>OW679194.1:95736241-95980454 GCA_940337035.1 Agriotes lineatus
ACTTTCATCTAGTATGGCTATGGAATAGTTCTTAATTTATGAATGCAACTATTACTCAATAAAAATCAAATGTCAGGTTTGACATTTAAATATAAACATATACTAAATTCCAAATAAGCATGCACAACTTGGAACTAAGCAGCACTCATAACTATGGCAATGATTGGTCGAAACAAAGTCATCATTACACCCATCTGAAAATCAAATATTTTTCCAAAACATTCGGTATGAATCCTAAAACTCTGGTGTGATACACTCACACAACTTCCTTTTACGGTGATTTTATAATAATTAGCCAAATATTTGATTTTTAATTTTTAAGCATTTGTCAAAAAATTTCAAAAATTACAAATTCTACAGAAACCGTACAAAATAAAACGTTAGTTCAAGAGAATTTTTTTTTCTAAAATGTTAAGCTGTATTAAAAAATGTAATAATATACCGGGTGTTCCATTTAAAATAGGAGTTAACAAAATCGAATAGGAAAAAACAAAAGAAACCCATTTTAGAGGTATTCAACTTAAAATTCACCTATCCCACATAAATACACATTAAAAATGTAAAGTTTAAAAAAATCGTTAGAGCGGTTTCCGAAAAAAATCGAAAAAACTGAAAAATCACAAGAGTAACCACCATATTTCCGGTTATGCGATTTTCTTGAAAAGGTTGCTGTCGCATCTAGATAGTACACAAAACTTATATATGAAGTTTCAACGCCATACCACTTTTCGTTTTTGAGGTATCCTGTTCACAGACAGATACACAGACAGCTAGACAGACCAATGAACAAAAACAAATTTTTTGGGTTCAGGGGACTCCAAAACGTGAAGATCTGTTGAAAACTGAATTTCCAATTTTTGGGGTGAATCCAATACTTCCTTTATCGTAAAAGGAAGTAAAAATATAAAAGGAAAACCGATAAATAGTGAATAAAAGATGCTAGACTTCAACGTTTATTTGTATTATACAGATGAAGTTGTTGTAAAACAAGGGCAATCCAACAAACTTATATTTTGCTAGTGTAAACCTGAGTTTGCGTTCAGAGCGCCATCTACTGCATTCTCATTTGAAAATGAGTATATTTGCATTTATAAATTATGAACTATTCCATAGCCATACTAGATGAAAATAATGTTTGATCATACTTTATCTACAATAAATTTGTTTCATAGGAAGTAAAAAATCTGTAAAAGGCTTTACCCAGAAGTTCAATCGCCCGAATTAGATCAATTTGCAAATTAAACAAATGTATCCCGCTGGGGTTTGAACCCGCCGCACCTGCATAGCGATCGTAACCGCATCTCCGCAGCGGCTGTAACTGCAGCGAAATTCCAACTGCGCCATCAAGCCTTATAGAAATAAGTGCGGCGGACGCCTTTCTTGAACATAACGGGCTTATTGTTGAAACGTTTTTACTCTTTTGTGACATTATCATGTATCGGTTGAGTCTTATTTTCGGCAAATGTAAAGCCTGACCTATGTGAAAGTTATTACTTCCTTCTATTTCAAAGTTAACCCAAAAATATACAAAATTTAATTTTTTTAATGGGCTTACCCTGTATATATTTGTAGGACATTGTACCGGTTTTATGCGAGGTAGATATATAATATGTATGAAAAATATCGTCTTCCTCCGACAAATAGTTTTTGAGCTATACTGCCAACAGACGGGCAGACAGACAGACAGGCGGGCAGACAGACAGACAGACAAACAGACAGACAGACACACAGACAAACAGACAGACAGACAGACGGAATTAAGAAAACATCTTTTTCGTCATCTAGGGACCTTGAAACGTGAAGATCTGAAGACGAGGAAAGTAATAAAAATAACACTATTACTGTGATATCATTATTTTCTCAGAATTCTTGAGTATATGATATTGTTACACATACAGAAGTCGTTAGTCCAGTTTATGATATAATTTCAAATAACAAACTCGTTTAATTTCTATTTGATACAGAGCTTAAAAATATTGTAGTTTGGAATTTTAAATGGATATTCAGATAATTTCTGTACCCTATGCAATTAAATAGTTTTTAAAATTGCATTAGTAACCCTTACAATAGTATTTGTAATAATAATCTTTATGTATATTGTTAAATCATATGTATTTACACAAAATATTATTTTTTTATCAACATGATACCACATTACTTGTAAGAAACCAAAGCGGAATATAATTGCCTAATGAATTGGCAAATTTATTAATATAACATTATAAACTGTTTGTTTTAGTACAATAACAGTTGGAAATGTTTTTTATTATTTCTTTATTTAAAGCTAAGTCGGCTTTGCATTTAAATGTACTTTTTAGGCACCCGTCATGAAACTCATGAGTTCTGTTTTGCTTGTTTATTCCAATATTTAGGTAAAATTAAGGAGAAACGCCAGTGCCTAATAAATTTTAAAGTTACGTATAACGGAAAAGCCCTTTACAGGACGTGTAGGTTTACGCGTCCTGTAAAGATGGTATTTCCGAACTTCTTACGTAAACTACCATTGTGTTATTATAAAAATTATAATAGGAGATTAATTAAAGTCAAGTTTTTGATAAATTTGCATGATTAATATTATAATAAATAAAAATCATAAAGTCGTAAATAGTTTAATATTTAAAAAAAGGTTTTGCACAATTAAAATGGGCTTCATCAGTTTACGAATTATAAATGCATTATGTTGAATGGATAAAATTGGAAAATTTACAAATGTTTTATTAAATTACTGGAGAACATAATTTCATAATCATTACGACTTTTTTTTATTTTTTATTAAAGTATGAATAATTAGTTAAATAAAATTTACATTTTGACATATAAGAAACTGTTATATATACACACAATTAATATTTTACTAGCTTTCATGTTGAGGAACGCAATATTCATACTTTAATAAAAAATTTAAAAAAGTCGTAATGATTATGAAATTATGTTCTCCAGTAATTTAATAAAACATTTGTAAATTTTCCAATTTTATCCATTCAACATAATGCATTTATAATTCGTAAACTGATGAAGCCAATTTTAATTGTGCAAAACCTTTTTTTAAATATTAAACTATTTACGACTTTATGATTTTTATTTATTATAATATTAATCATGCAAGTTTAACAAAAACTTGACTTTTATTAATCTTCTATTATAATTTTTAAAATTTAATTGAAAAGTCAAATTTAACATATTACTAAAAATTGTGTTATTATTCCATCAGACAAAACAACTTAATTAAATATATCGCTTTAGGTAAGTTGCTTAAATAAGACGAATAACAGGAATGCTGTAAATTCTTTGCAGTTTTTCAATGAGAACACAAATTGATACACTATAGCGATTCCATTTTTACTAGAATGTGTAGACTGTAAATCTGCAATTAACCACCAAACTTTTAATTGCATAAGTTACCACATTTACCTATTCAATTAAGGTTTTAGCTTCAAAGTTGCAGCAACACCAAGTGGAAATTTTAGATGTAATATGGTAAACAAACTCATTATCGCTAACAACCCCCTCATTATTTGTAATATGCAATACTGGTTTTCCGTGCTCAATAAGGAAAGCAGTTTCTGCTAGTATAACAACAGAACGCAGAGAAACTGCACTTTATCAAACCAGATTCGCAAATTGCATCGATGTATCACTAATGATCTCCCCTATTTATTAGTTCTTCGTAAATTCTCGGTCTCCATAATATAGGAATTCCTATTATTATAGTTCTTATTAAGTAATGATAAACATTTATTTCCCCTATTATTTTTCCTAATGTATCCACCTTAATGTAATATTCAGTAAACATTATTGTTGTTAGTGATTACTGCAAGCGTCATTCAAAATTACCTTTACTGCAACGTGAGTGATTCGATATCGTTGTTCTTGTGAAGGGCGCTTCGAGTGATGAAGATTGGAGAGTGTACGTCATGTCTTACATAGATTAACTCTCAATTAAAATACAAGTCACGTTAACCTCTATTCCCTCCAGCTATTAATTTCTTAAGGGTTAGTATATCAAGATACAAATATCAAACATAACAACATTAACAAGCGCACGAACGTATGCCTCACAGGGCACACGCGAAATAAAATTATGAAAACGAGAAGCACTTTTGAAATTAGAAACGTAGTTATTTACTAGTTCACAGCTAAAAACAACGATTATTGTTATTACTGACTGAGTGCAATTCGCCGTGAGCTATTTTCCACCTACCACGATTCGGACAGATTTTTTTTCGCGTAAACGATCTTATATTAATATTTTTAAATTTTCAGTGTGACGAAATACCCAACAAACCAGCACGAATAATGCAAGGTCATAAAAAAACGTAAGTTTGATGTGCCATGCACTATTAAGCCACCCTGTATTAATCAAACTTTGTTTATTAATGTGCACTATCTTGGCGCTTAGAACTTAATGTAAATATTAAGAACACAAGTAGACAATGAGCACAATTTGATTCTATTGAAAAATTTTGCTATTATAATTATATGGTTTGAACGTTGACACTATAAACAGTGTTCAAGGTACAATTATTTCCTTATTGGGCAGTGGCAGTAATTGGATTGTTTCTTACTTAACATGGAAAAGGAATAAGAAAAAACATAGATATGAATATTTTGTTTAAAAAAATGGTTTTAGATGGTAACTGTCATTCTGAGCAAGTAACTTTAGATGAATCTACTATAGTGTCGGACTGGAGCGCCGGGCAACCTAAAAAATGCCTAGTGGGCCCCACCAAAAACCAAAAAGTGGCCCTCCTGTCATATGAGACATTCTTCATTCCTATATCTTGAGTCGTTCTGACGATCAAACTTTACTAATATAAAATTTAATTCTTGTTTTTTATTTCACATTATTTAGTGAACTGATTTGCAAAACGCAAAGCTGAAGTTTCGCTACTACAAAATGGAACGAAAAATTATGTATAGAAATGGCGAACTGTTAAGTCAGCAGATATTTGTATGTTTCTAAACCGCGTGGTTATCAAAGCTAACCCGGGAGCTTTTATTTTTAACATAGTACTGTACGACAACGAAAATGTTAATTTTAAATTCTAAGCGTTATTGCCTTTAAGCATTTTGAGCTAGTGCGCCTCTGACCGCTTACCAGATAGATCCCGTTGTTTCATTATTGCATTTAAAGATTCAATTCGAAAGGACAGCTAGTATACATTTTAATTACATTGACCTCTCGTGTTTCGATTAACCAGTCTTCGGATTGTCTAGATGTTGTGTCGCTTCTATTTGATTTAAGGAATTTTATTTCAATACTCGCCTAGTGCACGAGTTGAGACATGTCGATTAAAAATCCCTGAGTTATTTACAGAGCTTGCATTTCAGGGTCTAATCGCAGAAGCGGTTTCCCATTTCAAAATTTTTCATGCCGTCAGAGCAACAAAGCGCATCTATTACGAAAATAGTTGGCACGTCGAATTTCGTGCAGGGTGCAGGGTATTTTGAGTCGAGGTCTCTTTTGGCTCATGGACATACGTTTGCTATGTTGTTTACTTGAGTTTCAAATGTTAGAAATTAATGTATGCGTTGCACATTTGTATTTATTTATTTATTTATTTGGCACTCAGCCAAAAGCCGTTAGGCCAATTATAGGCGTCGCTGTGCATATTGTCTGTTTGCAACCCCCGTCTTTTAAAATCTTAATACACCTCACTTGTACGCTACATGTTTGGGTTTCTTTGAATAAAAGTGCCAGTTATTTAAGCAGTAAAAAAACGCACCCTTCAGGCGCGTTGAATTCGAAAATTGTGTGTAATTATTGAGTGGATAATTGTTAAGAGATTGTAAATGAAAGTTGAGTTTCAGTAGCTAAAGCAATTCAGTGTTTAGTTGACAAGCAGGCAACCCTCCACGTATTTTGTCTCAAACCCGCTGCTTCGTTGGTGAATGGAGTAGATTCGTCTAGCTAAGGGTTGGTATTTACGGCAGCATCGTAGCACGGCATCATCATTTTTGCTGTTCTAAAACAGAACTGGACTCCACGAGTAACATGAACACGCCCTTTCGCGAGCTAGCTGTGGACGATCTAGGGCATTGCTACCGTTGCCTCCCAACGCAAACCAACCGGTAAGTGTGCTCCTGTGTTGTCGTAAAAGCCCGTTTATGCCATTTTTGGATTTCTCATTCAACAAGGAATGTGTACAAGTAGAACTTTTATTTTTACTATCACTGAATTGATATTAAAAATGGTGTTCCAAAATTTTCCAAATAGTTTTAATACTGTTGATGCTTATTCATTTACCTAAAAATTAACAGTTTTTGATTTTCAACTTATTGGTTATTTATCAAGTATTGCCATAAATTAAAAATGTTTAGAAGTCAAGTTTTAAAAACTCCCAAAAAGAGATATTCCAGTCAGGCAGTAACAACAAAGATTCTCAAAAAATAGCATTGTTGGCATAAATAGAAAAGGCGCCGTAATGTAGAACACCCATCAATGTATAGCATATGTAGACGAAAAAACAATGTCAGCAAGGTCTTATCAAAAACTATAGTTGATAACAAAGAGGGTAGAGGGCGCAGCAAGAAAAGTAGGGCTGATAATAATCAACCAACAAAAGACGAAATATGGCTGCATCAGAGAAAGGCAGAAAACCGGCACAGTCAGCAACGTAAAACTTTAATTAGAAAATAATCGAGAGCTAGTGATAGAAAAGATAACAGGTTTTTTGCTTTTGGGAACGTGCATAACAGACATCAGTGATGCCAGTAAAAAATAGAAGCGAGGATGCTTAAACAAGACATAAGTGCGGAAACAATAAGTGACATACTAAACAAAAAAAGTGTTTCGTAGAGTGCTAAAGTACGAATTTATATTTACAAAACGTGGGTATTGTTGTGAACAAGTAGCTTTGTAGTTGTTAAAACTACGATCCAACAAAATATAAACAAGTTAATAAAAATATCTTGAAATATTCGCACGCATTTTAATTCTGTGCACCAAATTCAAGTGATACCTTCAATAAATTAGGAGATTACTTACATGTAGTAACATACCCTTAATACATGGTGACCCTACGACGATTTGAACACACACTATGCACAACTGAGCTGGTCAAACAACTTCCTTCAGCGAGGGTATGTAGCCACCGGAGACATCATCTAGTTAGACCTTCTGCTTCTGCTGCAATAATTTGCCTAGCCGGAATAACATCCACAATGAGCAGAAGTCAACTGAACACGCCCATCGGATTCTTTCTCCAAATCACAAACAGTAATTAAAATTTAAGATAACAAAGAACATTTCTTAAATACAAACGAAAACAACAACATTATTAATTAACAGTAGTTAAGAGAGGAGATGTTCAAATTGCTGCCCATTTACTTCATGGAAATAATGAATGCGCTTTTTAAAATTGTCTAAAAAGTAGCAAAAAGAATTCTAAATTGTCAGGTCTATTTAAATAAACGCTCCACAAACAAAATCGAAAGGAGACAAATCTGGTGACCGAGCGGGCCAATAATTGCGCACTGCAAGTCCATAGTGGGGAGGCGCACTATCCTGCTGAAACTAGATGTTTTCGTTGACTGCATTTGCGTTATCATGATTTGGAGAAAGTTCTATAATATGAGGAATAATATTACCCCCCAGCATATAACAGCAACAATAATGTTGTAACCAACAATACCAGTCCATACGTTAACTTTCTGGGGTCGCTGGGTGTGAACTTCTTCCATCCAATGGGAGTTGGTGAGTATCTACAGTGGTGCCTATTTACAGATCCATTCAAACAAAAAGTAGCTTTATCCGAGAATACAACTGAATTGGCAAAATTAGATAAATAACTTCCATTGCTCACTCACAAAACCCGAGCCTTCTGTCGAAATCGTCTTCTGCCAATTCCTGTACTAAATGTACTTTGTGCGGGTAACATTTATTTATTTTTAAATTTTTTTTAATGGAACGTCTACTTATATTGTGGTTTAAGAAAAGTTGCTGTACAGGCGTTTGAGGTCGATCAACCACATCCAGTACTACCGCAAAGGAGTTTATTTTATTTGTGGCAGATTTTGGTCTACCAGATTTAGGACGATCTTTTACGCTTCCACTTTCAATAAATCTTTCTTAAGTTCTTCTTACTGTAGATCTACTAATTGGATTCCGATCGGGATGTGCCTTATTAATAAATGACGTACCTCGTCTTGTTTTGGTCATCTGTTACCATAACCAATCATCATGAGAATCTCTATCCGTTCTCCTTCTGATAAACGATCCATATTGCAGAATTCTAAAGATTATTTGGCAGACAATACAACTATAGGTAGAGTTAACAGTGTGTGATGTTCACAGAACAACTCAATTCAAAAGCTAGTACCTTCCACCAATTTTAGCTACATTTACAACAACAAATATTCAAATAACACTGAATTTTAGAGGAAAATATTCGTCTGATCTTGATATTCTGCTAGCCTGTCTTACAAGCATCGTGATGACTTGTCAATGTGCTGCTTTTCGTCTGATCGCTGCCCCCGGCTCCAATTTCAGCTCCCGTGCTCACAGCTAGGGCTCCGCTGCGATGCACGATGGTTATTGCCTACCTTGGGTTTCAAAGCCTCCGCTTCTTTCTGCTTCTTATTTGGGCCACAAACAAGAAACCACGAAAACTAGATGCACAGCTTAACACTTTTTATCATCTGCAGAGGTGCTATGGAATAATGCAAAACCTCTGGAGCCTATCCAACAACACTGCACCAATATGAAAACACTAATTGTAACAATTAGTATTTATTTATAACCTGTACTTTTCTTTTTGTGGGAAACCAAAACACACACACTTGCTTGGGTTCTCGTTCACCAGTTATCTTTAAATAACTTTAATCTTTGTTTTCTAGTCAAGGCATGCTATGATTACTGTTTTATTTTTTAGTCAAGGCTAACACTATTTTACAATTTCGAATTCAAATTACTTCAAGGCTAATGCTATTTGTTTGCAGTTTTAAATTAAAAATTATTACATTTATGGAATATTTTTAACATAATATTTCCAAAGCTTAAATTATATTAATTCCTATCTAAAGTGAAGTTTATCTGCATATAACCAGTGAGTAACTAAGCTTAATAGTATTCTCGCTAATCCAAAAATATCCGCTAAAATGCCGTTCACGCAATCTCAACTGCAAGATGTTAAAGAAATCGTGCGTTGAACTACAGAAAAAAAGTTTTATTCAGAATGGACAAATAAAATAGTTAACCAAGTGAGTGACCTATTGAAGCAAGAGATAAGCGAATGTTTTGATAAATATTGTAACGATTCGGCTGACGGTTATTTGCCCCGATGCCTCGATTATACTAGAAATTCCAGAGGCGGCTGCCAGCGCGTGAATTATAGGCCGCCGACGGGCGGCCTTGAACGCAGGTGTACGCGAATGACTCATTTTCCAGTCGATGCTACAGCGGCCCTGACGCGACACGTCACTGTTGCCGAGAACAACTGGAGGCTTCTGGAAGAAATTACCGGCGTGATATATAAGCGGGCGGAGTTCACCCGCAGTTCAGTTCTGAAATAATTCTTTGACAGTTCAGTTCGAATTCGGCAGCAAAACGCGTAAGAGCCATGTAGAGCTCCCACATAAATAAAAGCCCGTGTGTACATATAACTAATAGAAATAAATAAATATATAATCGTTAGTGTTTAAGAGTGATATAAATAAATGTGTTAATCCGTATGTAATAAGAAATAAATGTACCGATAGTTCGTTAGTGCCTGTATTAATTTGTAATCTGCTTGATAATTCTCGCATGTGCTTGTAAACAATAATCGTAATAATTCATTGTTGTAAATAAATGTTTGAACCCATGTTTGTCGTATAATTTTAAATAGCCCGAACGTTAAAAACGTAACAATATGAAAGACAGATACATGAACTGAATATGCAACAAAAACATCTGGAAACGGAAAACAATCGTTTAACTGCGGAACTGAACGATTTAAGCCAGTATTCGAGACGAAATTCCATTCGTGTATTTGGTGTACCAGAAAGCAACGGTGAAAATGTTGAGCAAAAAATAACAGACATTTTTAAAGAAAAATTGCAACTTAATATTGCTGCCGAGTCAATCGATAGGTGCCACAGAATTGGACCGACGAAACGGGAAGGCGGGCGCGCAATTATTGTGAAATTTATTTCTTATCGCTATAAGATCATGGTTTTCAAAAACAAAAACAATGTTAAAAAAGAGCAACATACTAATTAAAGAGGATTTATGCAAATCTCGTCTTCTTCTGCTCGACGAATGTAAAGAAGAATTCGGTTACAAAAATACCTGGACCTTCGATGGCAATATACATGTGTTCATAAATGGATGCAAGAGGAAGATAAACTGCTATGGTGAAATTCAAAAGTTTAAAGGTGATATCACTCAAACATAAACAGTTAGGAATTGTGTCCAGAATAAGCAGCCCCGGGGAATTGTTGAATTTCATTATTCTCATTTAATAAAACTATTGAATATTTTTTCTTCATTTATAATTACTTCGACACGAAGTGTACGAAGTATTGAAATTCCCTCATATCGAAAACCACTCAAGGGTCAAATATCTCTAAATTCGTGCCAACCGCCTAATGAACCCGCTATACCAAATCTCCGTATCGGCTGTGCGAATCTTTTGGCGAAGACCCCAGCCCACTAAATCCCTCCCTCGTATTGGGGGGTGCCTAAACGTGCTGTGCGGGGTATGTATGTTCGTATGTGTACACGATTCCGGTCGCCAGGAACCTTCCTGAAGCCTTGGATCGTTTTCATACGATAGGTCCTCCGAAAATGAAGGCAACATCAACTTTTGAGGTATGGTCGTCGGCAAAAAAAATTCTTTTGGGTTTTTTTTTATAAATAACTTGTTCATAATATTTCATTGTATTCTTGGAAAGCACGAAAGGGCCCTTTTCTTGGGTGGGGGGTACCGTATATTTTACATTTAGCTGTAATATAGATATTAAGATAAAACATTTTAGGAGGGAATCGAAATATTTTTAAACTGAGAGGATTTTAAATATATATTATTTTAGTTTTAATAATGGCCAATAATTTGTTACGTACTTTCGATGATTTTGATGAAATTGTCACGGTAACTTGCACTGATATACATAATTTTCCATTGTTACAATAAAATAACAGCGGTTTGTTGATATTTCAGGAATTTTTCCAGATCCACTCAAAAATGCTGTAATTACTCCAATTTACAAATCTGGAAACAAACTAGAAATGGACAATTATAGGCCCATTTCTGTCACCAGTAATTTTTCCAAACTTTTTGAGCAATGTATGAAAAGCAGGATATTAAACTTTTTAAACAAAAATAAGTTAATGTCAGCTTCCCAGTTTGGTTTTTGTTGAAAACGTTTCTACTGTTGATGCCATATTTTTTCTTACAGGTAAAATCCATAACTCATTTAAGAACGGTAGTAGATGTCTTGCTATTTTTTTAGATCTTGCGAAAGCATTTGACACCATATCGCACGAAATATTGATCAATAAATTAGAAAAATATGGGATTAGGGGAAATGCACATAATTTAATAAAAAGTTATCTGAATAATAGAGTCCAACACGTTAGAATTAAAAATTACGTTAGTGGCCCGCTTATGGAATTCCGCAAGGACCTGTACTTGGCCCTTTGGTTTTTAATATCTACATAAACGATTTGTTGAATATTAACATAAATGGTCAAATAGTCTACAGTTAAGCGGATAACCGAAAAAAAACTTCAGATAATACAAAACTGGTTCTACCATAACCTCCTAACACTCAATCTAAAGAAAACAAATTTCCTTTGCTTTTCAATAAATAAAATAGGCCAGCCTGAAACGGGTCAATTCGTGCCACCTGTATTTATTCAAATTATATCTTGTTATTATATGCTAAATAGCAACAAAGCCTGACAGTAAGTGCTCCTGTATTTATACACGTAGTCTGTTAATGTAGAGTGATATTTAATGCATACGCTGTCCATGACTATAAGTGTGGTGCGCCGCGAGCTCGTGACGGAATTTGTTAAGAGTGCAGTTTTCGCACGGAAATAACCGGCCGATAAGGAATCAAGGCTGGACGCCTGCAAGATGTAGAATTCGCGCCAAAGCCCGGAGTATGAGGCATTGGCAGCCAGATCGTCAACCAGTGCGGTTGCTGCGAGTTCGCTGACAAACTCACGAATTACCAGTGACACGAAGCGGCCTAAGAACATCCCGAAACAGCGCACCATATAGTGTACTGTGGCCGACAATAATCTGCCGCTGGCTCATTGTGCCTCTAAAGAAGAAGCCAGCGCCAAAAGTGTCCGAATGCTGCCGCAGTTGCAGCCTTGTTAGAAAACAATTATCGCTGCGACTACATAGGAGGAGCCCCTGCCTTAGTAGACGACTAGAACATCGGAAAGGCACCCAACAACCAGATTAGTTAATAGCCATAATCACCGTGCAAGCGAAATATTATTGCACCAGCTGGAGCCGTTACCCTTGTGTTTGTTAGCACGGGGAATTACCGCTGTTCGAGCTCTACGGTTACGTCATCTCAACGTTCAAGCACTATCTTCAAAGGCCGGTATCAGGTTACGGACACGTTTTAAGAAGGAACAGCGTCGCGATAAGTTTATTAGTGCACGCCATTTAACTTTGCGCCGATTAATGAACTGCTACGTATCTGTTTGTAGTATTCGCATATATGTAGCGTGTTAGCGCCGTATTTTGTATGTACTCATATGTATTCTCTTGTGTGTATTTGTTTGCAGATTATATGTACTCTGTGTAAGTTGTCAGGCTTTTTATTGTCATTAACGATTGCATTGGTAAGTACAACAGTTTAGGTGTCTACCAGTTGGTCTCAAATAATAGTAGCTTTCCTTAGCCACTCTGCGAATATAAAAAAGAGTCTCATAAGCATACCGACTGAATCAGCTAGCAAACCCAAAGCAAAGTAAAGTAATAATTCAGTAAGTGTAGGTAGGAAAAAGACGCCGTGCTTCAAGCCTGACCTAAATTAATTATTCACGATGAGAGTTATTCTATAAATGCAAATTGCAGTTGTCATCTATAAATTTAGTTGAAGAACTAAAATATCTGGGAGTTGTTTTTGATTCTTAACTAAAATGGGACAAACAAATACAATACCTCGTAAAAAATATTAGAAAATTAATTTTTATATTTTTAGAAATAAGTCGCCTTTGTAATAAAAACATTCTAAAACAATATACCACGCCCTTACAGAATCAATTTTACAATATGGAATATTAGTTTGGGGTGGTGCGTATAATATAAGCATTAAATCTTTGGCAATTGTACACAAATTCATAATAAAAATCATTTTGGGGAAAAAGAGATGCTACCCTACCAACTTAATATATAACGAATTAAACGTATTGGACCTCAAAGGATTATATTTTAAAAAAATGTGTATTTTTATACACAAAAATAAAAACCTTCTTCAATTTGTAGAACATAGTTATGATACCAGATCTGCTTCTCGTCAGGATATTCAGCCTGCACAAATTACACATACTTTTGATAAAAAGTTTGTAACGTTCATCGGTCCTAAAATGTATAATATGCTTCCTGCCGATATGAAAGTGATCAATGGCATACGGCTGTTCTCATCAAGAGTAAATAAATTCATTAAAGGAAATATTGAAAAAATGAAAAATTAAATCAGACTACCAGAGCTTTGACAGATTCAAAACATCTACACAGATATTACTTCAAATAATGAAATAGATCCACTTAAATTGTTTCCTCTCATATGTTTCTATTGGTTTATTTCTTGGCTGTATTAACTTTATATACTTATGTACCAATTGGTTTATAAACATTTCAGTTTCATACTTTTTGCATGGTTGTGTTTATATTTATATTAAGTTGCGTTAGTTTTAAAAAATTTCTGTTGGCACATACGACTATAGTCAGGTGCCATTCTATTTTTTACATTTACTGTACATTATGAAAAGAAAGGAAAGAATAAATTTATTATTATTATTTATTAATTCTATGTTAGCTTAAATTACGTTCATTGCAATATATATTGATGTTGTATTCTCTTGCTACGATGAACGTAATTAAATATTGAAATTAATTATTTTGATTGGTTAATAATAATGGATAACCTTTACACATTAGACTGGATTTAGATACCTGCCTTTGCAAGAAAACTTAATTTGTTCTAGGAACAGGTAGTGTACTTTTCACAAACAAGAAGTTTTAAGAAACTCTTATTTTACGCATAAGCAACTAAGGGTTCATAAAAATTAACATACATTTACCTTGGCTCGTGGGTTCATGAAAGCAAAGCATTAACAAAATTAAATGATGATGGAAAAAAGAAAACTGTTTTATTTACTGACTTCTTCAAACTCTTTTTTTTTGCCAGCTTAATTATTATTATTGTAGAGCTCACTATTGCAATAAAATTCCGCCAAACTAATTTAACACTTTGTGCAGAATAAATTCGCTAAAGTTTTTCTCTCCACGCCACTAATTCATCCCTTCTGCAAATTGGAATAGGACGCCGCTGCTCAAGTATCTCCAAGATGTGCGCTACTCGAACCTCGTTCAACATCCAAATCTTTCGAAGAATCTGTGTAAATCGCTCCAAACAGGACAAAACAGCACCAAACTTGAATAAAAACTACCATACACAATTGACAACTGTTTATTTTCAAGTAAGTGACTGATTCACAAAACCAACTTTAAAAATGCGTCACAAAAAAATAAATTAACTTCTAAATCGATCAGGAACGAACGTGGGGTCCCCGTCAAGAAATTTAGCAAAACTAAATTTGTCAGTTACTCATTACCTTTAGTTGCAAAAATGTTCAACGTACAGGCGAATATCGTAGCAATATATATATTTTAATTCCATAAAATTGCTGTAATTTGTTAAGCAGTAAAACATCCATATTTTTGTTGTTAGGATAACGTTTACGATATAGACACAATATTTTCTGGTAAAAACCAAGACACCCTGTACATTAATAGCAAGAAAAACCATCTCAATACTTTTCTTTTAGTCTATGTCGCCTTCAAATTCAGATTTTTCCAAGTTTATGTTATATCTGGAGGATAATGACCTTTTTATAAATTGTATTGAATTCTACGAAAACAGTTCTTTAAGCACCTATTTCTATTTTTGTTTTAGCGCTGGTGGCTATGGAATTATTTAATATTAAAAAGTTCTTTTATTTTCAGTTTTTCAGAAGAATCAAGAAGATTGGGTAGTACGCCAAATTTAAACAAGGCGTCAAATTTTACTCGAAATTGTGCTTGATTTTGCTAATTTCACGAGTACTGTGTGTTGCTTAATAAAAAAGTTGCTAATATAGTGTATAAAAATGGGCACCCTGTATATACTGTGCTCGATGGGCTCAAACATACGCATTTTGCCATGTTTTATTTATACCATGCGTCTTTAGAATTTCTTCCACACTTTCGATGGCACCTTGTATACAACACTTGATAAATAATTAAAAATATATAACTTGTATATTGCCCCATATTTCCACCACTTCAATTTTTGCCGATGCGGAGTATTTCCCAAATAAATACATAAATAAATGTCTTTAGTTACATCAGCGAGAACAAGTACAAATAATATACTGCCCAATTCAAATTAAATTGTTTAAAATATTATTATATATTAAGAGTTTCTGAATTTTTTCTCCTAAAATTCCAATACTGTGCCAACGAATCGCACCCATGCAGCATAGAAGTCCAGAAGGAAAACTTGTGCACTCGAAAAACTAATAAGAGTTTCACGAAGAGAGAACGTATTGATTGGATTAGATATCTGAGTAAACCGTTCCATTTGTCCCGGCAATTAGATATTTGTCTTATTGGATCGGTTCTGCTCTCATAGAAGCTTAAACTGTTGTTAGACCAAACTAATATACTATAACACGCTATTACTAGTAAATTAGTCAGTGAAAAAATATATAGGATGTTTCCTAAGTACGTGTAGAAAATTGACTAACATGGTTCTTCGGCTTATGCTAAGAAAAAAAATTCAATCAACATGGTTCTGCGTTTTCGAAATACAAGATGTTAAATTTGAAAGAAAAAATCTTAAATTTTGTTAATTTTTGAAAACACGTTAGAATATTAATTACAAATTTGCTGTGTGTACAATAGTGCATGCGGCACCAAGATTTTCTTTTGTGTCAGTAAACCATCTTTCAATTCATCACTGTCGTGCGTTTGAGTCCCCTTTGCACGATTGAATTAGAAAAATACGACGCCACGTGGACGCCACTGATTTTTTTAAAGATTTGATAAGTGTTTTGAATTTCTTGATTAAAACTACTCAAAAAATGCCTCTCGGTTTTTCGGTTAAAATACTGTTTTTGTGAAAATTAAAAAATAAAACCAGGTGCTACCAAATGTTTTTGTTTATTGAAGCATCAATACATTCAAATGAAGAAGAACCAACATTTTCAGGAAACAAGTGAAACAAAAAAGCTATTAAAAATAATCACTTTCCAACATAATGGACGCCTCAGCTCTCCGTCTCATTGAATTACATACATGCTCAAAAACACCTGGTATAATAACAAAAGTATTTGGCAGCACTTAATCCAATTTTACTAATTTTTACAAAAAATAACTACACATTTTAACAAAAACCCCAAGAGAAATTTTTTGTCGACTTTTAATTAGAGGATTTAGATAACCTACCATATTTAAAAAAAAAATAGTAGCGTCCACGTGGCGTCTTCTCTTCTTATTCAATCTTGCTTGGAAACTCATATGCTCGCCACTGCAGAATTTAATAATGGTTTACCGCGACCAACATTTGTTCTTAGGGGCCGCATGTACACTTGTACAGGTACACACACGAAATTTGTAATTAATATTCCAAGGCGTTTTAAAAATCACCAAATTTATAATTTCATTCTCTCAAATTAACACCTTGCATTTCGAAAACGAAGAACTTGTGGACCCATGTTGATAGGAACTTTTTGTCTTAGAATAAATCAAAGAACACGCCAGTCAATTTTCTACACGTACTTAGAAAACACCCTGTATTTCAGAATTTTATCTAAATTTCTAACTCTCTGTAAACGAGATAATTAATAATTTTATGGTATATCTTATTTAAAAATTATTGAATCACTTGAATCAATTCTCAAACGATTCTAAAAAGTAGTATAGTTTCACAAGAGTAAATGTTTTCATCTTTTTATTTTGTTCCAAATTACATACTTGTTTATGCGTGCTATTTATTGTAAACTGAGCGACAGAAATGGTGTTCAGCATAATATAAATGAGGGATTTCTTTTGTCATGAATGTTTCCGTGTTTTCAGGCTTTATTCTAATGTATTCGCGCTGCATAATCAATTTTCCTGAGTAACATAAAAATGCAATTTATCACTTTCTAAGTCACAACAATACCAATATTTTACATCTTTCTTTATTTACATAGTACTGAAATATTAATACCCGCTAAACAGAATTTGTGCGTAAGTTCTGTTTGTCACTGTGGAAGCCAGAGAGTTTATATTTATATAAGTTATTCTCATAGGTAGCTTTGAAAGAACCAAATATTGCGTTATTGGAAAGAACTGCCGCTTCTACATCTTTATTAAAAATTGTATCGTACACAAGATTATATTAAAAATTACATGAAAAAATACTGTACCACGAAAAAAGCTCCTAAAATATAACCGGGAAGTGCATGCTATGGTTAGCCTCCAGTTTAATAATTTTATTACTCTCTGATTCGACATCCGTAGGCACGGGAAGGTCTCGAGCGAGAGTGAGTGCGGTTGTACACCCCTCTTTAAATATTAAATAACTTTTTAATGGGCTCGGCGTCTTTTGAGAGAATAGCGGAAGAGAGTGTGTAAAATGTATTAATAAAAGAAAGTTGCAAATACAGGTGTTAACTTGCCACCCCCGGTTTATGAGAAGTTTTATTATTTCCCATTACATTCTCAAGACCACCATCAAGCTTTACTTTATCCACATTTCATTTTGTAATGTTCTCAGAAAGGAAAATGTAGCTTGCAAACTCTACTCTTTAAAATTCTCAAATTGAATGTCCAAGAAGTTATGCTAGTGGCAAAAGTTATTGGAAAGAATTGGAGGCATACACCTAAAGATGGAATCACTAAATGCTGAGAATCATTATGAAGATGTGGTATTTATTAACGTAATATTTGATTTATAAAAGAATCTCCTTAAAGCAAATTAATTTATTATTGTAGTACTTATTCTTTTATTTAAAAACTTTTAAAGGGGGATGTACAGAGTTAATGTAGTACGGATACAATTTATTATGGCTATTTCTTATACATTTATGTAACATCAACAATTTTTACAATCTTATAACATTCCAAATTTAGTAGTCGCTGTCATCTTCTGCAGAGTAGTGTTCGGATTCGCCGTCACTGTCGCCACCCTCGTATGAATATGCGGCGCTTTCGCCCCCGTGTCCCAGGCTTCCTTCAGAACCGTAATTACCGTCATCGTACCCTGCATTTACAACATTAACAACCATCCAATTAAATATATACATATACATTAGATAACAGGGTGTAATTTAGTTAAAGACAAAGTTGTCAGCAAGTTTCATTAATGTATCAATTTAGGAGTTAATGCTGATGGTAAAATTACTAACATCACGGCAAAATTTATCTTTTGCAAATATTCCTGGCATAATAATTAACTAACAGCGTTTTAAACTTTAATAGCTGTTTCTTTCTAAAGCACAATGCACGAAAATGTTTCGGATTGAACTACTGCCTTGAGCTTTTTAATTAAGTAAAATTAACTAAGGTGTGTATATAATACCTATTTATAGTACAAGTACGAAATTAAGGACTTTTTTGGATGAGCCCCAGTTTATGGCCAAGCGAGCGCAACGGGCGAGGCACCTAAACAAGGCGAGTCTAAAGTCCGATTTCGTGCTAGTTACGTACACAATTAGTTCCTTTTACAATAAAGAAAGAATTGGATTCGCCCCAAAAATTCGAAATTGAGTTTTTAACAGATCTTCACGTTTTAAAGTCGCCTGAACCCAAAAAAACATGTTTTTGTTTATTGGTCCGTCTGTGTGTCTGTGTGTGAACAGGATATCTTAAAAATGAAAAGAGCTATGACGTTGAACTTTCATATATAAGTTTTGTGTACTATTTAGATGCGACAGCAAGATTTTGAAAAAAAAGCTCATAACCACAAGTATGGTGTTAGTTAGTAGTTAGTATCAGTTGTGAAGAGATGTCAAGCAAGTAGGTAGGCCTTCATAGGCCTTTTTTGCCAACCCCATGGATAAGGTCCAGGCATACAGAGTACCAGGAACCTTAATCATGCTTAGAATTTTGCCGAGACTAAGGAATTCCAACCCTAGCAAGGGATCTTTTACATGCTACACATCGTAGTAACATGGGCTTTACATCACTTCCGAATGATGGCATTCTGTGTGTCTGTCTGTAAACCGAATATCTCAAAAATGAAAAGAGGTATGGCGTTGAAACTTCACAAGTTTTGTGTACTATGTAGATGCGACAGCTAGCTTTTGAAAAAATCGCATAACCGGAAGTAGGTGTTTACTCTTTTTCGATTTTCTCAAAAACGGCTCTAACAATGTTTTTCAAACATTACATTTTTATTACATTTTTAATGTGTACTGATGTCAGATTGGTGATTTTCCAGTTGAATACCTAGTAGGGAAGCTAAAAAAAATGTTTAATTAATTAGAAGATCAGTGTAAAAGGAAGTTGTTTGCGTGTATCACACCAGACTTTTTTATTCTACAGCTTTCGAAACTTTTTTTCTAATTCAAATTATAAAATGACAGTTTAATCGGGGATGTCAGGAAAGGTCGAGGAGGTCATGATCATACTGCAAAATGGGAGTGTCTATTTTGATGTCGACCAATGGAAATAGTTGTTAGTTTTTGTTGCTATGGTTATTCTTATTACTGCCGAAAAGTAAAAGTTACTAGTATAAAAAGTGGGAGTTTTTGGCCGCTAAACGTTACCGAAGTTGATAGCTTTTGGATGCACTAGAATAAAAAAATAATTTTCAATATAGAAAATCGGTGAATATCAAGTAAACTCCAGAAATGGGTTTTAACATTTGTAATTAATAAATAAATTTTTACTAGTAAACATACCATTTTCTTATTTAATTTTATGAATCACGGATTCTACATAGATTCACCTTGATAGTGTTAACTTGTCATTTAAGTTTCGTGCCTCATAAATGTATGAGATAAAAAAATCTTCAAGCGAATATAAGTGTCGAAATAGTTATGAAATATAACTTTGTTATGTTTTCTTACGTTGTAATTATCATTAGACAAATATATGAGATTCATGGAACTGTCACATAGAACAACCTAACTTCATAATCCATCCATATTCTTGGGTATTTGGCGAAATACCCGAATAGGAATATGAATTATAAATTCACGCCACAACGAAGCTTCAGAGTTTATTCTAACTTCATATTTTTTTACACTTTCTTAAATTACATTCGTTAAAAACAAAATTCTTGAATCTATATTATATTGGAAATACTATTTTGAATTGCATAACTCTGCCCGCGGCATTAAAAAATAAAGTATTATTAATATAGTCTATTTAAAGTGTGAGTACATTGTCAACAGTAATGTATTAAGTGCATAGTCACTTGCCGATAATGCTGGTCAGATTGCACGACCAGCTGGATCGCGATGAAAATATGTCCCGATAGCGAAGCTGGAGGGCGTATTTTCTAAGCAATCCAGCGGGGTGCAATCTGGTCAGCATTATTGAATCAAGGAACTATGCACGCAATATATTTTGCGTGATTATTGCTTGAATCGATTAAAAAAACTAACGAATCATCATTTTAATGAGTAAGGTAGAGTATTACCGATAAGTTGTTATATAACAATAATTAACGAGGCAAGCCGTTTATGATTAATTGAAAGTTAAAAAAGCCAGTTCGATCATTGGTCAAATGACATCGTTCGACAGATGTATGCAATAGTCTATGCAATATGTATGTTCAATGCACGTGTACTTTCATGTGCACTGAGTCAGTTGTGTATTTTTCTTCCCTGATGGCCAGCAAACTAATATCACTGAAACACGCAGTTCGGATGCCATGTACAAGGTTTTTTAAATATAACTATGTTATTTGTAAAACCATATCAATAAAACCCTAAAAACTGAAAAAGCTGAAAACGGAAAAGGAGTTCGGTCAAACGGCGATATATCTACCCATAATGTATGAAAAAATTACTATACTGACATGACTATTAATTTCATGAGAAAACGCTTTCATTAAAAATAACATGTGAGCAAACGAAAGTGAAATTAAGCTTGGCGTTGAAACTTGAAACAATTATTAATTCACATATTGTTGATATTCTTGAATGAAATACACATACAAAACCTAAACCACTGCATAACTGTCACCGACTGTCATGCCAAAATTTGATTTGAGAATTAACAAAAAATCTGGTGTGATACACGCACACAACTTTCTTTTACAGTGATCTTATAATTAGCAAAACATTTATTTTTTAATTTTTAAGCATTTGTCAAAAAATTTCAAAAATTACAAATTCCACAGACATCCTACAAAATAGAACGTTAGTTGAAGAGACAAATTTTCTCTAAAATTTTAATCTGAATTCAAAAATGTAATAATATACCGGGTGTTCTATTTAAAATAGGAGTTAAAAATGAAACGAAAAAACAAAAGAAACCCATTTTAGAAGTATTCAACTTGAAAATCAACTATCTGAAACCATTACACATTAAAAATGTAATAAAAATGTAAAGTTAAAAAAAATCGTTAGTCGTTTCTCAATAATCGGAAAAAAACTGAAAAATCACAAGAATAAACACCAAATAACATTGAACAAGTTTGGTTAACTTTTAAGAGTCATAAATACATTATTGGAGTTGGTGCCGTTTATCGACCACCTAAATCAAATTATAAACTGTGTTGTAATGAATTGGAGCAATCGTGTGTGCAGATTTTGTCTGTATGTGATAAACTTTTTTGTTTTGGCGATGTGAATACCTATAGATTTGCTAGATTCACGTCACCCAAGTTCTGTGTACTTAAACACCATGATTGAGTCCTTAGATCTAAAACAGATTATTACTCAGCCTACACGGATCAAGTCTCTTTTGGACGTGGTATTAGTTTCCGATACAGATTGTATAACTGATTCAGGAGTAGGTGGGTTGAAATTTGCTGACCACGAAACGGTATACTGTCACATCAAACTGGAGGGGCCCACTAATGCACCTATATACAAAACCTTTAGGTCTTATAAACATTTTAATTTAAACTTATTTCTAAATGATCTTCAGCTTATCCCGTGGCAAAATTTATTCCGAATTACTGATGTAAATGAAAAAGTAGAATTTTTAAACTGTAATATTTTAACAGTATTTAATAAGCACGCTCCTGTTAAAACTGTCAAGCTTTGTAAAAGAGGTGCACCCTGGATTACTGATAATATAAGGCTCTTAATGAAAATCAGAGATAAAGCTTTGACTAAGTTTAAAAAAACTAAAATTCCTGGTCACTGGAACTACTACAAAACCCTTAGAAATTTTACCACACAAGCTGTTAAACGTGAAAAAAGGCGTACTTAGATTTTAAACTACAGAATTCTCAATCTAGGGAAATCTGGCGTGAACTAAAAAGACTAGATCTGAAGCGTTCAAAACATAATGATTTACCAACTAACCTCCAGAATCCAAATGACATTAACAACTTTTTTTTAAACTGTATTCCTAATGTCAATAATGACACTTCCAAAATCATTAGTAGTTACAAAACCAATAAAGCTAATAGTAACACAGTTTCCTTCAATTTTACTTTAGTTGACATTCAAACAGTTGCTAAGACTATTAATGAAATCAAAAGCAATGCTACTGGTTTTGATGGTCTAAATATTGACATGATAAAATACTGTTGCCCTTTTATCCTACCTTATCTGACACACATTATAAACAGCTGTTTTGAAAATAATTATTTTCCTGCTAGTTGGAAAAAGGCCACTATAATACCTATTCCCAAAATTTCTAATCCCGCAGAATATAAAGACTTACGGCCAATTAGTATTTTACCTGTGTTATCGAAAATTTTTGAAAAGATTATTAATCTGCAGCTGCGATCTCATCTACAAAAGTTCAGTATTATTCCTGAATGTCAGTCCGGATTCAGAGCTGGCTACAGCTGTTCGACTGCTCTATCAAAAGTTACTGATGATTTGCTCACTGCCATAGATAACAATAAGATGTCAGTCTTGGTCCTATTGGACTTTAGTAAAGCATTTGACACTATCGACCATGACATTCTCTTATCTATTCTGGATTCTATCGGCCTTTCTCCACCTAGCGTCATCTTGATTGAAAATTACTTAAAAGACCGGCTACAATGTGTAAGGATGAGTTCTGGATCCTCTGAATATAGAAATATTAGTAGGGGTGTGCCACAGGGATCCATATTAGGACCACTGCTGTTTACCATTTATACACCTGCCTTTTGCAATAGTATAACTACTTGCAATATGCATATGTATGCGGACGACACACAGCTGTATCATAGCTTTGAAGGTGAACAGTATCAGCAAGCGTTGGTGGACATAAACAGGGATCTAAACACCATTGCTACCATTTCGCAACAACATTCCTTAAGAATTAACCCATCCAAGTCTGTAGTCTTATTATTTGGCAACAAAAATATCTTATCAAAACTGGGAGACAGAATAACTTTAAAAATTAATGATACTACGATACCCGTTGCTGCTGAGGCTAGAAATCTGGGATTAATCATGGATAATGGTTTTAGGTACAATAAACAAATCTCTAATTATATTAAACAAGCTTACATTAATATGAAACTTATTTATCCACACAGATCTTATTTGTCGCCTAAGATTAAGTCCATGCTTTGTGAAGCATTAGTGCTATCGCACTTTTCTTATTGCTCTCAGGTTTACGGCCCCAGCATCACGGTTGATGCGGCTAGCAGAATTCAAAGAGTACAAAACTCATGTCTGCGACTGATTCATGGTGTTAAAAAGTACGATCGCATATTTCACAAACTTAAAGAATCGAATTGGCTGAATATGCACAATAGGCGATCTTTGCAAGCTGCTTGTCTTTACCATAAAGTAATTACAGATAAATGTCCTGCTTATTTGTATAACAAAATTTCCTATAGGACAGATGTTCATAATTTAAATTTAAGACATAAATTTACTATTACTCCACCACTACATCGCACTGCCCTGTTTGAAAGGGGTTTCTCTTATCAAATTGCGAAGGTATACAATAGCATCCCCCAAAATATTAAAAATTATCCATTGGTTTCATTCAAGGCCAAATTGCGTCTGCACTTGCTGAACCGTCAGAATAGTTAGGCATCACTTGTGTATCCATTTTATGTGTTGATTTGTCACAGAATTATTGGTGTTAGTTATTTTGTAATGTATTAATATTATTAGTTATTAGGCATTTATTCTATATTTAATAAACCTCATTTTTATTTGCTGGGTACAGTGGAAGACCAAACGCAGTGTTCACTGCTGCTGAACTGCTACCCAATGGTTTCCCCAATTAACTTGTTCTTTAATTTGGTTTTCTGTACTGTTGCTACGTGTGGAAATAACTGCATTATTATTATTATTATTATTATTATTATACTTCTGCTAATGCGATTTTCTTCAAAAGATTGCTGTCACATCTAGATAGTACACAAAACTTATATATAAAGTTTCAATACCTCTTTTCGTTTTTGAGATATTCTATTCACAGACAGACACATGACAGACAGACAGACAGACCAATGAACAAAAATATGTTTTTTTGGATTCAGGGGACTCTAAAACGTGAAGATCTGTTGAAAACTCAATTTCGAATTTTTGGGGTAAATGCAATACTTCTTTTATTGTAAAAGGAAGTAAGAAAGAACACTTAAACAATGTTACACGTGCTACATCAATAATAACGTATTAAGTTATAAGAATTGCATATGTAACTTCAAATTTGATAATTTAAACAACTTGACACTTATATTGTTATAGTAACCGTCATATTTAAATTACAAACATCAGAAGTAATAGAGCACATGACTTAATTTGCTCACATGTTAATATCATTGAAATGTAGGCTTTATCTTGTTTTTCTTAGTATGTACTCGTAAATTAACCTTTAGAATTTGGTTTTATACAAATTGTGTTTTGTTGGCATTTGTAATAAATCTTAATTGCAGCAAGTTGTTTCAGAATATTGTTATCTATTCCGTATACTACTGCAATTCGATTATACAGTCAACAATAAATGACACTGGTGCGTAAGCTATGAAAGAACTATTTGGACAAAATAATATAGTTTGGTGAAAACAGGATACATTTTTGCAATAAATATGTCAATTGTGTAAATAACATACGTAATTGAATATGTACTACACTCAGTTTTCTAATGCCGCGGACAAAGTTATACAACCCAAAATACTGTTTCCAATGAAACCTAGATTCAACAATTTTATTTTTAAAGAGTACAATCCGCTAAGGTCATGCAGTTAGGTTATTTTATATGTCCGTTTGATTAATGTTATAGATTTGTATAGTGTTAATTATAATGTAAAAAAGCAACACGAAGCTACGTTTTTGACTATTTCGATACCTATATTTGTTTGCAAACATTTCTTATATCATATACAACTCGTATGAGACACGGAAAGTAAATGAAAAGTTGTCACTATCAAGCTGAACCTATGTTCGGATCCTTGATTTATAAAATTAAGTTTAAAAAATATTATCTAGTTGACTAGTATAATTGAAAAATGGGTTGCGTAACTTTGTCAGCGGCATTACAAAACAGAGTATTATAGAAAGTTCCGTATTTAGATTATTCTCATTTTTTTTCTTTCAAAATTTACAAATAGAGGTGGATAAAACTTATTTTGCTAAAAATAGAATTACCAGATCTATTATACAGTGTCCGCCAAAAAGTCGGCATAATAGGGGAAAATTTTTTAGTTTTGATTTAAAAAAAAACTTTCTACTTCAATAATTTGTGTCTAAAAACCTGTTTAGTCCCTATCATATATATCGAGTGATTTTTACTTATCTAGAGAATGGAGTTTTTCGAAATTGTCAAAATCCAAAAAGTGCTATTTTTCGGAAATTAATTAAGATTTTTAATGAGATTGTTTTAGAGTGTGTTATCTTTAGCTAACTGAACAATCTCAAAGCCAGAAAACACCTAATTTTTTCTAAATTTAGCTGAAAATACATTTTTCAATGTTTTAAATATTTTTTAAAATTTCACATACCAAGACTTAATGTTAAAATTCAAATTTTCTTATGTGAAGACTTTAAAGATTTATAATTGGAAAAAATAATATAAAATGTTAATTACTTCTTTAGATTTTTTAATATTTACCGAAAAAGTAGTATGTTTGCATAATTTTTACGCTTTTTATGCAAGGCGCTTTTTAGGAGAAATATTTTTCAATCCTAATTTCTATCTATTTAAATGGCTTCTAGAAATTCTAATCTAGCCCTGATATTGAATTACTGTTACAAAACTTCTGTAAATACTCTTTTACAGTTGTCTAAATTGCGAGATTTTTTAGAACATGTAAATTGGATAAAGAAAGATCTCCTCATGTAGACAATTGTAAAAGAACATTTACAAGATATTTGTAACAGTACTTCATTAACAAGGCTAGATTCGAGTTTCTAGAAGCCATTTAAATAGATATTATTTAATATTGAAAAATATTTCTCCTAAAAAGCACCTTGTATAAAAAATGTAAAAATTATGTAAACATGCTACTTTTCGGCAAATAATAAAAAATCTAAAGAAGTAATTAACATTTTATATTATTTTTTCCAATTATAAATCTTTAAAGTCGTCACATAAGAAAATTTGAATTTTAATACTAAGTCTTGGTATGTGAAATTTTGAAAAATATTTAAAAAAATTGAAAAATTAATTTTTAGTTAAAGTAAAAAAATAGGTGATTTCTGACTTTGATATTGTTCAGTTAGCTAAAGATAACACACTCTAAAAAAATTCATTAAAATCTTACTTAATTTCCGAAAAATAGCACTATTGGATTTTGACAATTTCGAAAAACTCTATTTTCTAAATAAGTAAAAATCACCCCGTATATATGATAGGGACTAAATAGGTTTTTAAACAATCACAAAGTATTGACGTCGTAAGTTTTTTTTGAAAAATCAAGAATCAAAATTTTTCCTATATTATGCCGACTTTTTGGCGGACACTATACGTACGAAAACAATTTTTTTGTAATATCTACTTGTTAAGAATTTCTTTAGGGACTGTTTGCTACTATGTAAGCTACCTCATGGTGTAAAGAATACAAGGTGAAACGCTCCCGGGATGGGCAGTCGTTCAGAAAATAGAGGGGAGATGTCAACCAATCCCCGATGGTCCTGCTCAGGAAATCCATCACGGCCGCGATCATGGTGTAACCATGGTTGCGATCGTATATGTTGCTGGCACTGTCAGTCGATGTCAAATTCGGGGTTAGCAGGTTACATTTTGCGTCAATCTGACACCAACTGACGCAAAACCTAACTTCGAATTTGACATCGACAGCGTCTTCAACAATACACTTCAGTACTACCAATCGTGCCATTTGTCGGACCATGTCCTATTGGTTGAATTTGAGGTCCACCCACATTCTGCGGAACGTTACACCTTGTATTCTTTACACCATGAGCTACCTATTAACGGCCCGACCGTAAAAAGTGTCCGTAAAGACCACGGCCTGCTAAATTGTGTGCCAAACGTCAAAGTGACGTTTGTCACCTGCTTACAGCCATACACAAAATTGGAGATAAATGACATTCTAAAACGTTATTGCACAAATCTAGCGTTTTGATGAAAATAAATTATAAAAAGATAGGTATGACCGAATTGTATGTAAACAAAAACTATTTTTGTAATACCTACTTGTTAAATATTTCTTTAAGGACTGTTTACTACTGCGTAAGCAACCTCTTTACGGCCCGGCCGTAAAAAGTGTCCGTAAAGACCACGGCCTGCTAAACTGTGTGCCAAACGTCAAAGTGACGTTTGTCACACAAATCCAGCAGCAAGCAAGCCTTCAACTCCACATAGAAGAAGGCGCAAAAGACTGCTATAACTCCTGAACATACGCTAAAATAACTTGCTCATTCAGAATCTTAACGTCTTTAGGAATATCTTCATCATTTTCTACAGATGTCATAAGTTACGAGCTGGTTACAACTTAAAACTGCTTACAACCATACACGAAATTGGAAATTACTGACATTTATAAACAACAGTTGCAACGTTCTACGCACTCTCAATCATTCTAAAATGTCATTAGACAAACCTAGCGTTTTGATGAAAATAAATTAGAAAAATATAGATATGACCGAATTGTATGTAGGTATTACAAAAACTATTGTACAATACACGTCCGTTAGGGCCTTTACTGCCTCGCCAGTATTATTCAACTCGCTCTTCGAGCTCGTCTCACAAATTCTCTGGCTCGGCAGTAAAGGCTATCCTAACGGACTTCTACTGTAAAATACTATTTTGTAATATCTGCTTGTTAAGAATTTCTTTAAGGACTGTTTACTACTATGTAAGCTACCTATTAACGGCCCGACCGTAAAAAGTGTCCGTAAAGACCACAGCCTGCTAAATTGTGTGCCAAACGTCAAAGTGACGTTTGTCAAATGCTTACAGCCATACACAAAATTGGAGATAAATGACATTCTAAAACGTTATTGCACAAATCTAGCGTTTTGATGAAAATAAATTATAAAAAGATAGGTATGACCGAATTGTATGTAGGTATTACAAAAACTATTTGCAATACACGTCCGTTAGGGCCTTTACTGCCTCGCCAGCATTATTCGACTCGCTCTTCGAGGTCGTCTCACAAACTCTCTGGCTCGGCCGTAAGGGCTATCCTAACGGACTTCCACTGTAAAATACTAGTCGAGTTTCACTTAAAAAACGATTGTATCAACTATCAAACGCACGGCCTGCTGAATTGTGTGACAAATGTCACTTTATACGGCCTGGGCATTTTTTTGAAATCCATCATTTTAATTTCTGAGAAAACCCCAATTTTGGCCGTTTGGCGCCACATGCCCACGATGACATTTAAATGACAACGGCTGTCAAGACTAATCTGTGTTTAGAAATGATTTTTTAAATGCAGTATCAGTAGGATAAGGACCTATTGTTTTGAATGTAATATAAAAATGAATGGTGTAATCTATTATTTAGTGTCGTGTAAGTACCTTAGAGATCTATAGTTTTAATATTTTACTTGAATTCGTAGTTGAAGGCGGATTATTTTCAGGCAGGTATTTTTTGAATAGCTCACACATTTGCTCTAAAATAGCACATGATATGCAGATAATCGTATTTCTTACAAATTTGGAAGATGTTCTAGGAGGTAATCGTAATGAACTATTTTATTCTGTGTGTTGTTGCAAGGTTGTAAGTTTATGTGTAATTTATTGTAAAAAATTAAAATTAAACATTTCAAAGTTATTTGTTTTAGTAAATATCTATCTGTGAATGTAGTAATTAAAAATGTACTAAAGGAAGTGCAATGTGATTTTATAGTCTTCGCCCAGAAGAAGTTACTCGGAAACAGCTTTCTTGAAAGCTACAACTAACAATTCTTTCCCGTTGTTTATGGATACCTATTTAAATAAAAATAGAAAATAGAAATCGCTGAATAGGTACGTTGTTTGAAGCACCAGTACGATCATTTAAATTTAGCTTTCTGACCGTTTCCTTCGTAAAACTTAGTTGGAGATAAATTCATTATAAGATCTTCCCCAATTGGTATATTTGCACGTTGTAGAACCGCTTTCTATTTTAACAATACCAAACGAAATCATAAGCAATAATAACGAATAAATTAATCAACAAGTTATACTGTGAACGTAAATAATGTAAATGAGAAAATAAACGGAAAAACTAGCAGGAAACGCAATAGAAAATCAAAGTAAAAAATACACGGGAGGATTGTATTATTGTTGTAAAATTTTAAGAAAAGTCGTAAAATTTAATCAAATACTTGTATTGTAATCAACGTAGTATAAGCCGTTCACGATCTTTTTGGGTCAGGTGAGGCTATGACCATCTAGTAATTTTGTTGGCAGAACCTCTGTTGCAACTAAACTCCCTCATGGAAATTGACACTTTTTGTGTTAAGGTTAGGTTGTTTTCAGTTTAAGGTTATATTTTCTGAATAGGTACATTGTTGCCGGATATTCTCTAGTTTCCACATCGACTCGCTTTCTTTTAAATTTGGTCTGTCCTTTTTAAATTGGAAGTAGCATCGTTTAATGTAAATTTTTTGATGTAACAAAATTATTTTGGGCATTTTGACTTTTCCTTTGACGGAAATTAAAATTATTTTTACACATTTAATAAATCATTTATTTTCTTACGAATATTAAAATAATAAATCTGGCAATGTGGTGGCAAGAAAATGTCGAACAGACACTGACAGAAAAAAAAGTTGCTTCCGCTACATCATCGAATCAGTTAGTCCAACGTGAAAAGTAAAAATCATAGCCAACTCTGTCCCAAAAAGGTCGTGAACGGCTTATAACTGATGTTACATTGCAAATTTGAAATTCCCGCTCGTTGGTATTCAGCGATCTGCGGAGAACTGCGAAACTTCACATATGCCCAGGCCGTATACAGTGACGTTTGTCAAACAATTCAGCAGGTCGTGATCAAACGAACCAAGATTTTTTTTTATATTCCGGTACCTAAATGTAGCCTACATTTCAGTGAACATTATATATATAATTTGTTTTTTTAGATAAAGTAAATATTATCAGTACAACCATTAGTCGATACTTTATTCTCACCCTGTATAGGTAACTCTCAACTAAAATGTTATTTTAGTTGAGATACGCATACATTAATTTTGCAATATCAAAAATGTATGTATACTGAAATCTATTGGAGTTTCTAATGTATAGATTTCTAGATTTATTTGCTTCAAAATGGTACAAAATGTGTGAAACATAATATACATATTTAAACCAACAGCAGGCCTGAAGGCTTTTTATATCCAACAAAAAGTTACTACTAATAACTATGTGATGAAATAATCGAAAATTTATTTGGTAACTGCATAGCATTACCGTATTCAAATACTTTCATTTAGCAGCAGGATACGTGTCCAAGCAATTCTGATAAGACATCAATCTAGCAGAAAATTCTTACCCGATGTATAATCGGCGCTGTCGCCCCCTTGTTCATAATTTCCCGAATCTCCCTCGGAATAAGAACCGCCATCGTCATAGGAACCTGAGTCACCTCCCTCGGTATAATGCTCGTTGTAACCTTCACCATCCCCTGCAGAGTACTGATTGCTATCGCCGTCGTTCCTGCGGAGATTCAAAGAGGTGATATTTACTTCGCTAGAAAATGGACGTAAATGAAAATGATGCACTTACTCATCTGCGCTCTCTACTATTTGATAGGTGGTTCTCGTTTCCTCGCCTTCGCTTTCTTCAGCGTTCTGACCATCCTCATATCCTGCTTTATCTGAAACACATTAAAAATTAATAAGTCGTATTATGAAGGAATGTGCCAGTGTTTGTTATTCGAACGCAAACATATTTTTCTTACACATTCCTTCAGCCCAGGCTAAGGATTTGTCGATATCCTATGGCATTCAGCCGTAATAAATACAAGTTTGAGCATGACAATATTGTTTATGGTATTCGGCAGGGTAGATTTTTTCCGGTGGAATTTCTCATATAAATGTTTAATTTAAGAAAATCTACCTTATTGGGCTTAATGCAAATATAAGACATCAAAACAAATACTTTGCTTTTCGTCATTTTTTTATTACGGATATCTAATATGTGTTACAATTATTGGATATTAGTTTTCAATTGGAGTGTCAAGTCCTCCAACCCTTTTTTGAAGTCCACTGTTAGACGTAGGCCTCCCCTAGCTGTCGTCTCTACTTCCCTCTGTTCTGTGCTGCCCGTATCCAGTTGGTAGAAATCCTCTGTATGTTGTCCGTCCAGCGTGTTGGTGGTCTTCCTCTACTGCGCTTATTCTTTCTGGGTCTCCATTATAGAATTTGCGTGTCCACCTGATGTCTGTTAGTCTGGCAACATGCCTCGCCTAGTTACATTTCTGTTTGGCTATACGTGTTACAACGTCACTTCTGTCTTGCTCCTCAGATCTTCGTTTCTTATGCTATCACTTATAGTAATCCCAAGCATCGACGTTTCCATGCGCCTTTGTGTCACTCTTAATTTTAAAGCTGACTTTTTCGTGAGTGTTGATGTTTCTGCTCCGTACGTCATTACTGGATGCACTAATTAAACACTTTTCGCTTCATAGTTTTTATTGGTACATTGCTCTTAAACACATCGCTCAGTGCTCCGTATGCTGTCCAGGCTAGGGCTTTTCTTCTCTTTGTTTCGCACGTTTGGTTATCCCTGTCTATTCTTATTTCGTATACGAGGTATATGTACTTTTGCTACCATTTCTACTTCTTGGTCTCGTATTTTTAGTTGTTCGCTAGGGATAAGATTTGTCATATACATATTTGGTCTGTCTCAAATTCATTGTTAGGCCGATCTTTGCGCATACTGTATCGAGTTCATTTAACATTTGTTTATTTCTCCACATCGTCCGAAACAAATGTGATTGAGCCTTTCTTCGTCTATTGTGACACAATTATTATCCTATTTGAGACTTTCAAATGTATATTTTATCGTTGTTATCAATAACTTTGGTGATAGAGTATTACCTTGTCTGACACCACCTTCTATTTTTATGGGGTTACTAATGTCATGTAGTTTTATAGTTGTCGTTGCATTTTTATAGATGTTCTATATTAATTTGGTGTAGCGACTGTCAATGTGGCTTTCATTCAGAGTTTCCAATATACTCTCTAATTCTAACGTATCACAGGCTTTATAAACGTCCACAAAGCCAATACTAGGGGTTTATTGTATTCTATGGTTTTTTTTCTACCAGTAACATTACTGTTTGTAGGTGGTCAATTGTTCCAAGGTTTGAATCGAACCCGGCCTCTAAAAGTTCAGTTTATTCTCTAGTTTCGTTGTTATGATTCGGGTGAAGAGCTTATATAGGTGGTTCAGCAGGCTAATGGGCCTATAGTCTTGAAGATTTGTTCTATCGCTCTTTTTGTGAAGCAGGATAGCTATAGCGTTATTCCATTTTATAGGTATAGTTTGTTCATGTAAGCATAGATTGAAAAGATCTTATATTTTTCTTATAAGTGTTTGTCCTCCATTCTTTATAGCTTCTACCATTATGCCGTCTTCGCTGGGTGATTTATGCTGTTTCATTTTTGTCATCCCTTGATTGATTTCATCGATATTTACATACGGTATATTTTCTGAGCCTTTGTTGAGTATATTCTTTTCAATAGCTTTATGTGGAGGTGACAGTTCTCCTTTACTTTTATACAGTTCGTATAGGACTCTTCCACTAGGCGTAATAGCTCTTCTCTATTTGATTATATCTACCCTTTACCGTTTTTTAACTTGTTTATTTAATATTTTCCGTTATTTAATTTTCTTCTATGCACTCTCAAACTGTTGTTGTTTTTTGTAGTCTCTTATATCTTCTGTGTTTTGAATTTTCTTAGATCTTTTCTGATAATTTTTGTAATTTCCTTGCGTATTTCCCCTAATTCTTCATTTTTAGTGTTTTTATGTTCTTTAATATCTCTTCGTATTTCTATCAGTTGTCTTGTTTCTATGGTTAGCTTTTGTTCTTTTTTGTTTTAAAAGACAATGCTTCTGTTGACTTTCTGTAATGGCCTCGTTGATTTTGTGGTTTAGACTGTCTATATTTTCATCGACTATTACACTGTTTACCAGTCGTTTATTGGTCTCTTTCTGATATTCATTGATGTGTTTTGGAGCTAACCATGTTGGTGTTATTTTCTTTGTTATCATTCAATATCTCTCCCTGTCAGACACATTTCCACTTCAGCTGTTCTAACAATTCGATGGTCACTACCTGTGGTATATGTATTTAGAACTATCACATTTATTTGTTTTTTATCGCTGATTATGAAATCGATTTCATTTCGTGTTTTGTCATTAGGACTTTGTGTTCATCAGATATAGGTTGTTTTGGAGTAGGAAATTGAGCAGGGTTTCACCTCTGTCATTCCTTCCTGGTGTTCCGAAATTCCCTAGAGCTGTTTCTTGGTCGTTATGTTTTATTTTGGCATTAAAATCGCCCCACAGTAGGTTGAAATGGGCATGCGTCTCTTTCAAGACTATGGATATATCATCATAAAAGTTGTCGACCTCGTCATTTGTATGATCGGTGGTTGGAGCATACACCTGGATAATCTTGATATGGTATCTTTTGTTGAGCTATATTAAATATGGCACTCTGGTAAAAATCCTTTTTGTGCAAAGGAGTTTTTACATATTCTTCTCGTTGTCTGACTTCACTTACTCCTATTATGTCCCATTTAAGTTGTCCTATTTCGTTCGCCATTTCGACAAATGTTTTCTGAGAGCAGGGTTCGTGCATTATAAGTTGCAATGTGAAGTATTAAGGGTTTCTTGTTGGTTTAGGTTTTTAGAGAATTTTTGCCTCTTCCAGATTCCATAAAGCAGCCCTTGTTGGAGGTGTGAGACTTATATTTACCCACCTGTGGACCCGTACCATCGATTTAAAATTTACCATTTATTTTAGGGGGTGTTTGGACATTAAAACGCCACGCCTGTCCAAGGTGGTGTAGCTTGAACAAGCGTCCACGTTCGATCAGTAGAGTTAAGCAACGCTCTTGCTGGTCAGAACTTGGATGAGAGTTCCATGGCTGCTTCTCTCGGCGCCTCGTGATACGGCTGTCACGGAAATAGTTGGTCCCGAATGTCATAATAACGTCATGGCAGTCGTTAGTGGGGTTGGAAGTCCCCATAAAATATACAGCGACGCCTATAATCACCCTGTATATTTATTTTTCTTTTATAATGTATAGAAGTCACCGCCAAACAGGTAAGTTTAACGACCAAAATAATAATAATAATCGGTTTACAGCGATTAAGAATGATATTTTTCGCGACATAATATTGTTTCAACTATATGCTTTTATCAACCTTAAAAAATATAGCTTACACACTATACAGTGCGGGTCTACATAGTTTGCAACACATGTATGTTCTTCATTAATGTTTTCATTTAAATATTGGTGTGATAGAAATTTGATAAATTTGATAGGTACTCACTTATAAACTGAAAGACGACAATGCGAGGTATGATCCGATAGTACGACGAATGGAGCCACAGTTGTGGATAATGGACAGAGTATTGTATTTGCCTTAATAAACAAATCTAACATTCTTCTGGCATTACAGAGTTCGAATTGATCTGTTCACCCGGTTCGTTTTAAACCTGTGTTTGCACTTGTGCACGTGTGAACATAAAATTTTATTTTAAACTAGCTGACCCGGCAAACATTATTCTGCCCTAAAATAATTTGTTTTTGTACACACATCTTATGAATATAAGCCACATCAGACCATAAGCACACATTTTCGTAAATATCTCGACTCCAACCCACCTGTCGGGTCTATTTTTTGTTCAAATATTTATTTCCACGTAACTAACACATATTCTGAATATGAACCAAAACGGACCATAAATACAATTTATCGAAATATCTCGACCCCAGCGCCACCTATTGTAAAATGATTGTTCAAAAACCTTCGCGGGCGTGCGCACAATAACTCCCCAAAGTTTCATTGCAATCGTTGCGGCCTGTGCAGCACATTTTATTTAAAGATTGAAACATGAACCGAGCCAGAGCCGGATTAAGGAGGGGGCTAAGGGGGCTGCAGCCCCGGGCCACCAAATTTCGGGGGCCTCGAAAAGATTCAAAGGTTATAATCTAGTGCGGTTTCTAATAATTTAGATCCCTTTGTACCCGTTGCATAAATGAGAATGGGGCCTCTAAAAAAATTTAGCCCTGGGCCTCACATATCCTTACTCCGGCTCTGAACCGAGCGAATGCAATATTTATTCCGATTGTTTCCCGATCAAAATCAAAAGTGTCTGTCCATTTCATTGAAATTCTGTGACCCTTGTGGCTTGAGATTCTAACTTTTTGAATAGCGTTGTAACAGGTGATGAATCTCGGTTATATGGTTATGATTAAGATTCAGAGTTCACAATGGAAACCGTCTAACTCACTTCTGCTGATCGAAATCAAGCATCAAGAGGTGATGTTAATAGTTGATGCTACTGTGAATTCTAAATACTATCAGGGACTACTAGAACGTTTGCAAAATTATGTGCTCTGAAAAAGACTACACAAGTCGATTATATTTTATGTAAATATGCCTCTTAACCACCATGACCAAAGGTTTAACGAATATTCAAAATTCTAAAATCATTAAATCATTTTTATGAAGACAAATTACTGCGCTGCTGATTTATCTTTGCAGTAAAAGGACTGATCCGACATATTTTAATTCCAAAAATGTCCTACCTTTGACTTGCAAAATGTCTAACGACGTCGCAGATGTAATTTAAAATCCAGTGAGGAGCTTTACATAAATATACGTAAACTTCTCCAGGCTATGAATATATGCTCCGACGTTTTGTAATTTAGCTACATACGAGCTTTGCGCGTTTTATCCCCGTCGTTCTCACATCAAACAAGTAATATGCTAGAGTTAACTCGATAAGAAGTAAACGTTTCATCTTAATTTGTCGTTTTTCAATTATTATTATACCTCTTAGGTCATAACTGTATTTACCGATATACCGATAGTAGCAAAAATTAGTTCCTTCTAATTATCATCACTATCTCAGAACCCACACTGGACCTTAATTTTAAATTTAAAAATATCGTATGCATTTCCAATTCAATCAATGTTATCTTATGCCATATATCATGCATTTAACGTGCAATTTTACGTGCAAAAGTGGTGCCAATGTCACTGTCAGCTCAAAATTCAAAATATGTTAGTAGTTTGACAGAACTTTTTTTAGTTTATGTATTTAACGTTACTAGCTTGGTAAGAGGGTTTTTACTGGCGAATAGAAGTATATGACTGGCGAGCCGCAGACGGTAATTAATTGTATATATGTTAAAACTTACTTATTTGTAGTAATGGAAAACAAATTGCAGCTTCTTGTGAGGAAAATTGAATTAAGACATTTTATTTTATTGCAACTTACGATTTATTTGTTACAGTTTCGAGATTTACCAGTTTTTAATATTGCTCATTTCCATATTTTTTTGTTATTTCCCTACAGAAAAAGAAATTTTTGAAATTATTTAAAATCAAAATTACATTACGAATAATCTTACTATATTTCACGAAGTTTTACAGGTACAAATAGTTAAGGAGATTATCTCTTTCAAATTCGTTTTGAATGCGGTAAAGTTTTCACTTAGTTTACGAAAACACATTGACATCCTACAGCGAAATAACGGAAAATGTTGAATTTTAGGTTCAGTTTTATTTACATTAAATTAAAAACTGAACCAAAAATCAACATTTTTCTTTTTATAGTAATCAAGAAGAATTATCTTGGATAAATAAAACAAATAACGAATGAATAGCTTTGATAATAATCCTGATGGGAATATTTTGCTAATTTTGAATAATAAAAATTATTAATAAATAACAACGACTAAATTTAGGACATGAACTTTTGACTAAAAAGGTACGTTTTTGCATTATTAAGGTTAAAAACTTTCGTTCACTCTCCTATCATCATACTCTGTGATTTTAATAAACTAATTATGTATTTTACCTTACAGATATTTTATAAAAATATGTAAACTGAAGAAGACTATAATAGTCGAAATATATTTTTACAATTTTTCAATGTTTTATGTTAAACTTAACAAATTAGCTGACAAGAGTTTTTCTACAAATGAAAAATCAATTATAGTCACCCGGTATTAGATGCTTAGTTAGTATATTTGCTAACTGATTTATTGTAAAAAAGATTTAGGCATTTTCATTGACTTTTTTTAGAGTTCTCTGTCTTGAAGCATAATGCAAGTCCTAGTTATTTTCTGTTTGCCGTTCGTTATATAGTCTAATCACAGAACTGATGTTTTTCTACTTTTATTACTATATTAAATGAGATATTATAATATATTTTAAATATAGATCTAATAATGCAAATTCTGAAAAGCAATGGACACTAAAATTGGCGCTCTCAAACTTAATCATGATTTTAGCAATTCTGAAAACATTTGATTTATAGGTTTTAAATATATTTAGTCTTTTGATCTGAAAATTATGATAAGACGAAAACTTGCCAATGCAGCATAGTTTGTAAGTTACGGTAAATTACTTTCGTAACAATGAATACAAAACAATAATTCCTAACCGTTTTATTAGAGAAATGAGTCTTTTAAGAGCAATTAAATATAGTACTGATATTTGTAATTAATTGAAGTAGCATATATAGGAGGCGAAAAGTAGAAATAATCGGTTTTAAATGTTTGTATTAAAATAAGTATGCTATACGATTACAGCTGATTAGCAGGTAGAAATTACTTGTATATAGTATTTTTTATAATGAAAGTAAAACTATGAGCACAAATATGCACCAAAAATATATAATACATTAAACTAGACTTGCATTAAAAATGTTAAAAATTTTATAAGTTAGCGCATATGAGTAATAACAATATATATGATTCTTTAAAATATCGACATTTATAATAAAATAGTATATATTTATATCGCACTCAGCCAACAACCGTTAGGCCAATTATAGGCGTCGCTGTGCATTTATGGGGACTTCCAACCCCACTAACGACTGCCATGATGTTGTTATGACCGCCGGGACCAACTATTTCCGTGACAGCCGTATCACGAGGCGCCGAGAGATGCAGCAGTGGAACTCCCATCCAAGTTCTGACCAGAAAGAGCGTTGCTTAACTCTGCCGATCGAACGTGGACGCTTGTTCAAGCTACACCACCCGGGACCCTCATGATATATTATGATATTATGATACTAGTGTATAAATACGCCTTTAGAGCACGTGCGACGTTTAACGTCGCTTGTGCTTTAATGGCACTTATACACGTGTATCATACGTTATTTTTTCTACGATCGTAACAAATATAAAAGCTTAGTTCGGTGACACTTTTTCCTTCACATTGCGTTAGATATTCTAGGTTATGTTGACATTCAAACTTACAGCAAAGCGTGTTTTAATTTAGTATTAAAACACGCCACCAATGGCAACGTGCGAAAAAGACGTAATTCGGGCGCTAATATTAAGAGTGCTACAAACGTCACTTTTGACAGTAGACTCTGTGCAAAAAGTTGTCACTTTGACACGATCGTAGAAAAACTGTTTTTTTGTAAATTACAACTGTATCAGCTAAAACATCTATTATTTTCATTCTTGAAAATCTCATATCTCAACTTAAACGCTTTAAATATTTTCAAAGATTCTTTACAGATCGATGTGCAATTATAATCGTTTGGTAATTAAATTCTAAGGTTTTAGTACTACCTCAATTTTTCTGAAAGGCGTTCATTATATTCAGTATTATCTACAGTTTCGTAGCATGGCAGATGCCTCGTTTATATTGTTGCCGATATTTTGAATTTCGCTTTATGCCTGCTTTCCATTATGGACACGTACCTTCGTTTCATTGTGATACAATGCAAAAACATTTTAGCTGATTTCCATACTGATGCTTTTACTCAGCTTCTATTCTGAAAGGCGTATTGTTACGCATCTAATTTACTTCGATCCGCACATCTTAATTTACGTTGCGGAACCGTTTTCAGTCTTATATTCTTTATTGGCTGTCAAAAGACGTGGAGTGCGTTTATTTTGTTTATTTTCACCTAGCATTTCCGAATCAAATGCGAAGACTAGATTTCAATAATTAATAAAACTTTTTAGTTTAGATAAAACCTGAATCTGTTTAACTTGTTATTTACTCGACATCAGTTAAGAACGTACACCAAAAACAGGCACAAAATAAACCTAAATTTAAAATAGATTGATGATAACATTTTTAGTATACATACTCGTATATTTCATATACATACATGCAGGTATTACATACTCGACTAAAATTGTAAAGTGTTTCGAATGTTAATTTGTAAACTGATTCTCGTATATAGTTCTATTATTTTCGATTAGAAAAATATTTAATCATTGTTAAATGAATGCAATAACAATGCTACTGTTTTAACACGCCCATAAACATGCTTGCTAGTCGAAACAGACCAACTATGATGTCATATTAACACCTCAAAAGTGAGTCTTTAGGTCAGACTTGCAAACGATTAGCAAGTGTCCGAAATACAATTGTTGCACGAGCAATGTCATTACTAAGTAGTCACCAAAATGAATAAACTAAGAAATATTTAACTAACACAATCTAAATTATTAGGTATATGTTTTGAGCTAGTCAACTGCGAATATATATTAATAATAAGTGAACTATAATAAAACTATTGAGATTGGTGAACTACTATAAAGCTGTATCTTAAATGTTTATATAAAGTTTTTAAGTTTACATTTTACTTTCCAAAGCGTTTCTAAATCGCTAGCATTTATCGGCACTTCTAATTTTATGAAATTTTTAGCGTTTATTTCAGAATGGTAGCAATAGTTCTGATCTGAACATTTCACGATCAATAGCGTTCCTGTGGAAACTCGGAAGCAGTTTTCACTGCTTCTCTGGTGTCGCGTCTCAATTCCTGCTTCTTCCGTTAGTTTATTTCCTGTGTCTAGGTCATGCACAATATCAATGCATGTCAAAGAAACTTGTAAACAAAAACCTGTTTAATAATTTGTGTTTTCAAATAACAAGCTACTATGCTAGGCAAAAAAACTGGGACAACTCTTGATAGAAATTTAAGCATAATTTGATGAGCTTAAACAAGGCTTTAAACAATTACATTTGTTATAACAATTTTGATTCGTAGCAACGTCTAAACAAGTTGAGGGTTAAGTTAGGAATACCTTGAAACTGTACATATTAAGGCAGTCACATTCACAACAGACCATACTAACTGTCCCATTTTTTGTCTTGCATAGTACATATTCTTCGTCAATTTACATTTGAGATAATATCTGTGGCTTCGTTGTATTCCTATTGAGTTTATTATATTAATCTATTATTTAAGGAAGCTTACTAAAGAAAAATATTGGAACTGGCAAAGGAGAAGGTGTTTTCGACACCAACTAATTTCAGTAATGGGTCTAATTGATTCCAAAAATCAAAGTATTCCACAAAGAGTGTCCATATTTTTGATACTAAAAACAAATATTTGCTGTAAAATATACATATCACCAGTGCTTTTTATATTCTGAATAATATTACAACTTGACTAGCAACTTCAGGATGAATTTATATTTTAAAATACAGTTTTTGAATAATAGTATTAAACAAGATATGAACTGTTTTAAGTTACAATTTTAATAAATGCTTAAATCAAAATTTTTCGATATTTTCTACACTTCTACTTAATCAAACAATATGAACACTATCCGCAGGTAAGTAAATACCACTGTCAGAATTACTAGATTACTGCAGAATACAGTATAACCTATATAAAGTAAAAAAATATGAATAGCATTCATTTTAATAAGGTAGGTGAAATAATAGCAATAATTCAGTATTTAAAATAATATGAAGACATAATTTAACGGATATTTTTATTAATAGCTATTTAGGTAACAAGGAATGTAAGGAACTATTAACATTTAAGGTAGGCAAGTACAAGCCAAGGCAAAGCCGCGGCTTGTTGCCTGTTGAAAATGTTAATAAGCGATACATTCCGAGTTATCTTATTATATTTTTCCCGCTGCTTATCAAAATGTTCCTAAATTTTTGAAAAAAGTCGTTTAGTTTGTCAGCTGTCACCAGGATTAATTTTCGTGAGTCGTGTTACCTGTGAGTGTCACATGTCACATACACTTGCAATTATAAACAAAACGTCTAAGTCTGCATCTTGCGTTGCTAGTTTTATTATTCTAGGAACTTAATAATAATATTAAGTTCCGTTGTTAAGGGAAAGCAGCAAACAAATATAATCACCGACTTACACGTTCTGTTACTAAGGCTGTATCACTGACTTACATGATCAGCAGCGGGAAAATTAAAGTAATATTATAAATGGAAAAACTATTTTTTTCAGAAAATCAAATTTATAAAACTGTACCAAAATGATCACTGACTGACGTGAAATTATAAAAATAATAAATTAGGTAATACGCGTAAACAAGGGAAAAAAGAAAACTGGAGTAAATTGGTCCTCAGTTTGTTCAACTTATTCTTTATAGAAACTACTTGGAGTTAAATAGACTTCAACTGAAAAAGGGTTGTGCGGAGGATTAAAAAAAATATAATCGAGACCAGCTACGAATTGCAATTTTTCTAGATACATATGCGAGTACATTTAGACATGGATTAACTTCTAATACGTACTTAAACGTAAATAGGCTGATGTCACAAACGCAATAAAGTAAGTATGGAATATCAATTACGCTATATTTAGGCACCTAAATATTGTAAGTAATCGTACTCTTTACGTAAGTAGACTAGTATGTAATAAATACAATTTTTCATTTACTTATCGTTTAGAGCACTAACAAAATTGCCATATAATCCCTAAAAGCGTTGTCATTCTAGTCCGCATCGAAATATAAATTGAGTTCCCAGGAAGTATACTCATAAACGAAGATAATGAACCATTAACCCTATTATATACGTTCTATGGGTACTTATTATTAATAGTTTATTTAGGGAATATAACTCGCTTTGTGTTTGTTATTCCGCGCATTGTGTTATCTATTACAAATTGCCAGTTCATTCGTTATAGACCTATTGAGGACAGTTATTGTGGAAATATTGTTCAGCATGTATTGAAATTGGCTTTTTATAACTGCATAAATAATTAAATTTAGTGCAACTGCGGGAAGGACTTGCAAATAAAAATTACAAATTAGTTGTAAAAATATACAACGCTATCAAAAATTAACCCATAGATAACTAAAAAAGTGTAAAAATAATTTCGAATGCAACAGCAAGTAAGCCCTCAATATTATAAAATAATGAGAACTAATAGTTAAAAATGAAGGTAAGGCTCTTATTTAATAATAACAGAGTTAACCTATTAAAAATACGCGATTAGGCTCAACGTCATAAGCATAAATATGATTTTTTGGAGAAAATTGCACTCTGACTTCAAAACTATTAAATCATACTATTAAATAAATAAAATATTGATCAAGAGAATATTATGAAACAATAGATCTGTAGAAATAAAGTAGAAAATGAGAGATGGGTCACCCATAATTTAAATGATACTTGAAAGAGAGCAATTTCTGACTATACTGTAGAACGACTGTCTAAATTAAAATTTGTAAAAATCCAGGAAGTCATATAAAAATAGCATTCTGAAGGATATCTCAAATATTCAACGAGAGAGGGTGGCAATTAACAAATTAATTGATAAAGCAAGAAAACATGTTAATAAATTTATCACTGTTAAAATAGTGTCGAAAAAGTATGGATATAACAGGAAATTCAATCACGATCATTTTTAATGCGAAAATAAGTTGCTAAGAAGATAACGTGTTCATTCATATTCAAACTGTTACAAGCAATTTTAAATGGAGGTTGAAAATATACAAATTAAAATTAAAAATTAAAACAGCAATGTTTATTTTTGTTAGAAAGATATAAAAAAAATTAATGAAACAGCATATATACAAGGGGACAACTAGTAAATTTTAAATGTTATATGCATTCATAAAGAAATATGGTAAACTGTAATACGTAATAAGCAATAAAAGCGTAGTAGCTCCAAATAACTACAAAGAAGTGGGCAATACAAAAATCTAAGTTCTTCAAAAGAAGGTCCAATATAAGATCGAAAAAATCATGTTCATGTTGAAACAACATAACTTATTAATTAAATGTTCCTAACGGAATTTTGATTATATATTTTTTTGAGTATAATTGAGAAGAAAAAAAACAGTCTTTTAGGTATTTCAATCATATTATCCTATTTACCTAATAATGATTTTGATATTAGCCAGTAGCTATTAAAGTTTGCCGACACCCTACTGCAATTTTCGTTTCATAAGCAATTAATTTTTAGTGCAATGTACTTCTACTGAGGTCAGTATCCACCAATTTAATTTAATGACTATACTTATGAATTGCCCTGCATATACCTTAGAAACTGTATATTACCATGTACATTTGTTTATAGATAAAACATCTGTTTTTATATAAATAAACTGATCGACAGATAAACTCACAAATTCGATTCGAAATTCCAAAATCCTATTTTAATTAATTGAACTGAAGTTCAGAAATAGATTGATAGATAAATGAATAAAAAATTAATATAATTAAGAGTTGTAAAATATTAAACCATACTCATATTTTACATAAAGTACTGCAAATATGGAGAATGTCCGTATCAATAGCATATTTTTATGTAAAATTGAATTAGAAATTACCACCAATGTTCAAATTTAAAAGGGCAAACATAAATATTTACGTGATTTATCTTACAGACTGTTGCCATGTAAATTTAAATCTACAACTAGAAACTAGTCCTCGAAAAGAGAACAGTTTAAGTACGACTCGATTATCAAAATCTACAATACAATATCTAACGGTGGTTGGAAATTCAATTATCCAAACCATTCAAGAATCACTGTCAACATTTTATCATAAATTTTAAAAAGTTGTAGTCTTTCGGGTCAGCATGTAATATAGCATAAATTTTTTCAAATTGCTGCATACTTACAATCTGTCAAGTTTAAACTAAATATAAAAGCAAAGGAAGTGGATTATTCATACCATCCTCATCATCGGAGTATTTTGCATTCTTTTCCCCGGCTTCGCTTTCGTCCTCAGCATATTTTCCAAATGCGGAATGAGTTTCATAGCCATATTTGTCCGCGTCCTTTTTGTGGTAACTGTCGAAATGTTTGTATCCGTCATTGCCTTTGTCGTCCGAGCTTTTGTAGTAACCCTTTTCGTTGCCGTCATCTCCTCCGTCATCATAAGTGTGGATGTAGGCTACTTTTGCTCCTGTAGATTACATAATAAATGAAATGTACATGTAAACTTAGTATAAAAATATGTTTTACATAAACATATGTCATTTATAATAAAAATGTTAAATACAAATATTTTATTAAATGTGTTAATAATTAAGTATTTTCTTTTAATTCAAAAAGTGTATTTGTGACAAGAAATAAACTTTATTAAGAAAATATATTAATTTTGAAAGTATTTTATACCGGGTGGCTACAAAAATGTACCCTGTTTGACAGTTATAGCTTTCGACAGATAGCAGGTATTAATATTTATTGATTAAAACAAATAAATAATTGAAAGTCCAAAAGCTGCTTTTCCTGAAGTAATTTAAGTTTTCAATTTGCCGACATTTAAAGACAGACAGTTCTTAATCTGGACTTGAACTACAGAGTTGCAATTTGAAAAGTTTTGTATCCATTCATTTACACTAATAAACGAAAGCACATTTTTCGCTAAAAGAAATTAAGTTCGGGCAGCTCTATAGGCTGGTGAATTGTCTTAGATATAAACATAACAACCAAGGTATTGCTATAAATACTTGTCACACGTAATTAATAACATCATCAATCATATTAACTCGCACTGTTTAATACTGTTAAATCAGCCTACTAGGTACAACTTAAAAGCTTTTTATGCGTAAAACTGATGAGTCGAACTACAGAATTTGAAAATTCCTGACGTCGCGTCGTTATTTTCCAAGATTAAGGAGTAAAGCCTGGCGTCAATATTTTTCGGTTTCTTATCCTTGAATATATCAGGATATCTTCATTAAAAATGGACATTATTGATTCTAAAAGCAAGACGCATTTTTGTAGCCACCGGGTATATTGTGACGAAATTGGGATACGCTTTGACACAATACAAAGTATTATAAAAATGCTGCCACTTTTACATAATCAAAAGTAGCAAATTTTTGCTGCAAGACTAAATAAACTGCAATAATTTCTACTCCACATCTAAATGCAAAATCGCGACTTACCCTAAAGTTTAAAATAAACAGGCTCCACTTCTTGTGAGAAAATAAATTTCAAGTTTACCACTTAAGGTTGTGCAAACAAAGAAAGATTAAGCGAGATTAACAGGATTAAAAGGTTTAATAAGAGTTAGATGTACCCCACTGCATAAACCTGCCAAAATTGCTTTGGGGAACGGCATCTGCGTCCTTTTAAAAAGGCAGTGCGGGGCGCAAATTGCTTTTGCGATTTAATAATGCTATTTTAGGGCAATTACTTAAACAGATTAAATGTATCTTGCCAAAATTTGATTATTTTTTTGTGTGATACTGGTTAAATTGTAAATATAAATGTTTCGGTATAGGAAGTGTGAATACTCAATATACTTCTCTCCGTTTATATGTACATATCGATCACGACAGATGAATGAAAATACAATATAAGCACAATGTGGAAGTAATTGTAATCAATAATTAAATAGACAGAACAGATAGAATATTAATACATTAATTATAATTTAGCCATGAGCAAAATGTTTGGAAAGACAAAAATATATACAACATGCTCATATGAAGCAATTCTAATGAAAGTATATCTTTGAAAGCTGTTTCTGTTATAAAATTATATTGTTAGGCACAAGTTATATAAACTGCCCGTTATTTGTTATTGCTAATACAAATACAGTTTAGGCAAGAGTTTTAACAAAATGCACAAAGGACTTAATAGTCTAAACTATGTTAATCAGTTGGGACACTTTGAAGTAGCTTTAGCTCATAAAAATCCAATTTTCTCATCGCCGTGCTTTAAATAAATCTGAACTGCTCTGGTAGGATGCTTATTAAAAGCTAGACAAGGGCAAGCCAAAAATAATTTGTAAATCTGATTTGCTTAGTTAGATTAGATGTTATTTTACATATAAATTTTATTTAGCTTAGATTATTTTATTAGAGGATGATGATACTTTTCTAAGCTAAATAAAAACTTACGTTTTTGTGGGAAAGCAGTTAGGCTACAAAACATTAAATATTTAAAGTTTAATCATTTACATCTCAGTGATTCGAAAGGAAGCTGCAAGAAAAGAGCACTTCCATGGAAAGCGATAATTCGAACTAATTTTGTTACTGTTATGCCCACTAGAGCGTGCTATAACCAGAAGAGTTAATACCTGCTTGGAGAAGGTCTACCAGCTTCGTAGGAACTGCAGCACGCACCTCTCGAACCATCGATTCCACCGTGTCTGTGTCAGCGTTTTCGGCATCCACAAAGGGTTCCTCGTTGGCCGAGAAAACTCCCGATATTATCATAAGCACTAGGAAAAATAGCGAAGCCGTCATGTCGGAACAGCACTTGTGGTAGGTTCAAACAGGGGTGCAGACGACCCGAATTTATAGACGGTCAACAAGAGCGCGTGTTTTTACACAGGCGAGAAAATGCAAAGCAGGCTGGAAAAATGGCCGTTTTTAAGAGAAGTGGATTGTAATTCGCCAATATGTTACTCTGGATATATCGATGTTTGCTCTACTCTGTTTCGCGATAAAGAGCCGCTGTCTACTTATAAACTGGGAGATTTGTCGACCTCTTCATGGTAGGGGACAATTAACTCCGCGGTTTGGTTATTCAATAATGACGGTTTTTTGGGATAACGTAACTTGATGTGTAATTTGTTTAACTGTCTCAGTTTCCTAGGTTGTATTAAACGCATATCAAAGTGTTGCAAAGAGCTAAAAAGTGTGATCAATCGGTGTTGTTAAATTATGGGAAATTTGGTTTTTCTTTTCACAGTTTGCTCCATGTTTATATAACAAATTAGTCTCATTTCATAACAACTCAATTTATTTACATTTAGAAATGCTCCTTAGACACGCTCTTGATAGACCTAATTATATTCGATTTTAATTGCTTTCTACCACCTCCAAGAAAGTTTCCATTCACAGAAGAAAATTTTAAATTTAAATTCTGAATTGCTTCGCGCCAATAGAAAAACTAAAGGAAACAATTTGGAACGTAAATTGTCTTCTTGTGAAATTGTCTTCTTGCGGGAGGTTTATAAAATTTATAAGTTGTAATAATCTCATTGCACGATGAGTCAATTAAATTCACATTGGGAAGAATCCTACTAAGCTTAATGCAAGTTTTTGATCTAGTTAATATTTTCATGCAATTTATAACTAGATATCTAAAACTATGAATTATTAATTGTCTCTTTCCTATTATTAAATCTCATGGTATAAAATTGCAATTTAAATAAAATGTACTTGTTACATTTTTTATGTTGTAACACATTTAAATTTGTGTAATAATTACCATGGATTTATTACATTCAATCTAAGATATAGCATTTATCCTATTGTAGTAAAACAACAACATATATTAAGTATGGCACTTAATTACGGCAATGTCGCTACTTTAATTCTTAAACTAAAGTTAACTGCCTGAAAACAAAACTCAGCATTTAAGTAGAAGTAGTTTATTAACAAATATTAACGGAAATTACATAAGTGATAAAATGGCATATTTAAATGTAGGATTTACTCTCTCACGTCTGGTTTTAAACAATAACTTTCTTTGGCAATTTCGTTTGTTTATACTTCACTACTCATGGTTATATGACAAATTAAATGTTGAGCGTATTTAATTGTTACTATATATTCATTTTAGAAATGCATTACAGTTATGCGCAAATCTGATATTATTAAATCAATAACAATTATTATATGCAGCAAATTAAACTGTATTTCATTATAATTGAAAAAACCATTTTGGCCTCAAAATAGCAAATACTTATTGTAGCACAATAATACTGAATACTACAACTCAACATTTTCAAATAACCGATTCCTTTACTAATACTTACTAGATATAGAGTTTTTGTATTATCTGCTATTATCTAATGCAGAATACAAACACATGATACACTACAAAACCAGTAAAAATATTAATTACGACTGAATCTTCTTTAAGTAATAGTCTTATCTCCTTCCACTGTTTAATAGCTATAATTTATAAGTAGGGATCACTCGAACATCTTCTCTGGGAGCGAATGACTCGGGTTTTACATTATTTTCCAGTGCATGTTATATTTGCCAGTACACAAAATTATAAAATAACTAATAATACAAACCTATCAAAATGGCTTCTTTCTTTTTCAATTTCAACAATTTGATTTTAGAAAACTATCATCAAATGTATAATAGAAAGAGGTTCGAAGCTTTTAATTTCGCTTTGTTAATACGAAACAATATATTTAATTTTTGAGATCATACCATAGGTATGAAATAACTTCATTGATGGATCATGGTTACAATATGATTCTTTTTAAATATAGTGATGTAAATAAACAGTTTTGAATACATTTTCGACAAATTTCAAAGCGCTTAACAAAAATAAATTTATTTAATTTCGTTTTAAAATCCCAAATCTTAATTTTATTTCAATATTATTAAGTAACTATTTAACTACTGCAAAATTTATTCAGTGATCGAAGGTTGCTATTTGACTATATTTCTTTCTAACGATCATCTTTGAATTTTAGAAACCGCTTAGATTATAAGCACATTTCTATAGAGTTACTTGAAAATGAAACACACCACAAATAGTAAACGCTCTATGTTTATTATCGCAATTACGTTGTGTAATAAGTTAGAAGATGAACTGCGAAGCTGCTGTGGAAACTAATGCTCTGTAAACCAGTGCTTATAATCCAAGCTGGTTTGCAATGGTAAAAAATATTCAATTCAGCTCAATTCAAAAATATCCATTTACGAAATTATACCATGTAGTTGATTATTTTTTATAACCGGTAAATTCAACAATTATTGCAATAATCGGTGGCAAGAGAATTAATCTCACTAATTTCAACATTCCCAAAGAAGTTTTTCTTCCAGTTCCTTTAGGTATAGAAAAATCAAGGCAATCGCCTGTTTTATATAAAGCCATCCTACCACTTCCGCATGTAATTTTTCAACACCAATATTTAATTGTCAATTAGATTAAATTTCAAACTTTAGATGTTATAGATATTAACGATACAAGTTTTATTATGAGCATCTTAACGATACGAGTTTGATTGTCAAAACGAGGCGATGAGCCGAGTTTTGCGGCAATCAAACGAGCCTCGTTAAGCGCCATAAGCAAACGTGTATTGTTCAATATTTTATCGGTTTCAGGATATTAAGCCTTTGTTTACATTTACAAAAGGCTGGTAACTAAGTCATAACTGTATCTGTACGGTAATAGCTCTTTACCGTACATAGCAACCATTACCATACTGAAACAACTGTATCTGTACGGAAATATTCCATTACCGTACATGGCAACCACTACCATACTGCAACCAATAAACTATTGCACAAACCACGGATGTTATGAATCCCTCTACGAGCTCGGATTTCAAAACAACATCTGCGGCAGTTATGATACTCATAACATTCCTAGATATTAATAGCTATTATCTTATGTATTGTTTGAGGCTTTCGCGGTTACTCGAATTATTCTCCTTAGCATAGAATTTCGGCTTAGACCGCGTAGTATTTGTATATGAACACCCAGCATTTTCTGGCTTAATGTGCCTTGCACCTTGTAAAGTCGAGCAAAAACCCGCTCGATGGCCATGCTCTTTGGTGGCTCGTGTTGTTTGAGTATCTTGAGAACGAGGATACTTAGGCAGATTTGGCCGTTTTGCTGTTTGTGCATCCATATTCACTAACGTTTCGCAAGACCTTGCAGCTTGCATCATCAGAGTGAAAGTCGCACTAAGAACCGAAGGAAAAAAAAAAAAGGAAAAGGTTCAGGGTTATTTCAATTCCCCCAACTGGGGGCGGGCTGCTATAGGGACCTTCCGTCCCTCTTCAGCCAAGAACGGGAATTATAGGATGGGTGAGAGAAAGGAGGGGTGGAGAATGGAAGAGAGGCCAGGAAAGGTGGAGAAGTACTGCCCCGGCATTCGCCTCAGAGAAGGTACTCTGTTGACTCAGGAAAACCACCTAAAAACCTGAATCAAGGCAGGCGGCCGCAGGAATCGAACCCACGACCTCCCGAATGCTAAGTGAACGTGCTACGCACTATGCCACGGAGCTCGGTGAACCGAAGGTCGGTGTGGAGCTATTTATAGTCCTCTGTGCCAGGCGCGCGGAGTGGCGTAACGCTGGCGCTGGTTGGTCGTCCGAGTGCAACGTAATCCGTGGGGCGTGGCCGTATGACGCAGAGTGGTTGTAACGCTTTAGATCGTGTATCACAGGGGTCCACGTTTTACTAAGCTTAAAGCCATCTTCCCTGTTGATATTATTTGGATGTTTTTCTATTTCTATGGCTTCACGTATCACTCGCGGGAAGTAATGAGGTATTCTGGCAAGTACTCTGGCATGCTGAAATTCTAAAGTGTGCCCATTTGTAAACGTATGCTCAGCTACGGCTGATTTTGTGATGCGTTTGTGTTTGCAATCGCCTTTATGTTCTTGGAGTCTTAGATCAACGGAACGACCAGTCTGTCCAATGTAAATCGAGCCGCAAGAACAAGGAATGCGATATACGCCAGCGGTTTTTAAACTTGGAATCTTGTCTTTTACCGATCTGAAGCCGTTACCCAAAGTTTTCTTGCTCGTGAACACAGTTTTGATGTTGCATCGTTGCAGAACACGTCCTATCTTATCAGTTGAGCCTTTAACGTAAGGTAGAAATGCTAAGCCTTCCAGAGGTGGAGATTCTTCTTTAGCCTTTTTTGTCATAGTCTTGTCTAGTGCTTTTCGTATGGCGGTAGTTGTGTATCCGTTCCTTTGTAAAGAGTCAAACAGATGTAGCTTTTCTCTCTCTAGATTTTCCTCGTCTGAGATACGAACGGCTCTTGTCGCCAGAGTCTGGAGTTGTGAGCTCTTTTTTCAATAAAAGTTTTAGCAACATTTCTATCATGGTCGATAATGACTCGGTTGTGTCCGAGGCTCCGAACCAAGATGAAGAAACAGCTCCAAAAAAAGAAAACGTGTCCGAGTAGACTACAATATATCTTAGGGTTTACGCAAAAAGGAAGTACTTTCAATATACGAGCCCAGAATCAAATCATTTGGCACAGTTAAGATTTTTCCGGTATCTTTATTTTGTACCCACAAAAGAAAATCTTGGTCAATATTCTTACATCATAATTGTAAACGTTTTTAGCAGTATTATAACAGCTTTAACAATAACAAATTACAAAAAGTAGTCGGGAAACGCTAACTTTAATAAATATTATACACCAAGTGAATTAAACATATTATGTTTATTTACGAAAAGATGTCTTTGAGTTAATAAATGTTTAATTCACGTGGCGTATATATGTTTTTATTCAATTTTGATGAAATTTTGAATAAAAAATTTAAAAAATATTCAAACTAAGATATAAATTTGCTCATTCATCGTCGATTTGATCTAAATTTTAGTAATTATATATTACACACTACAAAGAGAAAGAATAATTGAATGTAAATATTTGTAGTTAATAAAAATATGTTGTTCTTCATTGAAACTTTTTTAATTCTCTAGTGAATTAAACTTTTTAAATTCTCTAGTGAATTAAAACACTTTTATTTCACTTGTGAATCGTAGACTGTTTATGAAGGTTATGGAGTTAATAATGTCACTTTAAACTGTCAAAATTGAATAAAATAAATTACCGATTCATTTCATTTGGCACAAACGATCAAAATATAATTTCGTTCACCGTAGCATGTTTTAGTTGAAGTGAAACAAGCTGTTTGTTGTTTAATAACATATAGACAGTCGGGTGTCTGTATTATTTTTGCAGAAATGGCACGTGGTAAAGCAATTGTCAATTTGTTGAATTTTGGTCATTCCTGTGGCAAAATTTATGAACAATTGCAATTATCGTATTATATAATAAATATTACACCAGAAAATTTAAGAGCTTTACGGATCTGAGCCAAATGATACCATTCTTGGCTCATATACTCTTTTCCCATCATTTTCATTTCTTTTACCTATACCAATTTCTCTGTATCGCTGCAATGACCAAAAATGTGTAGAATTTCTTTAGGTTGTAAAAACCTATTCACATTGAAAGTACTTGAGTAACGTGACGATTTTATCTCGCAAAAGAGAAATGGTTATTTCGCTGCGCCGGAATATATCGTACATTTCCCACGCTGCGCGGACTTTGAAGGGCTGTCACTCGGAGACTATTTAAATCAATCTTATTATTAAAAGAGATTCGTGCATATTTTTTCAAGCACTACAACTTTCACATTTGCAATTTTCGGAAAAACACCCCCACTGAGCGAGAATGGCAGAAACCGATTTTTGGTAACTTTGTTGCCCTCCACCGTTTGAAATACCAACTTCTCGGTCTCGCGACGCAGATCAAAAATGTGTAGAATTTTATTTCCAACATTTTTTGTTCAATAACTTTTTCTGTGCGACCAATAGATCGCGAGAAAAAACAAATTCAATTGTTATCAAGATGGCGGCTGTTTGGTAATGGGTGGGGTGACGCCTTTTTGGTTTTACACTTGTCTAATAACCCTAAACCACTAGGCAAGAGGAATTGCCGCGCCCAATTTTTTTAAGGTAACAGGGTATTTTCCGACAATTTTCTTCTTCTTCGAACCTGTCCATCCTTGAGGACCATAGGGCATCCACGGGGATGTTTCATTGACAGTGTTCAATAAGTAATAAGGTTGTCGGCCTTATACTTATCTTCCCTTTCACTTTCACTTCACTTAATTTTATTATGTTAAACGATTTTAACTTAACTGTCCCTTCTGAGTTGAGTTAGTAAACTTCTTCTTGACTGCACATTAATTTAACAAATTCTTTCCAGCGATTTTTATCCTGGGCCCTGATCTTAACTTCACTCCAAGTTATATTGCGTACTTTGCACTCGTTAATTACGTTTCTTTTCCATGTTAAGGCTGGTCTGCCCGGCTTCCTTTTTCCTTTAATATTATATTCTAATGCTTGTCTAGTTATGTCTATAATCGGCTTCCGTAAGGTATGTCCGATCCATTTCCACCGCCGTCTCTTTATTATAACTTCAACTGTTTCTAGTCCTGCACTGTCCCACAATTCCACGTTCGTTATTTGATTCGGCCAGTGTATGTTTAAGATTCTTCTAAAGGATCTATTAATAAGTGTTTGTATTTCTTTTGTTTGCTTTTTGTTTAACGCCCATGTTTCGGAACCATATATGAGTACACTTAATACGTTAGTTCTGAAGATGCGTAGTTTATTTTTCTTCGATAAATCTTTTGAATTCCATATATTACGTAATAAGTTGAACGCACTTTGAGCTTTGCTAATTCTCATCTTTGTGTCTTTATGCACGCCCCCTTGTTCATCCATAACACTGCCCAGATACGTGAACTTTTCTGTGTTCTATAACTCACTTCCATCCACCGTTATTTCTCCTTTATCCTCGGCATTTATTCTCATAGTTTTTGTTTTTTTGCGGTTTATTTCTAATCCGACTGTGTTTGCGACTGCGCTCATCAAATTCAGTTTTTCTTGTAGGTGTTATCTTGTTTCCGTAATTAGACATACGTCGTCTGCGTACTCTAACAGCCGTATTCATAGTCGTTCGCCAGCGGCTTGCCGGCGAGATGCCGGAGTTTCGTTATGAATAGTATGTTGGCGGCACTGTAAGTCTATGTTAAATTCGAGGTTAGCAGGTTAGGTTTTCCGTCAGTTTTGACAGAAATTGACACAAAATCTAACCTGTTAACCTCGAATTTGACATAGACGTACAGTGCCGCCAACATACTATTCATAACGAAACTCCGGCGACTCGCCGGCGAGCCGCTGGCGAACGACTATGAATACGGCTGTAAGTCTTCTAGAACACTGCCGAACCGCCATGCCAATCCTTTCTTGTTATCAGTGGTTTTCCTCATTACCCAATCTATTATTATCAGGAAGAGAATCGGAGACAAGATGCATCCTTGCCTGACACCACTTTCAATATCGAACTTTTCAGATCTCGTACCATTATGTAACACACACGTACTATAATTATTATATAGTAATTTGATTATTCTGATTACTGTACTATTACTAGCTTTCCAGAGCGAATAGTCATATCTTGACAGATTACCGAGGTATATTTGAAATGTGTCATTGCGAGCTTCTCGTAATTTCTTCTTCAGCTAATTACTTAGTCGATTGTATCTACAACTACAACAGGAACCTTCGCCGATGACACCGCCGTTCTCTCTTCTCACACTAACCCAGAAACGGCAAGGCAGCAGGTACAAGAGCACATTGACCTTATTAGCAAATGGATGGAACAATGGCGCATCCGTGCAAATGAAAATAAATCCGTCCAAATTACATTTACACTACGGCGACAACTATGCCCACCGATAGTAATGAACGGTATCGAAGTCCCACAGTCCAGACAAGTAAAATATCTGGGAATGCACCAACGACTTACTTGGAAAGGGCACATAGCCAAGAAAAGGCAAGAAATGGACATCAAATTTAAAAAACTTTATACTGGCTCTTGGGTAGAAAATCTAATCTTTCCACTGAAAATAAATTACTCATTTACAAAACAGTTATTAAACCTATATGGACCTATGGAATCGAGCTGTGGGGCGGGTCCGTTAAGGTGGCCCCCTCTTTTTTTCACAATTGAAAAATTTTACTTGCGCTAGATTCACAAGAGCTAGCGCAAGCTAGCGCAATGAAACGCAGAGCTAGCGCAGCCTTCCCTTGCTAGATATTGAGAAATATAATTTGAAGGGGCTAGGTTAACGCTAGCCCCCTCTTTTTTTCACAATTGAAAAATTTTACTTGCGCTAGATTCACAAGAGCTAGCGCAAGCTAGCGCAATGAAACGCAGAGCTAGCGCAGCCTTCCCTTGCTAGATATTGAGAAATATAATTTAAAGGGGCTAGGTTAACGCTAGCCCCCTCTTTTTTTCACAATTGAAAAATTTTACTTGCGCTAGATTCACAAGAGGTAGCGCAAGCTAGCGCAATGAAATGCAGAGCTAGCGCAGCCTTCCCTTGCTAGATATTGAGATATATAATTTGAAGGGGCTAGGTTAACGCTAGCGCCTTCTTTTTTTCACATACTTTATGTTGAGGAATCGGATAAGCATGGTCTTTGGTAGGTCCCTGGCCGCCTACAAAATGTTTCGTACACACATAAGTGTGAAGTTTAACATCGTTTACGGAAAAATATTTCCTTCCACAATCATTCACCCAAATCATGCATTTCTTCCTGTTTTCGTGCGGTTTTGGGAACAAAATAAACTCTACACCTTTCATACAGCCTTTATGTTTATAGCCAGAATCACTATTACACACTCCATACGCATATCTCATTTTAATCTTCGTAAATTAACACGTACGCAACCGTCAAAAATGTTTATTAGTATTGATAGTGTGACGACGCCGTTGGCGCTGCGATCGATTTTAAAAGGAACTTCGTGCATTGGAAATGAGCATCTGTATAATATTACCGATCCGTGTAAAAAACAGGACGGCTGACGTTTATTAATTTTTCTTATAAATGTTTTAATTGGCACCTTATCTAAAAATGTAGTTAATATATAATTATGTACTTTGAAATTTACAAGCAGTGGGGAGTAATTACATAGGGCCATAGGAAGATGTACACACTATTTTAGATCTTTTAAACTCGTGAAAGTTACAAAATGCAAGCGTCAAAGGTCTTTCTTTTTTGCACCCATAGAAGACAATAACTAAGCTTTATTCATGTTTTTATATGCGTTTATTGCAGCATTGACAAATTTAAACCTAATTCACTCAAAAACTTTACATTTATTTGCGATTTCCTTCATCGACCGACAATAACTTGTACGTATAGTGCCATATAGTGTTTAGGTTATGTTTACATTTTATCTGCCTTGTTGGATGAAAGTGGTGGGGAGGCTCGGCGGCAAACGTTAATCGCCAATTGAGGAATATATTTTGAAGGGGCTATGGTGTTTATAAATAAATAATTATATAATGTGAAATTCCCAACCTAGAATTTGGTTGCTGTCTTAAAACATGCATTTCAATCAAATACTATATTATACTAATACGGGACACTTCCATAAATTTTTGGCGACAAATTTGTTAGCGACATCTAGCGGATAGTGATGATACAGCGCATTAAAAGGTACTAGGCGAACCCGGTTCCTACCGGCACATGCTCTACACATAATTTAATCTAATATTGAATATCAATATTTCTCTTTTTATGATCCGCCCCGTAAGACAGCCACTTGACTAAACGCCATTTGCATTTCGAAAACACCCTGTATACTGTCCTTTATGGTGTCATTTATCAACCACCCTGTATACTGTCCTTTATAGTCCCATGTATCGAACACCCTGTATACTGTCCTTTATGGTCTCATTTATCGAAAACCCTGTATACTGTCCTTTATGGTCTTATTTATCGAACACTCTGTATACTGTCCTTTATAGTCTCATGTATCGAACACCCTGTATACTGTCCTTTATGGTCTCTTGTATCGAATCGAACACCCTGGATCACCCTGTATACTGTCCTTTATTGTCTCATTTATCGAACACCCTGTATACTACTGGCATGGCGCTCGGCCATGCTCGAACACATTCGGAAGCAGCTGATAGCATGTGCTGTAGAGTATTTAAACTAGCTGAAACCCGCGGCATATGCCGCATTTAAAATGTACGACAAATGTAATAACTTTTGTTACACTAAAGAAAGTTTTAAAAGCATGCTAGCGATTGTCAGAAAGGAAAAGTTCCAAAAAATATATTTTCAAATGGAAAGTCTCTGGAAAGAAAACGCTCGCCTCTGGAAGGCGTCCTAATTAATACGACGTTGTTGGAACGCAGTCAAAAAAAATCAGGAAAGAATTATAACTCTTATGAGATTATATGTGAGAATTATTTGTGCCACCGAAATAATTTTCAGCTGCTTGCAATCTGTGTTTCTCTTCAGGTTTACGCCGTTAAGGCGTTGAGCGTCATAAAAATTTAAATGCGGTAACTCAAGTCTCCAGTTACGCCGTTACTGTTATTGTTAAATAACTCGATTAATTATTATATCTTTGTCATTTTAAACTGGCATTATTATTATTATCTCTATAATAGCAACCATAAGTAACTGTTTATAATGTTTATATGCTAGCGAGTTAATTTTCTTTTTAAATCGCTAGTGAATTAATAGTAGATTGTTCTACAAGTTAAGAAAAGTGAGAGTTTTCCAGCGAATGTAAAAGTTTTACATGAGCATGGAAGAATCACTTTTCCATTGTGTTGAACATGCAATTTTTCCGTGTAGTTGACAAAAATATCTTTTTAAATAATTTTGGTCCAAGTATGGAAGCGCAATGTTTACTGTACTGTATAAATACAGAGTCCGGCAACGAAGCGGGGGTGGAAGATATTTCTAAAACTATGAGAGTTACATGAATATTGTGTATATAAAAGTTGTAGGTACGAAACTTACTTTTTTTTAAGTAGAATGCCCCATATTTGGGTAACTTAAAAGTTTTGTATTGAAATACTCATTATTTTCATATAAAGTTGTATGGGTCTAACGTCAACTGTTTTGGAGATATTAACGATTCCAATACTAGCATTCATGAAAGGGGCGGGGGAGTATTAATAGCGGTAAAAAACATTTTTCAGCAAGGAAACTTTTGTGGAAGTGTACAGATATTGAGTCATTAGTGGCGCTAATTTCGTTTAATAAAAAATCATTGATTGTTGCTAACGCATATCTTCCGCCAAATTCTAAACTGGAACTGTATGATTCTCTATGCGATAATTTAAATCAACTGAAACTTGACTATCCTGATTGTGAATTAATTTTGTGTGGTGATGTTAATGTTTCAAGAATAAAGTGGTCGAATGATGCAATGGGTGTCAGCCTAATTGAAGGAGAAGTAACTCATCAAGGTAACCTACTAGCCGAAACTGCAGCCCTCCTTAATATGAAACAGCTAAATATGTATCCTAATTCAGATGGGTACTTTTTAGATTTAATTTTCACGGACTCGAATCAAGTAGACGTATTACTTGCAGAAGAGACTTTACTTCCAGTAGATATTCTTCATCCTGTTTAAGTTTGTAAATTCAGCTTAGATGAAATTTTCGTCCCAATGCAATTTGACCATTATTACCATGATTTCAAAAACACTGATTATATTTCTATGAATGAATATTTTTATTCGATTAATTGGGATAATGTGTTTATTGAATCTGATATTGATGTTGTTATTAATGAGTTCTACTCTATACTTTACGGTGCGATAGAAACCTTTGTTCCGAAAAAAAGATTTAAATCTCTGAAATTCCCGAAATGGTTCACAAATGACCTAAAAAATCTCGTAACTCTGAAAAAAATTGCCCACAAGAAATATAAACTAAGTAATTCAATAAGCGATTACATGGATTTTAGCAATCTTCGAGAACAATGTAAAAGAAAATCCATGCAGTGTTTAACGGATTATAATAGACAAGTAGAGAGTGATCTAATTTCTCACCCAAAAAATTTTTGGCGATACGTAAGAGAGAAAAAATGTACAAATGAACTACCTAACATGATGCACTTAAATAACTTATGCTCAGATAATCCTCAAGACATTGTGGATATATTTGCTTCTCATTTCTCATCTGTCTACACAGCTAATAATAACAGAGTATACAATTTAACTTCACAAATGGTATTAGTCTTGGAACTATTGATATTAATTTAAATAAGGTGCTGGATCACATGGGTGCCTTAAAAGAAATATCTATCGTAGGGCCAGATGGTGTCCCTGACTTATTAGTGAAAAAGTGCAGATTCACTCTTGTTAATCCCGTACACAAGCTCTTTGCTTTGTCCCTCAGTACTGGAAAATTTCCTGACATTTGGAAAAGGAGCTATGTTTCGCCAATTTATAAATCCGGAGACAAATGCGACATAAAAAACTATCGCCCTATCTCAAAATCATCCTGTATCCCTAAAATTCTTGAGGCCATTGTCACTTCTGAACTCTCACCAATCGTAAGCCACGTACTTACAGAACGCCAGCATGGTTTTGTAAAGGGGAGATCCACTATTACGAATTTATTAATATACAAGCAGGATGTTACCGAAGCTATGGAACGTAAGGTGCAAGTTGATGCCGTATACACAGATCTCTCCAAAGCCTTTGACAGAGTGGACCAAGGGATCCTTCTAGCCAAACTCGAGGCACTAGGCATTTATGGTACTCTTCTCTCATGGTTAGGGGAATTCCTTGCTCACCGCCAACAGGTTGTTAAAATCAACAACTACCTTTCAAATGTCATTGAAGTAACGTCTGGGGTGCCACAAGGATCCCATCTTTCCCCAGTTCTATTCAACTGTTTCATCAATGATATAACCGAGATATTTTCTTTCTCGGAAGTTTTGTTATTCGCCGATGACCTAAAAATGTATGCACCCATTTCCTCAATAGAAGATTGTACCAGAATGCAAATGGATATTAACCGGCTTTACAATTGGTGTAATAATAACATGATGTCCCTTAACATCGACAAATGTAAATCAATTCGTTTCCATCGTATAAAAAATCCCATTCCTTTTAATTACTCTATAAATAACATTATCTTACCTACTGTTGATAATATTGTAGATTTGGGTATCACTTTTGACTCAAAACTTGACTTTGATCAGCATATAAGTAATATTATCAACAAATCTTTGAAATTAATGGGGTTTATACGACGGAATACTGCTGATTTTATTAATTCTAATAGTATCAGAAACATCTATTGTTCACTTGTACGCTCTAATCTAGAATATGTAAGCTTAATATGGGAACCTTTCTACTTAAGTCATATAAATAGGATTGAAAAAGTTCAAAACAAATTTTTAAGATTTTTAGCGTACAAAGATAATATTGACTATTCAATTCACCTGTCATCTGTCAAAAAGTGACCAATGAAAATCCAGAATTCTGACGTTTCTTGACCAATCAAAAAAATATCAGTGGATATATCTTCCTAGAAGGTATTCAAGTGACTATTTTTAACAAATGCGATTTTTATTAGGAAAAGTTGACATTAGTGTTCTGTTACTATAGAAATTGCGTAGTTTGTTGCTAGATTTACTGAAAACTAATTTGAAAAAGGTAGTTTGGTTCATTAAATAGTCCCTCGAATACCATTCTTAGTCAAAGTTAAGTAGATTATTTTTGCGGTGGTGTCACTACTCATGTTCATTGTGCTTGGGATTAGGACTCGTGCTAGCGCACTCGTCCTAATCGTACCAAAGCGCAATGAACATTCGTGACACCACCACAAAAATAGTCGACATAACTTTGACTACTCATGGTATTATAAGTGATTATAATTTAGTACACTCTAATGAGTTACGTGTGATGTATAACTTAGACAGTTTAGAAAAACGCCGTAAAAATCAAGTCCTCTGCTTATTATTTAAACTCTGAAATGGCTCGATGGATTGCGCAACGATTTTGGAAAAAATCAATTTTGTAGTACCTACTAGAGTTACTAGGTCAAAAGAACTATTTAAAATTGAATTCCATAGTCAAAATTATGCGCTAAATGCTCCTATACCTAAGCTTCTTAAAATAGGTAATGATTGCGAGATCGATTTCTTCTCCCATTCATATAGTTCTTTTAGAAGGATTATACGCCAAAACACGAATTAGTAAGATATGGCACCTTATATTTATGTTCAGATTATAATTTTTGTAAGTTAATTGCGTATTATTGCTTATTTATGTAGTATTTTTGTATGTATTATCATTATAATTATGTTAATTGCTTATTTTGCTATTATTGTATCATATGGTATTAATTTTCTTATTTATCCTGTATTTATATGTGAAAAAAATGGTCTTTAACCGTTAAATAAATAAATAAATAAAATAAATAAATATGCAAAAAAATGCTGAACTGCGACTGCTGTAAGCGAAAGAAAACAATTAAATCAAGGAAAACGTTACCAAAAATTATGATTTTTGTAAAGTATCTTTCAAGTGTAAAATGGTGGATCTGGGTATTAATGTTATATAGGGTGCTCAATATTTGCAAATTTAATAATTTCGATTTTTTTTCAAATGGAACGCCCTGTATATTTTTGTATTTTCAAAGAGCCCTTTTAATGAGCTTTCTTTTGATATGTTGCTTCATACTTCTAAGTTCAACTGTTTTTCAGATATGTCTGTTTGAACATAAAAACAATTTAAGATGCTTTACTTCAAGGGATAAAAAACAAACGCCCTTAAAATAGTGATTTAAACGCATGATCTCTCTAAAAATAAAAGCACAAAACCAGGTTTAGAAGATATAAATTCAGTCAGTGTTGATACAGGAAATTATAAACACGAGAAAAACGATAAATGCAGGAATAAATTAATTCCACGGTCAAATGAAATCAGATTAAAAAAAAGAAAAGCCAAGACACCAAAAGCTTATACGTAATTACACTAAAAGTTCAAATAGTTCTCCTTTCCTGCTCTGAGTATTAAAGCTGTACAGAGAATTCATAATCTGCAAATATAATTAGTTTGATTTTTTTAAATGGAACACCCTGTATATCCCTGTATTTTTAAAAAGTACTTTTAATGAGCTTTCTTCTTCCACTTCATTTCCTATCTCAAAATTCGGTCCATCTTCAGATTTAATTTTCTCCTGCTTTTTTTCGCTTTTTTCGTATTGGTTATTTCTAGTTTTGAGTTCTGGTTCAATTTTTGTATTTTAAGCTTGGTTTTATCTTTTGTTTGAAGAATTCAAGTGTTTAAATCATTATTTTAAGGGCGTTTGTTTTTTATCCCTTGAAATAAAGCATCTTAAGGGGTTTAAATTGTTTTTTATGTTTAAACTCGCATATCTGAAAAACAGTTGGAACTTAAAGAGGTATAAAGTAACATATCAAAAGAAAGTTCATTAAAACAGCTCTTCAGAAATACAAAAATATATAGGGCGTTCCATTTGCAAAAAAATCGAAATTAAATTTGCAAATATTGAGCACCCTGTATAACATTAATACCCAGATCCACCATTTTACACTTGAAAGATAATTTACAAAAATCATAATTTTTTGGTAACGTTTTCCTTCATTCATTTGTTTTCTGTCGCTTACAGCAGTCGCCTGAAGTTCAGCATTTTCTTGCATAAAATCGTTAATATCTCCAAAACAGTTGACGTTAGACCCATACAACTTTATATGAAAATGATGAGTATTTCAATACAAAACTTTTAAGCTACCCAAATATGGGGCATTCTGTTTAAAAAAAGTAAGTTTGATCCGCCACACTTTTTTGAGACACCCTGTATAATCAAAACTATTTTAGTAATGTGCACCACCTTAGTACCTACAACTTTTATATAGGCAATATTTATGCAACTCTCATAGTTTTAGAAATATCTTCCACCCCCCCTTCGTTGCCGGACCCTGTATAAATTAACCATTATACATTATAGAATAGAGCTTACTTGAAAATGGATTAATCTGTTATTAATTAATTTAGTTTATTTTTAGGTGAAATCAATATGATTTTGAGCAGTTATGAAAAGTATCAAAAAGTAACTTTTTTTAATGTCACCAATGGCAATGTGAAAAAATAATACATTATAAGAAAAAGAAAAGCATAATTTTTCCGAAGATGTGATTTTGCAGCTCAAGGGCGATGCCGAGCACTACAAATACACAGAGGGAAAAATGGTGTTCTGCCCTGCCGTGTATATACAATTTTTTCAACCGCCAGGATCAGAACCGTAAGAAACATATTTTTCGACGACTGACATCGAAAGTAGATTTTTCTCACTGTCATTTGACAACAGAAAGTTGACATTTGCCGCTGAGCGTGCGTTTTCATCACTTTGCCGCTCGCCGAGCGTTTTGGGTTTCCACGTGAACAAAATAGGTAGCCACGTCCGAATGTTTCCTGAACAATGCCCGTCATTTGTCTAAATAATCGCGTCACATGTCTAATAGACTGCGCGAGTAATGTTAACTTGATTGTCAATTAATATTTGCAATAAAATGAAATATGATATTTTTCATTAATAATATACTCAGTCGTCGAAAAAATAGTATGTATGTTTCGAGCTAAAAGTGCGCTTGCCGCTTTTGCATGATTGCTGGTTTCGACTATGCGCAAGCTCTTAACATACAATATACTATTTCATTACTCTAAATCAAAATTATGTTGTAATACGGATTGGGCCATAATTATATATAACAGCAATGAGATAACATGAACAACAAAATAGAATGCTTGAGTAAGTAAGAGATGACCAATACGAAAAAAACAATTTTAGTAAGCATGTGTGGTTGACATCTGTCATAATTAAATGTGCGTCAGGCCTACTCGAATATTTGCTATTATGTTTATCTCTTTCTTACTCAAGCAATACGTGTTATTTTCTTGTTCATGTTATCTTATTGCTGTTACAGTGCAATTCCCCTTTGCGGATACACGGACACCTCCTTTGGACAGACAGTTTCTCATGGTCCCGACCGACTGTCATATAATATGTATTGTTTTAACTCCCTGTTGGACGGACATTCTCTTGAACGGACGCGGACACAAGAAAATGTTCTCTTAAACGGACAAAAAACAAAATAAAAAATAAACGCCTTGTCTCATTTTTCTGTCGCAAGTGTCGCTGTTGCATTTCTCAATCGCGCCGCGCGCCAACTTCGCTGACTGCCTTCACTGAGGGACTTTCCCGAGTTAACCGGGGATTCACCGACTTCAATCTTTCGGTACACGCGGGGATTCAGTATTAGTCGGACGTCTATGCGGAAAAGACACAGTGGGCGACACATTCATTGTAGAAATGGCGCCAAATAGAAAAACTCTCACTCTAGCGCTAGCGTTAACCTAGCCCCTTCAAATTATATTTCTCAATATCTAGCAAGGGAAGGCTGCGCTAGCTCTGCGTTTCATTGCGCTAGCTTGCGCTAGCTCTTGTGAATCTAGCGCAAGTAAAATTTTTCAATTGTGAAAAAAAGAGGGGGCTAGCGTTAACCTAGCCCCTTCAAATTATATTTCTCAATATCCAGCAAGGGAAGGCTGCGCTAGCTCTGCGTTTCATTGCGCTAGCTTGCGCTAGCTCTTGTGAATCTAGCGCAAGTAAAATTTTTCAATTGTGAAAAAAAGAGGGGGCTAGCGTTAACCTAGCCCCTTCAAATTATATTTCTCAATATCTAGCAAGGGAAGGCTGCGCTAGCTCTGCGTTTCATTGCGCTAGCTTGCGCTAGCTCTTGTGAATCTAGCGCAAGTAAAATTTTTCAATTGTGAAAAAAAGAGGGGGCCACCTTAACGGACCCCTGTGGGGCTGCTCCAGTTCCTCAAATGTGGATATACTGCAGAGATTTTAGTCTAAAAACTTGCGAGCCATAGTAGATGCTCCGTGGTATGTATCAAATCAGAGACTGCATCACGATATGAAAGTACCGTACATCAGAGAGGTCATTACCAAATACGCTAATAACCACATATGCAAACTTGAAACTCACCCAAATACGACTATACAACCGTTAACGGATAATACATACCAAAGACGACTTCAAAGGATATGGCCGATAGATATAGCAACCTAGACGACTTAGTCATAATAAACACTGTAAATACCACAAACATATTACTATTGTAAGATAACACCATTGGCTGTTATTCTTTCCATGCCATGTATATAGCCATCACATTAGCTTATAGAATATCTGCATATGTATGTATCTATATATTTAAAACGTGAAGCGTTTTCTTTCGACATCTATTTTGAGACTTCCACCGGGCCGATTTTGATAATTCTTTTTTTAAATGAAAGCCGTTACGGTGTAGATGTGCACAAAAGTCCTAAATTGAAAATAAATAGATAATTTTAAGAGTAAAACCAACATATTGAAATTTTCAAGTGGCTGCAGCCGGCCATGCAGTAGCAGCAAACCAAGTGTATTCTCGAAGTCAGCCTGCGGCGTTCTGCTCATTTTTTGCAATGGGCTACTGTAACTACTAAATGTTTATTTGAAATCAACGGTCTGCTGATTCGTGAGCCAAACGTCAAAATAAATGTAAATGACAGTTAACGAAAATTGGTATTGCTCATAGGCTGTAAGGTGTTTTTTCTGCTAATTATGATTATGTGAATGTGCTTATTTACACACTGGTTCATTGCTTTCCCTGTTGGTACAAGCATACGTATATTTTTAAAACGTATTTCGACGTTATCTGACACCTGTTTTTCATACTCTTCCATCCTCACAGGTTCTTTCGTTTAAGTCGCATTCAGTCATCGCTTTTGTAATCTATTATTTCAAAATTCTATTCGGCTTTCTCCTAGCTTTTCATTCTGGTACCCTTCCCATTTTTGCTGTGCGCCTAGCATGTGCGATGACAATTAATAAACCACAAAGACAAACTCTGGATAAAGCAGGAATATATAATATTCGTCACAACCAGTATTTAGCTATGGTCAAGTGTATGTAGCAATGTCACGTGAGAGTAGTTTTGAAAACTTAAAAATTCAAATTTTACCTGATGGATGCGTTAAACATTGTCTACAAAGAAGTTTTGTAAATTGCAAAATATTTTTCAACGGGTTCCATTAGCGGTTTTTTATTTACTGTGGTTTTATCAGCTCGACGACGATATTTAAATGGCAGTTGCTCTCAAGACAAATACGTGTTATAATAGTGATTTTTAAAAATGCAGTATCCGTACAATAAGGACATATTGTCTTGAATTTACATAAGGGTTCACCTAAGAGTATATTCTAAGGCCTTTCATTCGGATGAAAAGATCTATCAATCGATTAACACTGCGGTGGAGGCAAATGACACAGTGCACTACCACATTGAGTTTCTCCACACTCTCTACCCTCCCGGACCCCTTCCAAATCGCCTGCCTTTGAAAGTTAGAGCACTTATACTACTGAGAAACGTGAAGACTGCTGGTGAAAGCTCCGCATCGTAACGTCACTGAGACCAAAATTTTCATAGGTTTTGGAAAAGGGGAGACAGTCTTCATTCCTCGAATAGCCCTTATTCTTTCAGACTATTCTTTTCAATTTAAGAGACTGCAATTTCCCGTAAAAACCTGCTTTGCCATTACGACTAATAGAGTGCAGGGACAGTCGCTGAATCAGGCTGGGGTCGACTTGAGGGAAGACTGTTTTTTTCTCGATCAACTTTATCTAGACTGTTTAGGGGTCAGTTCTCCAAACAACTTAGTGGTGCTCAAACCAGAAGGGAAAGCATTCAATATCGTCTACAAAGAAGTGCTTTTACCCTCTATTCGACGGAATTGACTTCTACTTCACAGATCGTTACATAATAGAATCTGGGGGAAGGTAAGAAGTTGTAATTCGCCATATTAGTTCTTTTTACAAGTAGGGTCAAACTATTTTCAGGGCTTTTCGAAATTCATTCCTCCAAAGGAGTTAAATGTGGTTGACCTGTTTCTGTAAAGATCTACAACGAGGAGACTACTACACGTGGGAAGCTGAAATTCGACATATTAGTTTGTTTTACAAGTCAGATCAAGTAAATGTCAAGGTTTTGAAAAATTCATCCCCGAAAGGGGTTAAATAGGACAAATATGTTTTTCTAAATATCGCTCCAAGGAAACTACTACAAGTACAGGAAGTTAAATTGAGCATATTAGAACATTTTTCAAATCGAGTCAAATCAGTTTTAGGGTTTTGGAAAATTCATCCCCGAAAGGGGTTGTATGAAACAAATCTGTTTGTCAAAATATCGCCACGGGAAAACTACTACAGGCAGTAAGTCGAAATTCGGCATATTAGTTCGTTTTACAAATCATGTAAAAGCATTTTCAGGGTTTTGCAGAATGCATCTCCTCAAAAGAGTTATATGAGATAGATCTGTTTTTTAAAGATTACCTTAACGAACGAACTACTACAGATAGGAAGTTGAAATTTTGCATATTAGATCGTCTTACAAATAGACCAAATCATTTCCAGGGATTTTTGGAATTCACCCCCAGAGGGTGCTACGGTGTAAATGATCTCTTAGCGGTTGAAACTCTGTGAACAAACCTTTAGTGCCGATATTCGGTTCGCACCCATCGAAATTTGATAGGTTGGCAATTTTTTTTTTGTGGTGCTCGGATTTTGCAAACTCATGGCACTTCGGCCTTCGTCTCATTTTTACAGCGAAGTTAGCAGCTTGCACGGTTTTTCGGATTCTATAATCCGATGGGGAGTTAGTCTGCTTTTGATTCTTTGTGTGCCCCATGCCGTTTGGCGGAGTTTTGGTGTACAAGCGAATATTTGGACATTTAAGTCCGCGCCGATTGGCGGACTTAGTTGCAAAAAAGCTTCTAAAAAAATTTGTGCACATGGCCCATATTCTTGGAGCGAGTTAATTTGGAGTTTTGTCCGCTCTTGCGTGAAGAGCAACAAAATTATATCTTTCTTGCCTGAATATGAAAAGCAATATTTGAGTGTAAATATAATTGTATCACATAATGACAACATTTTATAATTGTCTATGGAATTAATAGATTCGTTAAATTGCAGTGGAATATATCCACATTGCTTAACACTAAAAATAGGATCAATAGCTATTCATTTGAAAAGTTTAAATGTGTCTACTGGTTTAATAGATGGGATAAGATTAATGGTAGGCAATTTATTTATAACTGCTTAGATTTGGTATTAAATGGACAAGCCACAAGCCAAGCAGAAGAGTATTATTACTGTGTATAGATTAACACATAATATTGCATTACCTTTTTGCCTTCGGAAAAGAAATTGTCCTGTACGCCTATCATTTGCGATAACAATTAATAAATCACAAGAACAAACTATGGATAAAGTGGGAATATATCATATTTGCCACAACCAGTATTTAGCCATGGTCAAGTATACGTAGCAATATCACGTGTGAGTAGTTTTATAAACTTAAAAATTTAAATTTTACCTAATGGATCCTGCCACAGATTACATAGAAGTTTTCTAACTTGCAAAATATTTTGCAACGGGTCCACTAGTGTATTATAATATTCTGATTGCTAATAAATGAGAGCAGAAAAAAATTATATAAAAAGAGTGCGGTAATATCCATTACCGCAATGAGTGCGGTAATGAAGCTCTTAGGATACTAAAATTAATTTGGTTAATAGTCTATAACAACACCGATGAAGATAAAAGTGTTTAATGTTTAGAATTATCATTATCATATTAACACAGAACCAAGGGACTGAAGTGTGCCATTTAATCTCCAGGGGAAATTTAATAATCACACGTAGAAGTAAATGGTACCTTAGTCCTATGGAGTATACGCTATTTTTGTACTTCCGATTAATTTGAAAACAAAACAGTCAAAATTAAAAAAAATATATGCTGTCTACGTGACCATCCAGATTTGTTTGTTTGTTACAGACAAGGTGTAGGCATGCAGAGTACCAAATACCTTAGACACCAACTGCTATGATGCTATGATCAAAGTTCTAGTTTTATAACATCTATATTAAAATAGTAGTATCTGATGGTGGCAAAACATGCTTCGTAACTTAGGAGTTTACTAATTAGTATGGTGCAAATGATTTATTTTTCATTTAATGCATTAAGTAAATATTTAATTCCCCGGCATTAAAAGTGATACTACAAAACAGTATATTATATACCAAGTGTCTTAGTCCTGAGGTATATATGCTACTTTTTGGACTATCGGGTCCCAGATTCCGAAATCAATCCAATTTTGCATACTCGGTAATAATTTTCAGTCAAGGTAACTATCCAGCGTTTTAAAATGTCGAAATTGAAATAGTAATTTCGGATGGTGACAAAACATACCTACTTGGTAACTTAGCAACTTATTAGTTACTACGGTAACAATTGTTTACTTTTTATTTAATCTCGTGGGACTTCTGAAAATGTTTAATCCCTCAGAGACTAAAAGTACATTTCAAGTAAATGACGCCGAAAGTAGGTCATTTCTTCCAGGAAGTGCAAATAATGTCTTTTTTATTATTCTTGCTTACTTAGATATTTAAGGTTTAAGTATTTTGTGGTAAATTTTTATTCCAGGTGTCCGTTCTCAAACTCGAACATAGAAATTTAACATTGCATTGAGCATTTTTGCTGACTCCTGCTCGGAAATTCAACAGGAAAGATAATGGTGTCAATAGAAATTATTGCGCTTCAATTGAAACAAATAATAATATTTACTGATGTAGTATAGAAATAATAGCAAAATACCTAAAAATCGAATGCACAATGTTGTTTGGCTATGTTCAACATTGAGGGACACTCAGTATAGTTATAAAGTGATGACGCCATTTATCTTATGCAACAGCATTTTAAGTAAAACTTTATTCTATATTCATTCATTCATTATCTATAGCCTCTTTTACCTTTCGGTGTCGAGGACCATTCATACCTTGCGGGAAGTGTAACAGAAGTAGTGAGCCGCTCGCGACTTACACTGCGCTCCCCCGCATCCAAACATACCACACATTCAACCATCCTAAACCTAAATTAAAGCCAACTTAAATAATAAGTTCAAATCCATTTACGTTCTGTGAAAATTCTCGGCTACGGTCGGATTTGAAAACCCATGTCCACCTGGTTGCTAAGCAGATTGCTGATTCACTCAACCACCCAGATGGGATTTTGTTAAATTATGTAAGCGCAATTCCCATTTTTTTTAATTTAAACTCTTTATATTCTATAACAAAACGATTAAAAATAAAGCCAATGGTTTTGCCGTGATGTACATATTTGTACGAGATGTTACAAATTTATATACCGGGTGTGTTTTTTAAAGAGTTACAAGGCGAAAACCGTTTACAATATTTTCATGAAACTTTTGTGAGGTAATAGTGAAATGGTGGGACATTTTTAAACATATTTTTGACATTTACCTCCTATCTGTGTTTTGGGGGGTGGGGGTAACTTTGGAATTTTAAATAGAATGATGTACTTTTGTTTATAAAATTCGAATCCACCTAACAAGCTACGTGTGTTTACAAAAGATTTTTTTATTCGCTTTTGTTTACGGAATTATGATTTATTAGGTTATAAAATTCAAAAAATGTGAAATTTTCATTAAAACGTCAAAATTCTCAACTTACTTAAGTAGAATTAACGCATTTCTATGGAAACGAATTCTAATTTTGAAATAAGCGAACCTGATTTATTGGTAAAAAGTATTTATTTTTAATTTCTATCAAAATTTAGTCACCATAATTCCATAACCGAAAGAGCAAATCAAAAAATGATTTGTACATATACGTAGTTTTTTACGTAGATTCGAATTTTCTAAACAAAAGTGCATCATCCTATTTAATATTCCAAAGTTACCCCCCACAAAACACAAAAAAGATGTAAATGTCGAAAATATGTTTTTATATGACCCCCATCTCCCTATTACCTCACAAAAATTTCATAAAAATATTGTAAACCGTTTTCGAGATATCGCCTTGTAACACTTTAAAAAACTCACCTGGTACAATAGTCAAATAATACGCAACCCTTACATTATTCAACTAACAAATAAATCCACTGCCCATTTCAAAGTTCGTTAATATTAATATTTGATTGGTTGTCGGAAGACACCTCTAGGCCTAAACCTCGACAGGTAGGATAATCTTAGGAAGCATTTGTTTTTTGAATTAGAAGATTGAAATGTAGCACACAAAGAAAAAAGCACAGCACTCCATTTGCAGTTAGATCTTTATTTTAGATTTACAGCTGGCAACCAACACTGACAACCCGCAGATAGCAACTGGTGGTACATTTCGCCAGCCCAACTATTTAAAGGGCACAAGGGCTACCGCCCCCGCGCTACCCACTGCAGTAAGATAGCAATGATAATTAATATGGATGTTACGGCTTTACGTTTTATAATCAACAACGAGACTCAAACGTAGGTATTTAAAACTATATCACAGTTCCTTTACTTTAAAAATAGGTTAAAATGTATACGCACAATTTCTGACATATATAAATTTAACTGTAACGTCGATTACCATACTTGCATATAAATTTATACTACACCTAGAATTTAAAGAGCAGAAAATAAAAATTTCACATTTATTTTTCATTGGTAAATCAATTAAATAAAATTAATTTAAATAGTTAGGGAATGTTTAATTTTTATATTATGTTTTCATTGATAAATTAATTGGCCTTTATTTTTCTTAAAATTTTATAGATAATTGAGAACGTGCCTCTTTAAGTTAAATAATTGAGAGAAAGGACCTACCCGACAAATGAAATAAACCCTCAGACGAGAATAGACAATTGTTTCTTAATGAGTTTTAAAATTTAAATTAAAAAGTTCTCGATTATTCGAAAAAGTCTGTAATTACTTTACATTAATTAAAGCGACTTTTTGTTTGTTTCTCAACGGTGCTTGCTTACCGTTCATCGTTGTTACCTAATTTCCTAAAGTGTAAATTCTCCAATCTTCAACAATAAATCGATAATGCATTGTAGCTAAATTATATACACCAAGTCCGGTGATTAAAATTTTATTTTACAGTATAGTGTACAAATATATAAATTTTATATTCCAGAAAAGTAGCTGTGAATTGTATTAATATCACATTATTAATTATTTCAACTATAACTTGGTAATTATTTATGTTTCTACTAATCATCTCATTACAATGTAATATCAATAAATATAAGCATGGGAGAACATTATTAAAATTAATAACAGTCAACTGTTTCTTATAATTCAAAGTCGCATAACTCGGCAATAATAGCATATAGGTACATTTTAAGTTACTAATTTAACTAGTGCTGAAAATATACTAATAAATGTCCTTGATATTTATATTTGAAAAAATGCCAAATACCACTAGAATATCATTCATCGTTCTGAACGTGAAAACATAATAAAAGTGAATATTGCACAATTTCTTTTAAAACGGAAAATGACTTTGAGTACAAAAATATCAATAAATATGGTCGACCTATAGAGGGTGGGCCACATAACTTAGAGCTCCTTGGTATTTGGGACTGCAACACAAGGTACACATATCACGTTAACACAAATACTCAATATTTATCTAAATGACATATTCATCAGAGTTGTTGCATCTTTATGACATTAAGGTAATTTATAATTACTTCTGACAGCTGTAAGTAATAGGATTTAAAACATAAAATGTAAAAGTGGTGTTAACAAGCAGAGAAAAAGTAGACATAGTATAGTGTATAGTGAATGAAGTAGAAATGCCAATTTAGCGTTATCCACGGTGTAGAGGATCATCTGAAAACACATTCCGTCAGTTTTATTAAATGGGTACTAGCAACCACTCTCTTCAGATATTTTAATAAATATTCAGTATCTGTGTTGCCATGATATACGTACGTTGATTTACAGTCGAAAGTAGTAACCGTCTCCATATTACGTGGTCCATTCTGTAGATACTATATCTTGCCACAATTTCATGCTGCAGGACAATTTTTGCTTGTTGAATAATACATTTCTAACATATCTTTCATTTCTAGTAGACGACATTTGTAACTTTTAGAATAAATGAAAACAGTTTTTGTGTTATTGTTTCTGAAATAGTATCTTTTGATGACTGATTGCGATTTGTTTTAATTTAAAGTGTATGGCGTATGATTTTCATCTAAGTGCGAAGAAGCAGAAAGACCTAATAAACTGCATGACTTTTTTAATTTCCACAGCAAAGTGAAACAAATTACCGCATTCATTAGAAGAGCACCACTGCCGTTCTTTAAAAATGAAAAAAGAAAACTGCTTCCAAACTCCGGAGGGCCTATAATGGAAAGAATGCGCGGATAATCTGTTTAGCCTTCACTAATAGCAGTTACCACTTCAATCTGACACCCTAGACCTACTCGTAGATGAACTAAACAGCCGTAGAATTTTAAAGTGTGAGGTAGCTATTAAAGCGGAAAAAGTCGTTTTGAAATTGTTGAATGCAAAACATCTAATTTGCATCTTCAATAAAGTTTACAATTTATGTACCATTCCGAGGGATTGACTATAAAGTCTACCACACTCCCCAAAATAAGCAGCCCTACAGATTGTAAAGACTGCCAGCCCATGAGCCTTATGAGGCATGTCCTGGAAGTTTTTCTCTGGAAAATACATTCTAGATTGTACTCCATATGCAAAGAAATAAGTGGAGAAACGCAATTCGTCTTCAAAAAAGTCTGGATGTCTACATTTGTAAAACACAATATTTTACTGATAAACTTTCAGAGAGACTCGAAAATAGGAGAACTTTACTGGCAACATACTGGAGAAGGTATACGACAGAGATGTGGATTATTATTAATACTATTTAACATCTACGCGGAAAGTCTTCCAGAATCTCGATGAATCAAAGTAAATGGCGTGTCAATAGATAATATCTGATGTACGGATAACAGCACGAAACTATACAACATTCTGGGAGATCTTCAACACACCCTAAACAACGTGAAGAAACGTTTTGGACTGCAGATCTACATTGCGAAACGAAGCTTATTGCGCTAAGCCTACAATGCTAAAATTAAAAACGTCTTGCCATCAATGGAGAAGACATCGAACGAGTATCTCACTTAGTCAGAAATGGAATTGCGATGCAGAAGTAAAGCTTCGGTCTGACTATCTTTCTTGACGAACATAGACAATTATGATGATGGTTTCAAAAAGATAGTTAAATTTATCATAAAATGTTTCTAATAATGCATTAACGAAAAATATAAAGCTAAATAATAAAGTTTTTTCTTCCTTAAGATATAGGCTGAGAGCTTGTTATTAATGTTGAACTAGCAACCCAGTGAGACAAAGGTCTCATTTAAAAAAACAAAAAAACAGTTTTTCAAATAGAACGCGTATTAAATAAAAACTGTACCCAGACCTGGAAGGTGTCAAAGTGGTACGCCCCATCGGAACATTCTGGAAGCTGTCAAAGTGGTTGCCTAACCGATCGAGGTTTTAAGGCGCAGAGGGTCGCAGCTCCGTTTGGCTGCTGAAACAGCGTACTGACACTTCCGGTTTTTAAGAAATCACGTGATTTCTCGAAAACCGGAAGTGTCACGTGACTGAAATTCGGTTCCTGACCTGACATGACCATTCCAAACATATAACTTTAATAACTTTTTTCTCTATCTCTTACGGTTTGGCTGCTGAAACAGCGTCCCGGACAGACAAGTCTATTAGATAAAAGATTGGAAGAAAATGTTGTTTCATAGAGTTCACGACCACAAAAGATATGGTGGCTGCTGGCCGAAGAGCGTACGTTGTAACAATGCCCGGGTGTGAGGTTCGAACTTACTACCAGCCGACTGGAAACACAAATTCTTTAGCAGACGGCCCACCCACCAGCGAATATAAATTTGGAGTGTTTGCCATTATATCAGAAATTAATAGAAATAAGGCAAATTTGTTTTCAAATTATATAACAGCATAAAATTTTACATTTTTTCTAGTCTGATATCTCGTCAAATAAGCGATATTATAATGGTGAGGTTAGGAAATCCAGCACGCTGTATATATACAGTGTGGAAATAAAGTAACGGATAAGGCTAAACTTCAATATAGCGTCCCCAGTTTTCGCGCATGCGCAATGGTTCTGCAAGTCAGCGGCTCTCAACCCGTCATGTGAACGGATCAGAACTGTCATAAAAATTGAAATGTCATGTCACATATACGTCAATCTTTTGTTCTGGGTTAAGTACTAGTGAAAGGTACGATTTGGGATGGCCAGTTCCAATATTGTTAATTTAAAGTACGTCGGCGATCTTTTTAGTCGAGAACGAAAAGATGAGCTACTATATTTACAGCAGCACGGTTTAATCGCCGACAATTATAAGTGCCCCAAGTGCCAGTCACCGATGGTGCTTAACAAGTGTGGTGAAGGAGACGGTTCTCAGTGGATATGCAGGTCACGCCGTGCTGACGACCGCCACGACCTCAAGAGAAGTATTAGGAAGGGGTCGTGGTTTGCCAACTCACGAATGACCCTTAGGACCATCTTCTTCCTGACCTACTTTTGGATGCGTGAGTACCCGCAGAGGATTGTGCTGATCGAGCTACAACCGATCGCTTCCTCCACGGTTGTAGATTGGTACAATCTCTGTCGGGAGGTGTGCGTAGAGATCCTGTCCGAAGATGAAACAAGATTGGCGGCGTTGGAAAGATAGTGGAAATCGACGAGTCGAAATTTGGAAAATGGAAGTATAATCGCGGAAAACATATGGATGGACAATGGGTTTTTGATGGTATTTGTCGAGAAACAAAGGCTTGTTTCTTGGTTCCTGTAGATAATAGGTCTAAAGAAACGTCAATTGACATTATTCGTGATCGGGTGGAGCCAGGGACCACGATTTATTCAGATTGTTGGAAAGCCTACGATTGTTTAAACAACGAAGGATTCCAACATCTGACTGTTAATCATCTATTAACATTTAAAGATCCGGAAACTGGTTGCCACACGAACACGATTGATGGCCTTTGGCGGCAAGTAAAGGTCAAGTTAACTGACAGAAACCGCCAAAAGCCCCTTTTCGATTCGTTTTTGGCCGAATTTATGTATCGCCATGAAGACGAGCACGGCGATTTTTACTTCCGCTTTTTAAAGGACGTAGCGGAGGTTTACCCGCCGTCGACGCAGGACGATGAGGACGAGGGGGATGCGGCGTGAACGAGGGGCAGCGGCTGAAGTGCATTTTCTTTTCTGTTGTGGGTTATATTCATTTTTGAATGAACTATTTACGGTCTTTTCTGTTTTTCAGATTTTAAAATCTTCGAGCATGACCGGTTGTTCAGTCTCGAATTAGTACTATTAAACGTATAGACATTAACGTATCTTCATTTTCTGAAAAGTAACTAATTTTTTGAATTTGCCGCTTTTGTGATGTGATTCAATATGGCTGACAAGCATGCTCGTATTATAGAGGTGCTTTAGACTTTCCGCTAAACGTAGGTAACTAGATGTATTTTGCTCATTTCATTGGTTTTTAATATTGAAACTGTAAGACCATTTTTCTCGATGTTTTTCAGATGTAACATATTGAAAATTTTATATCATTGAAAACAACATAAAAAGTACTGGCAGAATCAATAATAAAAAATACAGCTTGTCATTAAAAAAAAAGTCGATGGCATCATAACTTTACAATTAAAATCGCTACACCCGTTCAAGATTTTTTCATAAAAATTAATATTAACAAGGTTAATGAATTTATCCGATTTGTATTAAGTTTTGTTTGCAACATGGGCCCGAACTATAAACAAATTAGGAACTAGTTTTTATCGTAAACAATCAATACGAAATACTAATTTGTACAAAAAATCTTCATTTGAGATTTAAGAAAGAGTTAGATATCCTTTCTGAACATCTAGGTGATCTTCATACATTTTTGAGATATTTTGGATAGTATGAGTGCAAGCACAGGACCTGTAATGTATAATCGTTTAAAGTAACAAAAATATAAATACTTTCAATTTTAAAAAATAGTAACATTGGTTTAAAAACTAAATATTTCGGCAATAGTTACTGGAAAAATGTCAAACTGTTCAGTTTCTATATTTTAAATGTTTGCAAATCTGTATGTTAAATGCAGAATAAAAGCGTTGTAGGATAAATGCTTGTAAACCCTTATAAAGGATGAGCTCCTATTTGGGAACGCTTAGAGAAACTTAAGTATGGGAGAATAGGGTATGTATACAGGGCCCCCGCTACCATATGTGCAACGTGTGCAATGCACACGGGCGCCATCCTTTAGGGGCGCCAAAACACAGAGTCCAAAAAAAAATTGCAAAAATTTGCAAAAAAAAACAAAAAACAAAAATTAATTTAAAATAAAAGTTGAGAAATTAAATAGGATTAGGTATAAATACACACGAAATTTTATTAGTATATCATCCAGTTACTGCCGATTCCTATGTTGCGAGAAAATGTCAGGCGGTAGTTTCTTGATTTTTCCTGTTCAGACATGAATAATGCCTGGAGCGCTATAAAAGAGATGCATCGCCAGAGGCGTTTTTAAACCGGTTAGTTCACTGGACCGTGCAACAAGTGCATAAAAACAAGTAATCCTATTAATTTTTACATTTAAAGTTATTTTTATTTTGTCAAGTGTTGTGTTGTATAATATTTTGTTTACTACTTTTTTTTCTAAAAAATTAAGTGCTGAATACCTGCAATTTCAACGATTTGATTTTTTATAAAATGGCAAGTGTTCCCTACTTTATACTATCAACATTAACCCTTTATAGGATACTGGTTATAATTTTTTTTTACCCAAATATTTTTTTATTAATTGAAATGTCATGTACGAGTTTAAAAAAGTAATTGGTTTTTTATCCATAACTCGCTTAGTTTTTTTGCTATCGATCTTTTTAAAAAACCATTTTGTAGGGTTTTTTAAAGGCTATAAGATCAAATTAGTTTAATATTTTTTCTGCCTTTATTTTTGAAAGGGTTTAAGCTGAAAGGGCTTGAACAAATTGCTTTTTACTCAAATATGCAAACTTGGTGCTTATTATTGTGCTTACTTTAGAAGTTAATTCCTAATTCCCATGAGTACTAATTATTTATTTGTTTTTTTAGGATAACAGAAAGAGACCTTCAGGTGCGAAGTTTCGCGAGCAAAAGAAACTGAGACTGCAAGAAAGGAAAAAAATGGCTGGATCTTTAAAGCACTTCTTGCAAAACAATCAAGATTCCACGGAGACTATCGATACGACCGAATCTCAAGAGTCTAAGTCCGTAATATCAGTAACCGTGAGTGGACCGTCTGAAATTTCAACAGAGGCGACCACGGTAACATCAGGTCCTGCAACAAGTGGCGGCGGTTGTAGCAGCAAAACTGCTTCTACTGATGCAGAGCCTGATGAAGCGATGACACCATCCTCGTCTACAGCACTTGAACAATCCACTTCAGGTAATTCAGTTTGTGTAAGAAGTTCGGTAATGTCAGCTACCGAAATACCTGCTGCAAGTGACACTTTCGATGAAGGCTTTAATAAGGCTAGTGTCGATATAATTCCGTCCGACCCCGGTTTGTGTCCCGAAAGAATCACCAATGAGATAGCTAGAATATTGGTTAAACGTGGTCCGCCCTTGATAGACATCAGTTTTAGCTTTCCTAGTAATAAAGATAAGAGAAAGTTTTCGTGAAAATACTTTGTAAGAAGTCTAGCAAATGGAGAAAAAGTCGAAAGGACTTGGCTTATTTACTCTATTTCTAAAGATTCTGTATTTTGTTTTTGCTGTAAGTTGTTTTGTAAAACTCCTAACACTTTTTGTGATACAAATGGAGTATCTGATTGGTAACACTTGTCTTTGCTAATGAAGAGACAGGAAACGTCAATTTTACACAACAGTTATATGAACACTTGGGTAAATTTTAAAAAAATGTTGGAGACATCTACGACTGTTAATGCTCATCACCTGCGGATTTTAGAAACAGAAAAAAAATATTGGCGCGACGTGTTGGAAAGAATTATTGCGATTGTTAAGTATTTATCTACACAATACTTGGCATTTCAAGGTTCTTCTAAATTACTTTTCGAACATGATAATAGAAATTTTCTAAAAGCTGTTGAGATGATTGCCCTTTTGATTCAGTGATGAGACAGCACGTTAGCCGAGTGTGTAACTCCCCAAAAAAATCTGTTAAAATGGCTCATTATTTAGGCGTGCAAATACAGAATGAAATAATTGAATTATTGTCGTCTAAAGTAAGAAATAATATTTTAGAAATGGTTCGCAGTTCAAAATATTTTTCAATAATATTAGATTGTACACCATACACTAGTCATACTGAGCAAATTAGTCTTGTTCTGAGGTATGTTGTCCTTAACACCACTTCAAAAAAGGTTGAAGTTAAGGAAAGTTTTATTGCGTTTAATACAATACTGGACTCTACAGGGGAAGGGATATATACATTTGTAACAGACATTTTGAAAAAATTAAATTTAGATATAAAAAATATTAGGGGAAAAGGTTATGATAATGGGGCAAACATGAAGGGAAAGCATGCTGGGCTTCAAAAACGCATTCTTGATGCGAATCCGAGAGCCCTTTTTGTACCTTGTGCGGCTCATACTTTGAACTTAACAGTAAATGACGCTTCTAAGGTGTCAGATGCTACAATAAACTTTTTTAATCTTGTGCAAGAGTTATATATTTTTTTTCGTCATCCACAAAAAGGTGGGATGTTATGAGAAAAAATGTCCCCGGGTTAAGTTTAAAGCCTCTAAGTGATACAAGATGGTCCAGCAGAATTGATGCAATAAAGCCCCTTAAACTTTATTTAATTAAGGTTTGCGAAAGTCTTCTAGAAGTAGCTGAAGATAATTCCTTTCACATTGATGCAAGACATAAAGCGAGTTCCCTCTTAACGTCTGTACAAAATTTTCGGATTTTTTAGCGACATCTTCAAATTAAGTGACAGCGATCTTTTAAAACGTTGTTCTGTTCTTGAAGAACGACTGACAGATCAGGATAATAAGGATATAGACTCCAATGATTTGTTTAATGAAATTAAAGCGTTAAAATTGTTTTCATTACTTGATGATACTGACCCCTTATGTATTTTACAATATATATTTGAAAACAATTTAATCTCCACCCTTCCAAACGTAAGCATTTCACTAAGAATTCTTCTGACACTGCCTGTATCTGTAGCTTCTGGCGAGCGATCTTTTTCAAACTTAAAAATCATTAAAAATTATTTAAGATCGACAATGCTTCAAGAAAGATTGTCTGGGCTAGCAATATTAGCAATTGAACAAGACATTTTTTATGGTATAAATTTTAGCGATGTAATTAATGAATTTGCAACAGCAAAGTCTCGGAAAATATCGCTACTAGAATAGCTATTTTTTATTTTTCTATTGTACCTAGCTATCATTTTTGATTTTATAACGAAGTTACCTAGGTATTTGTTATCAGAAGTATCTGCACATTTTTTAAAATATCTAAGTGTAAGTAGAAAGTAGTACTTATATATATGTAGACATTAGGCAATATTTCTGTTATTTGTTCCTAAAAAAATGTAATTTTTAGTTTTGGGTTATTTTCTAGTATTTATAAACAACGTGTCTGTACCCCATTAGTTAAGTAAATGCTTTAAAATGGGTGTGAACAAGAATTTATTTTAATTTATTTTGTTGTGATTTTATTCTGTTTGTTTCATTTTGATATTTTAGTCTACAAATAAATATGACTTCTAAAGTTCAGTTTTTTGCTTTATTTCAAGCACCTACCTACCTACCTACCTTAAAAAAAAATTAAAAAACATGATCCAAAATGCCTTAAGAGGCGCCAAAATCCTTTTTTGCGCACAGGCGCCATGGGGTCTGTATGTATAAATAAAATTTAACTCGATAACAATACCTTATTGTGGACGAAGTTTACTTAATTATTTAGGTAACTATCTTCGTACAATGTTAACAGTTTTTGAAAATATGTTTCACCTAGTTCCTCGAGAACAAGGTTTACGCTAATATTGTTTTCGGAGACATTACAAGTTTCACCTCACTAGTTAATGCAGATTTAAACTTAACTTAAGGCTTTGTTGAATATGTAGAGCGTTGATTGCGGAGAAGTACAATGTAAATTGAAAGCAGTCCATTAGCTTCATTGGATATACCGTATGGTACAAATAGTCATAAATACTACACCAGTTTGTACACTTTAATAGCATTAATGTCAGAAGTTTGAACTTTAACAACTAAATTAAATAGTAATAGCTAACTTGAATTAGCTTTACATAAATCAACACTACTTTATACGTATAACAGTAACCAGGTTAACGATTTTGATGATTTTTTATAACCTAAAGTGTTTCAAAATTGAAAATCATTACTTGCGAAATAGAATTTAAAAAAAACTGGTTATAAATGCAATGGCGTACTATAAACACGTGGACATAATACAGGCACTAATAGCTGTAAAGTATATTCAATGAAGAATAGGACGCAAACTAAACGCATCAAAACTTATTATACGGGCAGAAGCCATATATAGAAATATTTATTAATAGGGTATAAGTTTTCGCCGACTATTTTCATGTTAAGCGCTGTTGACCATAAATTTGAATTATTGTAGTATTCTGAAATATTAACATGAAAAATGACTTCATAATGGCTCAGGTGTTGAAATGACTGTGAAATTACATTGTAGTTACCTTTGCATAACATTTTTCTAGTGTTATATGGTTTTATAGGAACATTTCGGTGACGTTAGCTGTCAAAATTTGCAAGTACTCAACATGAGCTAGAAATATGTCTGTATTTTTGAAATCAAAATTATTAAGTGCCTTAAGATTTTCTTTCTTTAAAAATCGAAGAACATTAGCGTTTTGGTCAAAGAAACCAAAAGTAAGTTAATTTATGATTTATAAATGTCACTCTAGTTAGTCGCTTATAACATGCATGTGTCTATTTCTATTCTATAAACTCCTAAGGAATAGATATCCTTTAAGATATTTTTTACTTTGAGAAAGATATTAAAATTCTGATTGAATATACTTCCTAAAAATTAATATATCATGCTAGTTTAATCTTCATTTCTAACATCGTTATAACACCAATTCGCAATACTTTGCGCAAACTTCCTTCCAGACAAATCGTCTGATTATGACTGTAGATACTTTTACTTTACTAGAATGTGGCAACCGGTAATTAAAAATTAGTCCGCATCGGAGAGCTTCGTCCGGTGTTTTACTATTAGTAAAAAAGTAAAGTGCTTAAATTACCTGAAATTATCTTTGGTTTTTACTCAAACTATCCAACTTTGAGCTATAAAAAGTTATAAAAGTGTCTGCCACCTGTAGGTTCTACATTTACCAATGTCGTTAAAAGTACGAGATATACCTCACTGAAAATTAAGTTTTTGCATCTACTTTTAAGCTCTTTTTACAACTTCTTTAATTACGTCGGATCGTTATAGCATGAACTCAATAATATTAAAAATCTTTACCTTTTACTTGAATTTCAGAAGGAATTTCCATACCTCATAGTGCGAGCTAAGAAAGAAGATTATAACTGTATCCTCGAACTTATGTGGAAACACTATTACCCTGATGAACCCACTACACAATCTTTAGGGCTGGCTTGTAACTACAATCCTGCCTTCGATGAGCAAGCATACAAAGCGTTAGCAGAAGGGCTGACCCTTGTGGCTAAGTGCAAGTACACTGGACAGATTGCTGGTGCTTGCATAAATAAGACAGCTTGTCCGTGGGATCCTGATTTAACTGATCAATTCGCCAATAATCTCTGTTGCCCCAAAACGAAACAGCTGTATCAATTTTACGCCTACCTTCAAAGAGCACCCTGTTTATGGCAAAAATATAATACCAACAAAATTTTTGAAGTGAGTGCAAATAGTTATCAATAGTAATATAACAAGGGCGAGACATACTTACCGATAAATAATTTTGTACACGCCAAGGGTCGAGTTTTCTAAGGGCTACCAGCACGATAACTCTTGGCACGGGCAAAATTATTTGTGTGTTGCCAGCGTTTATATTAATTTTAAAGATTATTACACAAAACCCGTATACGAATTATGATTTAAAATTGATCTAATAATGCAAAAAAAAACTCTGTCTGCTTGTTTCTTACATTTCTATTTCTAATTATGACACGATCCACGGGGTCGATAAATAGCACTAGGGAGCTTATCGCTTGGTAATTACCCCTAGAGCGTTTATCAGGTAATCAGTTTGGGATTGGTCGATTTGAAAAAAAACTGCATGGTTCTCATTAGCTGATATGAGTCATGTGACATTTGTGTGTAATAATCAGTAAAACTGATGCTACTTTCACTTTTTTCTAGCTGAGTCAATTGTTTGTCAACAAAGACGATCGCGGAAGAGGAATTGCAAATGTACTAATAGAAGCTTCTAGAAAATTAGGGGCTGACTGTACTTACAAAGTTGTTAGGGTTGATGCTACCAGCGAATATACGTGAGTTCCTAATCGTTCATACATTTAGGTTATCAAGAATACAATGCACTAACTCAATCTACTAGGCACAATTTTAGGTAAGGGTAAGTGATAAAAATTACACTATTATGTCTTAGCATATACCACAACCCAGTCAAAATATTTAAAATTTTGACAATCCTAAATATATAATATATATCTCATGCAATGTGGCACCTCTATTTTAAAGTTAGTTTTTTATTTATAGAGAGAGGTTAAGGCAGTGATTTTACCTGTTTTGAAAGTGTACCACAAAAAGTGTGTGTGCACAGTTACATGTTAGATATTAGTAAAGTCAAAATAACAAACTAATACTAATTATTATCAAAGTCAGATAACTATTCAATGATTACTATCAAGAGATCCAAAAAACCTGATCCTCAGCGGACTGTGGAAATTCAAACCTATGTCAAATTCGAGGTTAGCAGGTTAGGTTTTGCATAGCCACTAACATATTATTCATACGTTTGAACCTCCACAGTACTCTGAGGATCCGTTTTCTTTTGGATCTCTCGATATATTCATTATGAAAACGGTAACAGCTTGACAAAATAACGATAAATTATAAAAGGTAAAACAATAAAAACAACAAGCATGTTTCATGTACAGTTGAAACATGAGTAAAATTAGAAAAAAAAATCAGGTTTCAAATAAAAATACAATTCAGGGTCTTATTAACAAATTGTTAAAACGACAACAACTTCGCAATTTATATCAGAAAAAAATTTACAATTTAATAACAACTGTGATTCATATACTTATACCACTGGCCAAAAGTATATCTACCAAAAATAATTCAAAAGATTCACACGTTGTACGCCAAATGGTCTGTAGAGTTTGCTCGCACCACGAAACATATTCTATTCTCATGTTCCATTACGCTGTTGCTTATAATCTGCGCTATAATATCAGTTCTGAATTCTAATTCAGACTCACTCCCCAATTCTGAATCAGAATCAGTATTATAATAGGAAGAATGGTATCGAAGATTCTGATTTCAACCACTCGTAATAAAGCTTTCACAGTGTGCCATATATTTTTTTCAGGTATCCTTAGTAAATTTGGAGAGAGTTTCTTGTCACAGAATCACAATAAAATCTCCACACTATTTCTATCAGATTATAGTCATAATGGTATGGGGTAATACAAGAACTTCACATCCACGCCTGGTGTAGAATGTAGAAAATATACTTTTAGAGCTATTTGTTAATATCGGTTGCCAAAAAGGGATTGAGGATATCTCACATCTTTGTACATCTCTCTTGAGAGTGAATTCCTCCTTCTAGACCTTACAAAAATTAGAAGTTCGTATGCCCTTATCTGTTAATTAGTGATATTGAAATTCCGTTTTCTTATCCAAAATTAGATTATAACTTTTTCCTTAGCATAGAATTTCGGCGTAGACCGCGTAGTATTTGTATATGAACACCCAGCATTTTCTGGCTTAATGTGCCTTGCACCTTCTGAAGTCGAGCAAAAACCCCCGCGATGGCCATGCTCTTTGGTGGCTCGTGTTGTTTGAGTATCTTGAGAACGAGGATACTTAAGCAGATTTGGCCGTTTTGCTGTTTGTGCATCCATATTCACTAACGTTTCGCAAGACCTTGCAGCTTGCATCATCAGAGTGAAAGTGCGACTTTCAGTCGCGCGGGTTTTTGCTCGACTTCACAAGGTGCAAGGCACATTAAGCCAGAAAATGCTGGGTGTTCATATACAAATACTACGCGGTCTAAGCCGAAATTCTATTATGCTCAGGAGAATAATTCGAGTAACCGCAAAAGCCTCAAACAGTACATTATAACTTTTGTTTGAATTAGAATAGAGGTCATAATCACAAGTATCAATTTACGAACTGTATTGTTGCTGTCATATATTCAAGCTTCACCTAAACTCCAAATAAATTAAAAATCTGATTCTCTTCGAAGAAACTTTTGTAGATATTTTTTCAAAAAGATCATTATTTTTACCATCTCCTTAATATTTTGTAAAGTTATCCTCGATTCCTGAAAAAACAAATTCACATATACTTATAATTTCGTTAGTAATATTTTTTTGGAAATAATTATTTCAAAAATAATATGATCCCTGCTTCTTTTTTATTTTCTGCAACCTTGAAACTTGATTAAACATTTAAATAGATAACTAAAAATAAGAATACACATACTATAAATGGTTCTCGACATCAAAACGTAAAAGAGGCGAAAGATTGCGTATGGATAAATTAATAACTAAATATTGTATCACGAACATCGACCAAAAATATATTTGCTACTGTCATTTGAAAATTCATTTTTGAAAGGCACCAAACTTATATTTTCCGGGACATTGATCTCTCGAGCTGGATAACGGTTCATGGATATACAGTAACATTTTTTCCGTTGATCGTTTATTTATGGATTTCGTTACTGCATACAAAATCGTTCATTGATAGCCCTTATTAATGCATGATTTTTGTATTTTCTAAAATCGTTTATTAATTAGTCCTATAAATGAATGATTTTCTATTAATAAACGATTTTAGTATAGGAAATCAAAATTACCATGAATGTCAAAACTTTTAAGTGTCACATTGTTGTAATGTCATAAAATAAAATTGTCTTCAAATTAATAAGATACGATCAACGAAAAAATATTGTAACTAACTCGTGTGTTAATCGGCGGTTAATAATCTCAACAATTAACGTTTCGCTAGCGCTTACACGTTAAAATATCTTGATTATTAATCGCTGTCATTAACACACTTGTTTGTTAATAGTTATTTATCTTCATCAGTTTTGTTATAGACTCTTATTCAAATTAATTTTAGTATCGTTAAGAGCTTCATTGCAGCACTGAGTGCGGTAATGGATAGATATTACCGTACTCAGTGCGGCAATGAATATTACCGCACTCTTTTTGTATAAAGAAATACACTGAACCAGAATTTATTGATGAAGATAAAATATTGAACAATACACGTTTGCTTATGGCACTTAACGAGACTCGTTTGATTGCCGCAAAACTCGGCGCACCGTATCCTTTTTGGCAATAAAACTCGTGTCGTTAAGATGCTCATAATCAAACTTGTACGTTAATATCTATTAGAAAACAAGTATATTAATGAGAACGATTAATAATCCAGACATTTTAACACGCGAGCGCCCGCGAGCGCGTTATTTTTAGAGATTATTATTAATCGCCGAGTAACATACGAGTTAGTTACAATATTTTTCCGTTGATCGTATATTATTAATTTGAAGAAAATATAATTTTTTGCACTACTAGTCTCAGAACGCACCGTTATTGGCCTATCTTTAGGTCGTGAAGTTAATTTTCTCCACCACGGGAGAGAAAGTAAAATAAAAAATTTTCACCGTGGTAACTAATAAATTGCTAAGTTACCAAATATGACTATTTTAATTTTTACGTTTTAAAGAGCTGTATTGTCAGGTTGACAGTTAATAGTATATTACATACCGAGGTGGAAAGTGTTTCATTCCTGTCGAGAAACTAAGTAGTTAACCGAAACGCATAGCGTCGAGGTGAACTTTATCTCGAGACAGGAATGAAACTTTTCACCGTTGTATGTATACTATTTTATTCGCAACCACTTTATTCTAAACAATAATTGGAAAAATTATTATATTATGATAAGACCAACGAGATTCTCAGTGTCCCTACCTACACAGCGGTCGGGAATGGATTGCGCATGAATGGATCAACGAGATTCCCATTGTCCCTACCTACACAGCGGTCGGGAATGGATTCATTTCCAACCGGCAATCACTTTTCCGACCGGTTGGAAAGTTACAAGTTGGGAATAGCTCATTTTCCACCTATTTAAAAGTCAGTAATGATCTTATTACATACATAGTTGCAAATAAAATATTTTATAAATTTGTTGGGAATTTAGATATTAAGCCGTTTGGTAGTGCAAAAAATAGTATATACACCACGCTAGCGAATCGTCTTATAACCTTCGCGCTTTAGATATTTCGCGCTCAGTATCTAATATGCGCTTAGGTTATAATACTGCGCTTCGCTACCTTGATGTATAATATACTACTATTCCATGAAAGGAATTTGACACTTCAAGTTTTGACATTAATGGTACCGGGCGACCATAAATGGTCGTGATTTTTTTTCTGAGGTTTGCACTGTTTATGTTGGTGGCACTGTAAGTCTTTGTGAAATTCGAGGTTAGCAGGTTAGGTTTTGCGTCAATTTTGTCACAAACTGATGCAAAACCTAACCTGCTAACCTCGAATTTGACATAGACTTACAGTGCCACCAACATAAACAGATTTTTTTAAATCGTTCATTAATAAAAAACCATTCATTAATAGACGATTCTCTATACATTAATGAAACCCATAAAAAAACGATCAACGGAAAATAACTATTAACTGTCTGTGAAGTGACAGTGACAGCAGTTGGCTTTTGATTTTACTATGAACGAAACAGGAGGAGAATCATATTTCAAGCGTTAGTCATACGTCATAGCTCAGTGCTTACCGAGCTACTGTGTTTAAAAAAAGTTAAAAATTGCTGAGGAGATGGCCGAACTTGATGCTGAGGAACGAGCAAACACAAATGAGCTTCTTTAAATATGTGAATATGAAGAAAACGGACGCAGAAGATCTAACCACTCTTTATCAGTTGGTGGCTACAAAGCAGTGGGCTGGATCAAAGCCGAAGGTCACCGTGTCCCGTTCCTCTATTAGATCCTGCTATCAGTCAATTGGCGCACGCTCTTCAGCAGTTTAGACCGTTGCAGCAGCTCAAACTCAGACAAAAGCGGAAGAACAGATAGCGAGGATGATGATTCCTGTGAGTACGAGAACCTCCGCCGTCTTCAAAAGTGCTTGAAAGGCGCAGCTAAAGAGTTTGTCAAGTTACTAATTGGTTTTCCTGACAACATTGATGTGGTAATAAACATCTTGGAAGAGAAACATGACAGACTTGAGCTCATAATTGAAGCAATAGTACAGCGAGCCCGAAAGGTGACATCTCTTTCCATGGACAAAGATGAGTCGATTGTTGACTTCTTAATTTTATTGTGATCCAGAATCCGATCTCAACTACAGAAACAGTTCAACGTTTAGAGTATCTGATCAACCCTTAGCTTTGACCCAGAAACTTCCTGCCGTTTTAGGGAGGAGTTGGAAAAAGAAGGTAGCCAACAAATATCTAGCGACAGCTACCCTCATAAACTTTTCCAACTGAACTGTTTCGTTTGTGACAAAAATCAGCCGTCCAATGAATGATGAAAAGGGAAAGGCAGAAGTCAAACGCAATGATAAGGATAAAAGAAAGCATATAATTTTTGTGGTTACAACTTCAAACACCGATCCAGGTTCAACAGAGCCAACGGATGCCAAATGGGCTTATTGTACTGGAAAGTCCCATTCCGTCGAAGTTTGTGGCAAGTTTCAGTCCAAGTCAATCAACGACAGGTGGCCAGTAGTGGGAGAGAAGAAATTGTACTTTAGATGCTTAAATAGGATGCAGCATTTATCTCAATGCAAGAAGAAGAAAGAGTGTGACGTCAATGACTGCAAGATGAATCACAATCCTCTTCTGAACTCAAAGCAACAATCATCGCAACACAGTGTTCCTGTCAACGAAGACAGTGTAAACAGCGTGTAGCTTTGTAGTAGCACATTTAAAAACATGTATATAGTAGTAATTAATAGCGACAGAATTATACCGACTTACTGATCTACAACTCTACATACCGATGGGGCCATAATTATACCGGGTGTCTTAAAAAGAATTACATCTAGTATGCTATGAACTTCCCATAATGCAATCTAAAATTTTATTTGAAATTGGCAAGACTGTAAGTCTATGTCAAATTCGAGGTTAGCAGGTTAGGTTTTGCGTCACTTTTGACACAAACTGACGCAAAACATAACCTGCTAACCTTGAATTTGACATAGACTTACAGTCTTGCCAATTTCAAATAAAATTTTAGATTGCATTATAGGAAGTTCATAGCATACTAGATGTAATTCTTTTTAAGACACCCGGTATGAAAAGTTACTCATAACTGCCAAGGGACTTGTCAAATTATTTCTCCTTCAAACTCATGGTAACCAAGCAACTACAAATAACGTATTAGCAACCATACAATGATGTTACTTACATATTCTAATTTTAAATGCCATTATGCCATTTTGAAATTTCATACTATTCTTACTAATACGTTAGTAAATAAAATATTGTATGCGCCACGGGAGATATTCATGTTCTTTACCTTCGGTTGACTTACAGACCTCGGGCCAGTGACCCTTGGTATGTAACACATGTCAACCTCAGGGAAAAAACATTTCATATCTCCCTTAGTGCATAAATATCTATTAATTCGAGGTTGTTTACTCTATGAGTACAAACTTGGTACCAAAGCTGCAGTGGCGGCGCGAAAAATATGTACCGCATTCGGAGATGATGCCTTAAGTGATCTAATAGCACAGAAGTGGTTCAAGAAATTTTCTTCGGAAAATATCAGCTTGATCGATGAAGCACGCTCTGGGAGACCGAAGATCATTAACAACGAAGATATTCAACAGGTTGTGGAGGAAAATTGTAGGAAAACGTGTCTAGAGCTTGCAGAAAGGTTGAAAATGTGAGTGATAAAACCATTCGTTTGCACCTTTATCAGCTAAGGTCTACACATGCTGCTGTGACGTAATAATTTTCTTTCTTTATTTAATTATAAGGAACTGGACGAAACAAAAAATCTGCAGTTTTTGGTCAGGTCCGCTTTAAGTATGGCTTGTTTTATAATACTGTCAATGGGACATTTGTCCAAATTAACAGTAAAATAACGTGCAATAACAAGCAAGCGAGCAAGCCTAAAATCTTATTTTAAGCGTTAGAGACTTCTTCGAAGAGGAGAAACGTCGGATTACATAGGTCAAGAACGTCTTGGTTTGAATAATGCGCTATTGAGAGCATCCCTTACATTAAAGGTTAGATATATGTCAACTTCTTTCTAAAGACTACTACCTGCGATCTAAATGATCTCTTTGAATTTCAATGCAATATAAGACATACGTTTTAAACGCTAAGTTGATGTAATAAATGCAGTCCGTCAATTTTTTTATTCCAAATTCTACAATACCGGCATATAAAATTGGTGTCACGTTGGCAAAAAGATATTGAGTGTGATGGTAATTACTTCGATGAATAATAGTGTATTATTGTTTCTTAATAAATATTTATATTTACCATCAAAAAACGAACGAACTTATTTGGTTACCTGTTATTAATCCTCTAAGTAAATATTAAACAGCTTTTATTTGTATGTAATAGTTAGTTATGTATCTAGAACGAAAAATTAAGTGTGACTTCGAAAGTTTCGGACTGAGCATAGCGAGATTCAAAAAAATTGAACGAACGTTTAATACATTTTTCGCTGACGTTGCATAAAAAAGTTTTCGTACGACTATAGAATTTAAAGAAAATGGTTTAATCAATGAAAGGTATTAGATTAAAGCATCGAAATGAAAACTGACGTTGTCCGATCGACGTTTGCTGCAATTGCTAGATTTGCCATTCCTACTTCTTACATTTGATTTGTAAGCGTGAGCTATTCTAGAAAATGTATACAGTGCTTTCGTAAAGTAGTGGATAAATTTGTTAAAAACTTAATGAGTAACTTTTGGAAAAACCGCTCAGACCCGTCGATTTGTATTTTTATTTGCGCATTTTTTCAAATAAAATCTATACATATAGGGTGACCCGTGTAAGAAGTATGACGTCATCGATGTTTTTTTAAATTAACAACACACTTTGTTATTACGGAATTTGAAAGAAAGCATTATTTTACTTACGTTAAGCTGATTTTTGAGTATAGGTCAGATGATCAAAAATGAAGAAAACAATTTAAAAATTGCAAATTACTACATTTAATTGCAATGAAAATCGTACGACACTCATTATTGACCAATAGAAAAATTAGTTCACGAGCCGTAACCAAGGCAACAACAAAAATTTCTTGGAAATTTTTTGTAGGTAGACCAACCTAACTGTGAGGGTTTGTGTCGTTACGATTTTCTTACCGAATCTGCATTCGAGCATTAATTCATATCCGGAAATTAGTTTTCGTGCATTCCAACAACGTCCTAATTTGCCCTCCCGTCCCGCTCGGACAAATTAATACGACGTTGTTGGAGCACTCAAAAAATTTCCGGAAAGAATTAATGCTCTTATGAGATTATATGTGATAATTTCAAAAACAACTAAATTAAATGTCCAAATTGTGCACCGTTGTCTGCCTGACAGTAACTAAGATTACCGACATGTTTTTTATTGATTGCTGTCTTTGATAAAAGCGTAAAATCATACTTCTTAAAATAAAATTTTGTATTTTGCAAATTTATTTTTTTTTCTTAATTTTTGTTCATGTGACCTATACGTAGTGATGTAAATTACCCGGGTATTTATTTTTAGGGGTAAATACCCGGGGTATTTACCCGGGTAAATACCCAAAATGGGTATTTAAACGGGTATTTATGGCCTCATTTACCAAATATTATAAAGCTGATTTAACCAGTATAATTGATTGGTAATTCAAGGTGCTGTATTCGAATTTTATAAAAATGTAGAATAAAATAGCTGCACTGAGAACATTTAATACCCAAAATATGGGGGCATAACTATACAGGTTGCCTAAAATTGTAGGGAACATGGCAATACCATGAGTTGGAAAAAATTTCGAATACTATTTTCCATAAGAGTAGTAGTAGTAGTAGTATCGTGGGGAGACTCATGTCTAGCAAGTAGGCCTTCATAGGCCCTTTTTGCCAACCCCGTGGACAATGTCTAGGCATGCAGAGTACCAGGTACGTTAGTCCTATTTAGAATTTTGCCAAGACTAAGGAGTTTCAACCTTAGCAAGAAATCTTTTACATGATACACATCGTAGTAAGTAAAATAGAAAATGCAATAATTATTTTGGTAGCTAGGTAACAAGTAGCTATTGTATCTACTTATTGCCTAGCTACCAAAGTAATTATTGCATTTTCTATTTCACTTACTCTTATAGAAAATAGTATTCGAACCTTTTCCAACTCATGGAACTGGCATGTTCCGTACAATTTTAGGTAACTTATATATAACAGCAATGAAATAGAATGCATAAAAAACAGAATTCAATGGTTGAATAAGAAAGAGATGAACATAGAAATAAATATTTGAGTAGACTTGATATGTCTACTAAATATGTCTACTAAAATAACTTTTTTATACGGTTATTTCTTTCTTACTAAGTATTATGTTCTTTTGTTTACGCTATCTCATTGCTGTTTTTTTTCTAAATTCTGACCGGGGCAATTTATTGCGCCTCTGTTTATTTCCATAAACTTCGGCAACCAATGTTTTTTCCCGATAAACGATTAATTTACTTGGGTGAACGCTTATTCAATGTTACATTTAAATTGTTATTTTACATAAAATATTTCAGTGTATTTATATGTAATTTATTTATTAAGATAACATTATTGTGTGAGTAAAAGTTGGCTTAGCTTTTTAAATATTAAAAATTTGATAAATACCCACTTTTTAGGTATTTACCCGAGGCAGGGGTAAATACCCAGGTAAATACCCATTTATAAATACCCTACCCACTGGGTATTTACCCCACCCACATCACTACCTATACGTAAAGATTACCTTGGCGTAAGTAAAAAAAAATGTGTTCTTTCAAATTCCATAATAAAAAATGTATGTATAGATTTTATTTGAAAAAATGCGGAAATAAAAATTATGTTTCCAGCGTTTTTTCCAGAAGTTGTTCCTTGAATGTTTAACCAATTTATCCACTACTTTACGAAAGCACTGTATAGAGTGTTATGTATTATTTATTTTCAGGATATATACTTATTTTTGGCGCTTATCTAAATGCGCTAAAACAAAATAATTGGTTTTTGGTGCATGATAATAAGGCCCAAAACAGTTGTAAACAATTTTGGGTAAAAGGTATTTTTGGAAACTTTAAACTATAGCTATATTTTTAAACTATATTTTCTTTAAATAAACTAATTCCACTTAAATGCAATTAAAAGTTTTCCCATGGAATATATGCGCCAACTGTAAGCCGTTCACGATCTTTTTGGGTCAGGTGAGGCTATGACTATCTAGTAATTTTGTTGGCAGTACCTCTGTTGCAACTAAACTCCCTCATGGAAATTGACACTTTTTGTGTTAGGTTAGGTTGTTTTCAGTTTAAGGTTATATTTTCTGAATAGGTACATTGTTGCCGGATATTCTTTAGTCTCCACATCGACTCGCGTTCTTTTAAATTTGGTCTGTCCTTTTTAAATTGGAAGTAGCATCGTTTAATGGAAATTTTTTGTTGTAACAAAATTATTTTGGCCATTTTGACTTTTCCTTTGACGGAAATTAAAATTATTTTTACACATTTGATAAATCATTTATTTTCTTACGAATATTAAAATAATAAATCTGGTAATGTGGTGGCAAGAAAATGTCGAACAGACACTGACAGAAATAAAAGTTGCATCCGCTACATCATCGAATCAGGTAGTCCAACGTGAAAAGAAAAAATCATAGCCAACTTTGTGCCAAAAAGGTCGTGAACGGCTTATATGTAAAAATATAGTAGAGTTTTTTTTATACACCGAGAATATGAAGGAGACTAAATTGATAATGTTGTCAATCTTATAATTAGTTGTTAAGAAATATAAACTTAGTAATGAAACAACTTTTATTATAATATGTGTAATATATAATATATAATATTGTATGTATGCCAGTAGGCTTCAAACTGTCAAAGTTAAATTACTGAACGGTTGTAAATTTAAGAATGGGAAATCTTGGAAAAAATAATATCCTACTAAATCAAGCTCGAGAAGTAATATATTTATTTCATTTTGGAACCATAATCTTGTCTTTTGGACCTCGATAGCAAGCGTAAAATGGCTTTTATGGCCCTAGGGCCTATAAAATTGCTAAGCAATATGACAAGCAACAACAATGTAGTATAGCAACACCAACAATCTGCATAGAAACCATAGCGTAGTATATTTCTCTTGCAAAGTTTTGCCCTACCTTGACAAATAAAGCTACTGTGGAAATGGCTAGCATTTATTTTGCTTCACTCAGTCCTTTACGTTTCGAAGCATACATTAACGTCCGTGACGAACGTATTAATAAAAAAAAAATTCATGGAAGTAAGTGTTCAAGAATGGTAAGACTATCACTTTAAAACATGTGCCGAATGGGGGATTTCCTAGGCTACTTCGAAATCAGTATAAAGGTCGATACTAGAACGAGAACGAAAATATTAGTATTCGAGATTAAATCATTACAACAGTTTATTTCATTGTTAGTCTTATTTATTATTTCTAAATTAGGTAATGAATATGAATTGCGAAAGTATATTCTAATTCTGAATGTTTTTTTTGCACGCACTGTAGGGAAATGTACAGTATACAAAATCATTTAGAAAAGTTGTACTTCTCTACATAGCAACATAACGAGAAATCGTTTAGAAATGTGGTACTTTTCTGCACAGCAACATTTTTCTGTATAATAACGCACATTTAAATTTTTAAATGCACAATTTTTAATAGTTTTATATCAACATTTTTAAGAATTTCCTTCAAGTGCATGAGAAATAGCATGTGCAACACGTGAGAAAAGTGATTTTTCTTACTCGGGGCGTTTTTAATCTGGAGTTCACCTCGATTAAAAAGCTCTACACTTTTCTGAACTCATTGTACAATATACTATTTCCTAAAACAAAATATTGAGCGTGACAAAACATTTTTTTAGAGATAATTGCTAATCGCTCGAATTATATCTGGGGGGATTATTTGTAACATTTTTTGAGAGCTGCCAAATTTCACATAAAACAAAAACATAGTTAGTCACTGGACGCTGCAATAATCGGGAAGCAAATACGTTAAAGTTTGTGGAATAATCACAGAGTGCAATGGTAGTTATCATTTTTTATTAAAAATAATTTAGAAAAACAAAATATATTTCCGATAATATTGGAAACAACAGACCATTTTTCTGTAATTTTGAACCTCAATATCTTTTTTAAAATTCGTGAACAAATGAAACTGAATAAAATAGTAACAGCGTCTATTAATTTTGAAAGATTGAAAGATAATTTCTAACTGAAAGCTGGTGTGATCGGTGCCAGATGATGACCTAAATATAATAACCAATAAAACTGTAGACATATTATGTGATCATCTAAGGGAAAGCACAATAAAAGTCGAGAAAGTTGTAAAGAATACACACAGAAAACCATGGATAACTCATGGAATCGTAAAATCTATGAAAGTTCGCGATAAACTCTTTCAAAAATACAAACGTTTTAATGATCATGAAGCACTAGTAGAGTATAAATTTCATCGAAACCGAATAAATAATTTAGTTACTAAGGTAAAATATACGTACCACAGGGAAAAAATTAATTTAAATCCGAATGATGCTAGACATATGTATATGGAATATAATAAACAATTCACTTGACAGAGGTGAACAATCCCAATAGTAAGGCAACTTATCATGAAAATGTCGACACACCGGACAAAAGCACCAAATTTTTTCCAGGTACTAGTTAGGTACTTAGCTTTCAATTTGTAATAGAAACCAATTCCTTAGTCGACCATCTTAGATTTTATAGCGGCCATTTTTAAATATAAGTATATCATCAATATCACCGCTCCTGAATCACTTAGGATCACATACTTGATGTCTAAATATACATATTTGGGGTCAGAGAATACACCTACACAATTTTTAAATGTATCAGACTATATATTTATTCACTAATATATGTACCAATTAGAAACTATTCACCAACTCACCTCTATTCAGAACTCCTATACAAAAGGTAAAGGCAAAAAAGGATAGAGGAAAAATATCATTAAGTACTTAAAATTAATGTTTTCCTGTTCCTGCGCTTTGGAAATAAGTCTGATTTATGAACATTCTGGACAAGGATTCCGCAAATTATGCTCTTGATGATGTTGATGTGAAGCTTCTCGATGGAGCCGCTGTTGTGCATATTCTCTCCTCAACTACCAACATCCTCATATTTGATGATTATGCTGATCACTTATTCATTCCACACATCAATAAACAATTAGAAACGAGTTGATATAGTGTGGAACAAATACAATTCGACAAGCCTCAAAGAAGCCACTAGAGAAAATCAAGGTAAGGGCGTTAGGAGAAAGTGTGAAGAAAGGAACAAGCGCCCACTTAAGTGGGCCGAATTTTTAAAAGATCCCACTAATAAAGAGGACCTTTTTGCATTCCTTTCAAAAAAATGGCAAGTGTTGAATGTGCCGAAAACAAGGTAATTGTCGTCACATGTGATGCTGAAGTTATTCTCCGAGGAACTGATAAGTCCATGCCACCATGTGACCATGAGGAAGCGGACACCAGGCTGATTATCCACTTACAGGATGCACTTTTGAATGGCTGTAGTAACTGTATGGTGCGTACTGTTCACACGGACATAGTGGTGATCCTCATTGGCAAGTTCCATCACCTGATGACCTTGTGTGCAAATGTGAAAATTTGTGTTGCTTTTGGTACCGGCAAAACATTTACTTCTATTAACATTAATGTTATCTACCAGAAGCTGGGTGTAGAGAAATCCCAAGCCCTCCCTGTATTCCACAGTTTCACGGGATGTGATACCACATCATCATTTTTTGGACGAGGCAAAAAAATCTGCGTAGGAGGCATGGAATTGAGATCCTCAAGTGACATATGCCTTTACCTCTTTTCCACTCCACCCTTACACAGAATTTGATATTGATAATGAAAATTTAAAACTACTAGAATGCTTCACCGTGATCTTGAATGATAAGAACTGTGGTTAGGCAATGTGAATGAAGCCAGGAAGTAGCTGTTTTCTCAGAAGAGTAAGTCAATGGAGAAACTTTCCCCAACGAAGGACGCACCACTCTAACACTTCAAGCGGGCTGCATACCAGTGAGCACAGTCAACAGCATGCTCCTAATCCAGAAGGCTGGGACTCAGAAAGTAGACAGTGCATCATGGATGGGTTCCTGTATGGAACATATTACTTATTGCTTCAAAGGCCTGTACTGAATTGGTTAAATGTAATTGTAAGAGTCAAAGATGGTGCACTGGTAGGTGAGCTTGCAAAACTGCTGGTTTGGGATTGCACTGAACTGTGCAAATGTTAATGTTTGAATACGACATAAGCAATTCATATAAGGCATCCTTTCATATAATTCACCATCTTTCATATACGATTTCATAATACGATTGTAACGGGTGTTCATAAACAGTCGTCATCCCAGTAGGTTTTGACTTCAGAAACGTATGTCTATTAACATTGAGAAAAATGCGCTATGACAGTACTCAATGACGTTTCATTGTGTTGCACGAATTAATCAAAGACATAACATTTTGTTTTTCAAAGCAACTGGGATGACGACTGTTTATGAACACCCGTTATAAATGGGTATTATATGTCTTTATTCATGTATACTTTGAATTGGTCAATAGTTTGTAAATGGTAGCGTATCATTAGTAATATGTGTAGGGAATAAATGCATAGTCGGATGCATTTAAAATTTGTTAATTTTCAAAACAGTTAATTGGTGAATAGTTTATAATTCGTTCATATATTAGTGAATAAATATATAGTCTGATACATTTAAAAATTGTGTAGTTGAATTCCTTGGCCCCAAATATGTGTATTTAGACACCACGTTTGTGATCCTACACGATTTAGAAGCCGAGATATCGATAAAATACTTATATTTAAAAATGGCCGCTAAAAAATCCAAGATGGCCGACGGGGAAGTTCGTTCCTGTCAAAAATTGAAAGCTAACTAGCACCTGGAAAAAAATTAGTGCTTTTTCCGGTGTGTAAATTCAAAAAGCATATGCTTAGCTTCAACGAATGCATAAGAAATTACATTACACGTAAAATCATTAAAAAGCAGGAAAGCTCCTGGACATGATGGGATAACTGCTGAAACTTTACACGAAATAGCCGAGTTAATTGCAAGTCCTTTTTCAGATCTCATAAATAGAATATTTCAATCTGGGATTTGTCATTTGTCCAGATTCATTTAAGACTGCTATAGTGATACCAATTCATAAATCTGGCCACACAAAACTACTCACTAACTCTAATATCAAATCTGGCAAAGGTTTTTAAAAAATGTCTTAACAAAAGGTTGCTGGATTTGATTACCATACACAATCTTCTTAATCCATACCAATTCGGTTTCAGAAGTAAATTAAGCGCACAGGATGCAATAGCAAAACTTACAGAGGTTCTATATAAAAACATTAGCAATAGCGTGCCCACTATAGCAGTCTTTCTCGATTTGGCAAAAGAATTCGATACCGTTAATCATAATATTTTATTAGAAAGGTTGTATGATTTTGTTATACGAGGTATGGCGCACAAATTAATAACAAGTTATCCTACGAATAGGATACAATATGTTAAGGTAGCAAACAGTTTAAGTGGTCCTTTGGAAATCAAACATGGAGTAGATTAGATTAGATTAGATTTAGACTGCTTTTTGCTGGCATGTGCACGTCAGCCCTTTGGGCTTTTTGTACTGTCGGTAGTTTTCAAGTTAGCAGGCCGACATCCGGATCTTTTACTAGACTTGCAATGTCCCCTACTAGCTTGCGGTTGTCAATAGAGTTAAGGCTCCAATCGAGTTGGTGTCTTTTACGCTCTAATACTGGGCATTCAAAGAGGATATGATAGGCTGTTTCATCATCCTCTTGGGATAGTCTGCAAACAGGTTCATCTCTATAGATATTGATCCTGTGCATAAAATCTCTGAATGATCCAGTGCCTGTTAGTAGACTGACTACTTGCTTGATTCGAGTTCTGTTCAGTCTCAACAGGGTTTTGGTGGTTTGTGGATTCGGAGTTTTTAGCAATCTTTTGCAGTGTGTTGTTTGATTGTAGTTTTTCCACCTTAGTTGGTGTGCGGTATTGACCCATTCATTAATGGCTGAGCGGGCTTGGTTTTTCTGAATGCTTAGACCAGGTTCTGGACCGGTCATTGCATTACGGGATGCTTCTTTTGCGAGCTTGTCCGCCTTTTCGTTTCCTTCAATACCTTGGTGACCTGGGATCCAGCATAATTTTACTGTATTTCCCTGGCTTAAGGTTTGAAGTTTGGATGTGCATTCCTTGACCAGTCTCGATGAAGTACTGAAAGCGTTTAGCGCTTTCAGTGCTGCCTGACTGTCTGAGAGAATGTGTATGTCTCGATTGAGCAGCTTCTTTTCTATGCTGATGTTTGCGCATACGTTAATAGCTTGTACTTCAGCCTGAAAGATGTTACAAAACTTTCGTAGACTGCCTTTTTCGTTGGTTCTAGGATTGGTACTGTACACACCGGAGCCTGTACCCCCTTCAAACTTAGATCCATCAGTGTAAAAAATGATGTTCTTATTTGTTGGAGTTGGTAGTTGGTCCGGATTCCAACTTGTGTGTACAGTAAAGTTCTTTTCAAAGTCATAGGCTTTGATTATAAGATCAGAACCCATTTCTAATGCTCACTAACTACCGGCCTATTTCTCTACCATCAAATCTGACAAAGGTTTTTAAAAAATGTCTTAACAAAAGGTTGCTGGATTTGATTAACATACACAATATTCTTAATCCATACCAATTCGGTTTCAGAAGTAAATTAAGCGCACAGGATGCACTAGCAAAACTTACAGAGGTTCTATATAAAAACATTAACAATAGCGTCCCCACTATAGCAGTCTTTCTCGATCTGGCAAAAGCATTCGATACCGTTAATCATAATATTTTATTAGAAAGGTTGTATGATTTTGGTATACGAGGTATGGCTCACAAATTAATAACAAGTTATCCTACGAATAGGATACAATATGTTAAGGTAGCAAACAGTTTAAATGATCCTTTGGAAATCAAACATGGAGTAACTCAAGATACTATACTTGGTCCGTTATTTTTCATTCTTTATATTAATTAACTATTGTCGCTAAAGTTAAAAGGAACGCTATTTGTCATATGCGGATGATACAGTGGCAATGGCACATAAAAACGTGGCTTGACAGGAACTTGCTTACGATTAACATTACTACAGCAAATAGTGTGCATTTTACCTCCTTTCAAAATGATTTACCTGACTATAATTATATTGTGTTACACAAAAAAGAATGTAACCAAAATAATTGTAAATGTCTTACCTGTGTAGAAAAAGTACAGAGCACAAAATATTTGGGGATTATTTTGGATTGTCATTTGAAATGGGATATGCATGTGAATCATTTAGTGACGAAACTTAGAAGCGTTTGTTATGTGTTTAGACATCTAATACAATCTCTTCCAATACATAATATAAAACATGTATACCTTTCATTAGTTGAATCTCATTTGAATTATGGCATTATTGGTTGGGGAGGAGTAGCCAAAACCACGCTTAGGTGTCTTGAGATTCTTCAAAAGTTAATTATTAAAATAATGTTTAAAAATGTATTAGATACAGTAGTGATCAATTATTTACGGAAACTAAATTATTAGATATAAGACAACTTTATTGCAAATCTATTCTAAGTAAGATCCATAAAAACACATCTATACACACGGACATATACAACATCATAGTTATTTAACAAGAAATAAACAAAACAAAATTTTAAATAATTCTACTTGCAAAAGGAATATTGGTACATGAAGCTTCTTACATTTTGCAGTTAACCTCTATAATATAATTCCAGATATCTTAAAAAAGGCACTTCATATGAAATCATATCGTCCTTATATGTCTAGTTTAAAGTATTGGATTTCGCAATACTCTAGGAGAGAATTACACAACTTCTCTAATTGATTTTTTTATTTGATTTTTTGTATTGATTTTTTAATAATTTCTAATTATACCTTTCAGAAATCTGTGTGAATTGGTTCTACTTTCTTTGTTGCTCTATTGATAATCATTTTGTATTGTTATTTACTGTTTTCCTTTTATTTATTAGTTTTATTTATTGATGTAGTTTATACACTTTGTTACAGGGAGTTTTAAAAATAATAAGCAGAGGCTCGAAACACTCATGCTGTATATTATATATACGTACTCCACACGCAAGCTTCTTCATAGCTTAAGCGGAGAGTCATTTATTTATTTAATTTCCTATATGTATATAAACTGGAATTGGTTTAAATAAACTATTTATTATTATTATTATTATTACTATTATTATTATTATTATTATTATTATTAGGGTCTGGACAGATTTAATGATAACACAATAAATTCACAAATTTGCAATGGTTTTCCAAACCAAACTTTGAATTAAAAAGTATAAAATATATGGTAACTTACAACAGTTTTATAAATTTTGGATATCCCTACAGACAACTGCATAATCTGCGGACACATTTCCACATGTACAGTTGACCATGTGAAGTGTAACTATCATTATATAGTATTAGAGCAACCACGGCATATTTGATGCGCTGCACCACATGTAGTTATGCCGATTTTTTAAACTAAGATAATATAATTAGAGACATGCGATTGGGGTTTTATTATCCATAAAGGCCAACGCGCACTTGTGCGACGCGCGCGAAAGCGCGGCGCAGAGCGGCGAAAAGCGGAAAAGCCGTGCATAGGCGCACTTGAGAGCCGTTTCTGTCGACAAACGGGTTGGTGTTAACTGAATATTTTGTTGAATTGTTTGTGTTCGGTAGGCAGTAATCAAGGTAATTAATAAATAAAATGCCGAAGATACTTTAATTGTCTCTTTATTGTGCGAAGAAGCTGAAGAACTGGAAAAAAGAGAAAAAAGCTGTGGGTTCATCCAATTTGTAAAAAAAGAAAGGCAGAGGGCGAGTATCATACATTATTCCCAGAGTTACTTGATGATGAATTAAAATTTCATCAATATTTTCGAATGAGCCACAAAAAGTTTTTAGAGCTTTTGGAAAAACTAAAACCTGAAATAAATAAACAGAATACCATATTTCGTCAAGCTATAGAATTAAATGTACAGAATGTCCATAAATTAAGATAACATGAAAATGCTTCAAGAGAGAAGTAACATTTATTGCATTTTAAAGTTTACTGTTAATAGAAAAAGTTCCTTAAAACATAAAATTAGATAAAACACAACATTTTAAGTTTAAATTAATATTGTTATGGTTGTATGTTGTTAAGTTTAATTAAGATAACGTGTTATCTTGAATTTAATGTAAAGGTTGTTGTTTTGACATTGTATTGTATTGAACTGTCAAACGTCATTAAGTTGGCTTTCTTAATTGATTGAAATTTTGTATTTAAACTAAAAAAATGAAATAAATAGCACCTCTATTTTCATGTTATGTTAATTTATGGACATTCTGTACATTTAATCTTAGATTTTCTGATAGTAAACTTATTTATTCAACAAACAGAACTTTTTATAAAGAATGACTTTCTTCGTAAAATCAATAATAAAAATGGTTTTCCTCTTGTCAACTCCATCCGGGGACACACTGTATACCTATACAGTTCCGCCAAAAAGTCGGTATAATATAGGAAAAATTTTTATTTTTGATTTTTTTAAAAAACTTTTCACGTCAATAATTTGTGCTTGTCTAAAAACCTATTTAGCCGTTATGATATATACCGAGTGATTTTTACTTATTTATATAAATTGTCAAAATCCGAAAAGTGCCATTTTTCGGAAATTAAGTAAGATTTCAATGATATTTTTTTGAGTGTGTTATTTTTAGCTAACTGAACAACCTCAAAGCCAGAAAACCCCTAATTTTTCAACTTTAACTAAAAATATTTTTTTAAATTTTTTAAATATTTTTCTTAATATTAAAATTTATTTTTTTTATGTGAACACTTTTATAATTGGGACAAATAATATAAAATGTTAATTACTTCTTTAGATTTTTTATTATTTACCGAAAAGTAGTATGTTTGCATCATTTTTACATTTTTAGGCAAGGCGCTTTTAAGAGAAATATTTTTCAATTTTATCTAATATCTATTTAAATGGCATCAAGAAATTCTAATTTAGCATTGTTAATGAATTACTGTTTCAAAAATCCTGTAAATGTTTTTTTACAGTTGTTTAAATGAGGATTTGTTAGAACATGTAATTGGATAAAGAAAAATCTCCTTCAGAGTTTCACAGAAATAAATATAAATTACAGTACAGTAAGAAAAGAATAATTATTTAATTACTTCTGCACTATCAATTATTATATACAGGTAACTTGGAGTAACTTTCATAATTATTTTGAAAAAATTACTTCAATCATTTCTGATATAAATCAATAAGGCATATGTATTTATTACAATCATTCTAGAAACTGAAAAGTCGAAGGATAGTTGATGTTAGTGACGTCAATCTCTACTGAATTTTGATTTCCTCAAAAATATCCAGCGTACGCCACTGAATATTTGCTTGATTATTTTTTAAGCAGTCCTATCAGCCAAAATCCGAACTCAGTCCACTTGTGAGATTTCTTAATAGCAACAAAGATGCCTGAATCTAATTAAAATTATCACCACTTATGTAATTACTGTTGAAAATGCTTATCATTGAATCAGTCCGGGCCTTAGTTAACATACTTTGGTCAAAAAACGTCAAAATGATAGCTGACGTCAATAACCAAGTAATATCCCAAGTGCATTAATATAGCCGATTAAATTTTGATGTTTTCTGAAAAATGATTTTCTAAAAAATTTGTCAAGGAAATTTGCCGCTAAACAATAATTTACGAAATATATTTCTTCAGAGCAAAATATTCTGACAGAAAATCTTCAAAATTTATTGAGGCTAGTTTATATGCTGCGTGATTATTTTCTGAATAAATAGATAAAGTTCAGTTAGTGAAACACATTTTTAACCGCGGTTAAATTTTGACGTTTGATATTTTGTCATTATTAAATTGACAGAAACCATGCTGATTAAGCATTATTATGGATATGAAGGAAATAATCACCAGACAGGCACTTTCAAAACAGAAATTAAAATAGTGTCATTATAAAAACAGGCAGTTAAACATACACTTAAGCAATCACACTCTTTGAATGTAAATTTGAATTTTGATGATCGTTTGCATAATATAATTTAGATTTTAATAAAACCTGAAACATCTATAAGTTTCAAGTTTCTCTGATGGCAGTTTTTAACACACTTATTTATTTTCAGAGCGAAGATATGCGAGAAGCAGAAGATGTACTGTCTACTCGAAATTCCGTATTGTTCTTATACAGGACATGGCCCTACATTCGAACCACTTTTTCAACCTCGTCCACCTCATAAAGTTTGTAGAGTTTATATCGACGTACCTGTATTTGATTATTAAGTAGACCAACTTTATGTAACCATTTATTAGTATATATTACTTTACTTTACGAAACACTCTTGTACATGACTGTGTAATTTTACAAGAAGAAATACAACAAAAACTTATTGAGGCGAAATTATTATAAATCGTTAAGTAGACAAAATAGCATTATTTAATTGTACCGCAAACCACAAACTTTACTTTCACTCGCTGAGAAATCTGTTCGTTGATGCAGAAAGTTGTGTAAAAAATCATACAAAATCAAATAATTAGTTTCCTAAACGTTGCTATCTACTTACGTAGTCTTAAATTAAATTGTGCCAGTGAATATAAATAAAGCTGATAAAACGTAACCAAAGAAAAGATCCAATGCCTACCGAAATAATTAATATACGAATAGTCATGTGCACTATTTATGGTCTCCTTCCGCAAATCCATAATGTTTTCCTCCAGACGAACTTTTCTTATTTCCGTAATGCTTGGAACGATCACGGTGAGATTCGTGTCCTTCAGCCCCTTTAAACCCTTTATGTTCATCAACATGCGTGCCTTTATCGTGATGTCCTTTTTTGCCGTGGTGGTCGTCGAGATATCCTGACTTGTGATGAGATCCCTTTCTGTGCCCGCCAGATTTGTTTTCGTAATATTTATGGTGATCACCTTCTTTACTGTGATGACCACTTTTATGATAGTCGTCGTAAAATTTATGTTCCTTATGATATTCGTCTCTATAAAACTTGTTGTGGTAACCCTTTGTCTTATGCCCTCTCTTATGGCCCTTCTTTTCTCCAAATTTAGCTGATTTATGACTCTTTCCGCCTTTGTGGTGTTTACTGTAGTGGTCAGCTTCGTCGAGATGCGACGATTTTTTGCCTCCTTCTTCTTCGCGGTGGCCTTCGTGATGCTTTTTGCCGTGATTCGCTTTATCACTTATTTCGTGATCGTGGTGCTTTTCGTAACCCTTTTTGCTTTTAGAACCTTTGTCACTATGCTGCTGTGCATGATGATTCGATCCACCTCCGAATTTTTTGCTGTAGCTGGGGTCATGGTAATCGTGATGCGTAGCAGCTGTTAGCAGCGGTTCTGCCTGAAGATTTGCGTCGCTGAAATTTGGATTATAGAAAGCTAGACTCTTAGGCGGCTGTGCGTTTAAGTAAAATGTTCGTGCAACAGTAACACAGGTCAGCACAGCTAACCCACCAATTACTCGAACATATAGCATCTTCGAGTTCGCGATTAACTGATTTTATCTGAGCACGGTTCCACTTTATATCTTTTCGTCAACGCACAACAACCGCGTAACTATCATTTCCGATCGGAAGTAAATTAGAGGGGATATGTTGTCTAGGTCGATAAATTCTAAAGAATTGAGAATGTTTCGATTGTAAAAACTGACATACGTATATGCGCCAGTTGTTAGTGCCTTTTACTTTCTTGTGTAAGCTATAAAGTATTATTAACGCAAACTGTTTTTACGCCGAATTCGCTATCAGTATGCAGCAGTCTTGCAATATCCTTAAAAAACTAAGCCACTAACGTACTGGGTGTATGCAGTACGCCAGAGCTGACAAAGTAATAACTCATTTTATAATATGCTTGTGTTTAGTGGCATTACAACACAATTAATATGTTCCAGACATGCTAGAATAACCACAACAGTACATAAATTGTAACTGTTTCAAAATTCCAATATTAATCTTGAATAAGCATTAAGAGATTATAAACTAATCACCGGTAATTTGTTTGTACTGTTTGGGGGATTTTCATATTTTAAAATGCTATCTCAGATTGTCATTTTTCAGAAAATCTAGAATCGAGAATTTTATTGTTCAGCGAATCGAAGTTCAACTACATTCGTACTTAGTAAAGCGTGCAATATGAATGCAATAATTTGTGCTATGAAAAAGCATCATGATTTGTGGCATTGGATTCGTCTAGCTATACATTCTAAATACAATTTTTTATTATTATTTATTATTACTCCAAGAATTATTACAAAAGTTGAACTTTATCATGCTGTAACATAGAAATAAAGTTTAATTACAAATATCCACAACAAGTTCTGTTTTGCTGGGTTATTAAGAATTAAAATATTGTAGCAGATATATAAACGGTTAAATGCTGTTTTTCATAATAAGTTTACGACACACTACATTTTGTAAATAATAACTACGTTTTTCATTATCGTTAGATTCGTTTCATTTCTTTATAAATTATAAGTAAAATCAATAGGAAAGCAATTCAATCAAATGTTTACTTAATAAACACTTAATTGAATGTTTTATTTAACTTGCAATTTCCGAATTATCAAATTAGAAATAATAAATAGCTTTATAGCATAATTTAAGAAACGTACACAAAAAGTATACGTTCCAATTAGAATTCTAAATATATAGCTGCAATAATGTCTTACCTAATACTATTGTGTATAACGTGTGGCTAAGGTGTTTTTTCCACGTATTGGCCATTTAGAGCTTGAGCGATAGCAAGTGCTATCAAGCACATAAAAATCACGGTTTAGTCGCTGGCTATACAGGGTGTCTCTAAAAGGTCGGTACAAAACGCTAGCATAAATTCCTGAAGCTAAATTATGACTATCTAGCCCAACTTACCTTAGTTCAGAAGTTGATAGCTATGAAACGTCAAAGTTATTATGTTTTTTACTTTTTTTAAATATTTATCTTAATAGCAGAGTCTGCACGAAATTTGGCATTAGTGTTTTTTTAGATGATAAACCCAGATCTGATCACAGTTTTGATGTACATTGCAGAGGGCGCCATCAGCAGTATTTCTCTAGAGATCCTGTATATAGTTTACTAAGAGTTGGGCAAACACTCTGATTTGACATACATTTTTTATCCAAATTAGATATTTGACGTATGTCGAACAAAGAGGTTATGGGAACCAACCTTGCTAACTTGCCTTTGCTGGGAGAGTTTTCAGAGTATTCATCATTCTTAGGATCACTAAAACCGACTATTAGGAATATACGGCCAGTTTAGTTAAGATTTAGATTTGCATGTGTGAAACTTGTTACGGTATCAAAACGACTTAACGACACCCATCCAAGATGAGCGTCGCACGACTGGATCAGTCCTGGAAAACTGGCGCACTTGCCCTGAGATTCGTTAAAACAGACTAAAGGCCTCGGCTGAAGCGCTCAGGGAGTCGGGCGGGGTTCAAACGATACGTCGTTGGGCAAGCGTGCTAAGACATATACAGGGTACGTCGAAATTATAAGGGCGCCACCAAGCCTGTAGTAAAGGTGTGACCGAATAACCGGGCATGGACCGTCATCGGTGGCGAAGTATTCGAGATACTCCGTCGATAAAGGTACTCGCGAGCGGTAAGCTCGAACAACAATTTCGTGACTGAAAATACTGGAATTGCAGTATTGAGACCTTTTAGCCGCGTCGGTGCAACGACCAAACTTACCTGCACGCTCCGAACTCTCAAGTCCCGTCGTACACCAATCTTTACACTGAGGGGCACTATCTGAAACGGAGCATGCACAAGGCGAACAAGAATAATACGTCCCTTAATTAGTTATGCGTCTATTAGTCGAGTAATACATTCGGGCAGCAAATCGTGCCGCCAAACTTATGTTATCTCTTAAGAAAAATACGCATCAGCTGATAGACGCGCTAATGCTACGGTACAAACACACAACATGTGACTGGCCACTATTGGTTCGTCACTTTATAACAAACAGAACAGTGATAAACAATGGGCGTTAGTTCATAACAATGAATCATACGCCTGCGTAGGCGACGGAAGCAATATAGCTATTGATAAACACGGCGCCGCAAAGGTATGCGACGAATTAACTCGCGGCCTAATTTATTAGGCAGAGGAGGGAGCAGCGTAGCTGCAATACTTGGGCAAAAAGGGGCTAGAATAGCCTCGCAAAGATAGGTGAATTTTGAATATACATTCCAGCCAATGCCACGTCCCCCATGCATGCGATAAATGAACTTAAACGAGGCACGAAGCCAGCGCACATATGAAAAGTCTCGAACAAATCGTGATATTGACGGCGTCGCACGGCTATGCGATGCGTTCGTTCGCTAATTGAATGGTTAGGTATAAACAAACCCGCACACATGCAGTTATCAAAATGAGGGTTAACAACGGCCCTTCACACAGACATCTGCGAAGAGTTCATGAATTTCTTTGTACGGTCAAGCGCCAAGCTCGCACCTTGGCCACATTTAAGTGAAAGTTAGCGACGGCAGCGTCACAAGGCATCGTGACCCCAGAGCGCCGCATAAAATAGTAATAAGCGAGCAAGAGGCGCAAGTACGCCTTCGAAGAAAAACCACAAACGCAACATCGTTTGCACAAGTAACACTATTATGTTCAAATGGTTCTATTACAGGTACCTTAATTCGGAGACGGTCCTTGAGAATGGCATGCGATCGGTTGATAGTCTGCTGCAATCCGTGGCGTTGAATCAGCCGCGATACGGCATTTTTGGGGCAAACGAACTAGAATCCGTCAAATATGGCGGTCATGAAAAGTGCCCCTACGAGCACAACGACTGCGGCAAAAGCGGTCCACTACGTCCTGCTGGATATATCCTCGAGCATCGAGTTAAAGGGGACAATTCCTTACTTACGAAAGCAGAAATGGACTCGCAAAGCTCATCGCACCCACGCCTAAAGGAGATCACCGCCACTCGCACAACACACAACCTCTCTTGTCTGTAGTCTTGCCGGAACTCGCTTAAGGCGAAACAGTTTATCAAACACTTGCTGAAGCAGCACGAGACGGGAAAAAAGCTGGCGTCCCCGCCATGGCGGCAACGCCGGGCCAACACACACTCTGCGACCTCCTTGATCAACGGCCTGAGCTGAACTGCCAAGCAAGAAGCGTTAGGACGCCGCACGTGGCGTCACCACCTGACCCTCGACAGCCAATGGCGATGCGACCAATAAAACAAACACGTTCCGGTGACAAAGAGAGCGCGAGGCTTCGCAGTCACACGCGTTTGAAAGGGTGTTCCAAAAGATCCAAGCGCGTCTACATACAGGGTGAACGGAACCAAATGCGCGGAAAATGAGAGTGCGCTTATAACTAAAAGTTGAAAATTGGTTTTGAATAGACAATCTGCCCTAAAGGCGTGAAATGTAATTAAATGGCTACAGAGGGCAAAATGGCTTAAGAAACTATCAGTCGTAACATGTTACAAAATATGCAAAAACGGCACTTTTATCACACATGCCTTGCAAAAAGTGATCTAAACCAATCAAAATGTATCCCGTTGTGTGCCCCCAACTCTTAGTAACCTATATACAGGGACTCTATATTTCTCATACATTGAAAGCTTCATAACTTTTTGTGACTCGGTGTATTAAATTTCTAACAAAACGTTCTTATTCTCTGTCATTTTGTGTCCAAAAAAGTTACACTTGGTAGGTGTCGCTTCGAGCAACCGTTTCTGGAATAATTGAATACTGCGTGCTGAAACTCGTTGTTGTCTTCCTTCACTTTATCCAGGGTTAGAACTGATCTAAATAGTACAGTAAAATTGTCTTTTTACCTTTAAAAAATTGGCCGCGGCCATTCCTCTTGCCCAGTGGTTTAGGGTTATTAGAGAAGTGTAAAACCAAAAAGCCGCGCCCCCACCCCCTTTTTTGGCATTGTCGCGATACCGAAAAGTTGATATTGCAAACGGTAGAGGGCGTAAAAGTTACCAAAAATTGTTTTTCGGCAAACGTCATTACTTTTAACGCCAAACTCTGTTATTGAAGTTGATGTTACTCTTACTGACACAAAAGTGTATGTTGCTATGTAGCACTTTTAGTTCTTAGTATTAAATAGTTATTTGTACAACTAGTTTTGAAATATCATACTTCTAAAACATGTTGAACACGTAGTTTTTTTTTGCAAAGTGATCTCTTCTAACTAGAAATTTAGTCGAAAAGGATTTCGGAATTTACAACTGTCAAATTAACAATTCAAATTTGCAATACAATAGTTTAAAAAAGTATACTTTTTTAACGATTTTTTGCTAAAAAAAGTGATACTTTCTTCGCGATTTTTCGTTTAAAAAAGACAACTTTTGTGATCACCATGTAAAAAAGTACTTTATTTCACTACCTTCTTTGCAAGTACGGCCATAGCAAAGAGTGTATAAATTAAATATAAAATTTTGAAATTAAACGATAAAGGTTTGTCAAATTGAATTGTTTGACAATACTCTTCTGTAACTAATTATTATACCTATCATTGTTAACTCGTTGCTATGTAAAGTTTTATGGTTGTTGGCTTGGTCCTTAAACATGATCCATTTTTTTACCCATCCTAAGCCTACAGAAAGTGTGAAGGAAATCACGGTTGTTAGATCATTATTACTGAAATAACTGGGCGATCTTCCAAAGAAACAAAATTAGGTACACTTAGGTGCAAAAGCCGGCCGCCAGCTCAGAGATTGGAAGAATAAAACGGTAGAACAATAATTAAACAAATGCCCAAAGCGCCAACAAATTTTGAAATAACGGCGAATGCACCCCGGTGTTCTAACGAGAATTTGTAAACTCAATACCAAACACTATATTACACTTCCTAAAAGGTAGCTCCAAACAAAGTGATCAGCCGTAACTAAACTCGCCCTGTGTAATGGCATAAAGATGATATAAATTCGTGCAAATATTACAGTACAAGTAAATACATAATTATCACAATACGTTGCATCAGTTAGAATCGCAGGACATTACTTAATTACAGGCTACAACATACTTACAGACTTACAACAAAATACAGCAATGCTATAGATTGCACACATTAAAAGGGCGACTTAGCAAACTGCCTGGCTCGCAGGACCTCCTAGTTCAGTTTTGGAGGAAATCGTAAATGCAGTTTCGGCTCTCGGCCAATAAATTCGTACAGCCGTAGGTGGTGTCTTTCAGCGCAAACTGCATCGCAACAGCGAGATAGGGATGCCAAAGCAGGAGGGAAAGCAACCCCCAGACGGGTCCTTCTCGTGCCCTAGGTAGGCGCTGTAGCGGTCGCCGTGGACACGGAAAATATTCGAGCGCTGCACCTGTTCGAAACGGCCTGCGGACCCCAGATTTCACTGGATTAACGAATTAGGCTGGCATTATTTATGCCTCGCACTGCTTGCTGTGAATAGGAAAAGGAGTCCAACGATAGAATACACAACTACAGGGGGTCATAGCGCGTCTAATTACTCACCCCAAATGATAATTCGGGCACATGGAAAAGCTCGTGGTTGCAATTACCAAGAAATCCGCACAAGGCGTAAGAAAACTTCCTCTCGTGAGCTCGGGGCATTAAAGCCACAAAACGTGAAGGCTTGCATATCACCAAATACGCCAAACTAACCAAAAGCCTTACTAACACATCCCCGAAAGCTCTGGAATTGCTAAAACCACCGTACTGCTTGTTTAAAAGCTGCGAGCGGAAAGGAACGCGTCGAAGACCACAATCGGTATTTCCAAGATAAAAGCGCATCGAGGTTTAGATTATCGCAGCCAAGTACGAACCATTCGCGCAAAGCGTGGGAAAATACCATTCAAATTCGAATTTAAAAAGGCGGCGTAATCTAAACGTAACACGGTTTTGATTAAAATAAAATAAATAAAGTGCATTTTTACGTGTGCAAATGCACTTCGTTTATTTTATTTTAAGAAAAAGTGATTTATAAACTAAATTTTAAATACGGGAGCGATCTTCCTTGAATCTTTCTGCTTATTTTCGTATATTGCAGTTCTAATTTGCTTCAGTATTAATCGTTCTCAAGTGAAGTCATGGAAACTACAATTTTAGGTTACCTACATTTCTTCAGAGTACCACCTGTCTCATTCAGTTTGAAAAAGTATTAATAAAAGTTGTTTTGTTTTGGGTAAGGTTTGTATTTCGTAGTTATTTATTATTTTATAGTAAAATTCCCGATAGTCGATTCTGAATCTCGAACTCGAAAATTCTCGATCGTCACTTCTCGATCTCAAACTGAAAATCTCGATTCTCGAATTTTAAATATATGCTGTACGTAGCGACTTGAGGTTGCAGTTATTTTAGCGTTATACAATCTGCATAATCCTAATATAACAGCGTGCTTCAAGCTTTAACGTCTTGGGATTCCCCTGACAGAGCCGGATTAAGGGGGGGAGGGCTAAGGGGGCTGCAGCCCCGGGTCACCGTAATTGGGGGGCCTCGACAAGATTCTAAGGTTATAATCTAGTGCGGTTTTTAATTATTTAGATCCCTTTGTACCCGTTGCATAAATGGGAATGGGGCCTCTAAAAAAATTTAGCCCTGGGCCTCACATATTCTTAATCCGGCTCTGTCCCCTGATGATATTTATGGATCATTATACTAGAAAGGACAGTTCAGCGACTTCCCTACGCAAACAAATAATCCAACACACTTGCTAAGGTAGATGCACAGTCATTCGTTCACGTTTTGTCATGCAACATCGTGTGAATATTGACTGTTGCATTTACGAGAATTGAGCAGTTGTTGCTCATTTTATTTAGCAAAAACTTATTAAGAAATATTCGAGATCGAAAAGTGTTAATCTCGATCTCGAATTTCGAGTCGAGATCAAGAATTTTCTCGTTTCGGCGGCATCACAACAAACAGGCCGATTCTGCAACGTATGTGGGTTTTAAAAATACTATTAAGAATTTGATTAATCTCGTCTCGAAAATTCGAGACAAAAAATGTCAATCTCGATCTCGAATTCGAGACGAGAAGAGATGAGATCGAGAATATTTTCGTTTCGGAGGCATGACAATTTTGTAGTATATTTCTTATTTTAGAGTAACTTCCTTATTTTGCACTTTTAAATAATTACACATATTAGACACCGAAAAATGTCGAATAATGAACACTTCCGAATATGGTGTTGCAAAATAGTTGTTCTTGAAACAACTTGAAAAATGTGTGTCACAAATTGTAAATGTTGTTCAACGAGCGAAGCCAGTTTACGAGTGACAAATAGTATATTGTATACTAAGAGCGCAAAGTTGGTCATTGCCGATTGAGAGAGAATGACACTTTGCGCTCGAAATACTCACATAATTTTTCTGCAACATCAGAAACTAGAAAAAATTATACTACTTATCTAATAATTTAAAATGAAAATCTTAAGTCCATTTATATCGATGCTGAAATTTTACGTTGTCAATTTGACATTTAAATTCTTTTGCAAAATCAGATACCAGCATTAATAATTGTACAAATTGTATCTTAACGTTTATTTTTGTTAATAATAAAAATTGGAAAAGCAGTTTAATTGTGTAGTGTGTAGTGTATAATTTCCTCCCGCGGGCAAAGTTTGCGGCCCGACGCAAAGCGGAGGGCCGTAATTGCACGAGGGAGGAAATTCACTTTGCTCCCATGATATATATATGATTTTTCGCCTCGCTAAAGAATTCGACTCGCTGTTTTTTTAATTAAAGACTATCAAAATACGTGTGACATTTTGGGTATATTGCTAATCAGGTCGTCTATGTGATGCGATCAACAAACAACGATTTGTGGTCAGTGAAAATAGAGTGCTAGTGAAAACAAACAAACCGACGAAACATATTTTACAGTAGCTGTCAAACTGTTATAAAAATGTGTAGCAGCGGTGACGACGATTCAGATTTGCAAAGTACTCCCCCTGATATTGCAGAAGAGGCCAGTGCTGCAACATTGGAGCTGTTGCCGGAAAAGTCAAAGGAAAAGTACTTAAAAGTTTATTCGGCCTTCAAGCAATCTGAAAAAAGTGAAAAAGATCAATGAAACTGCAGTGCTCGCATATTTTTACGAACTGTCGAAGGTTCTTAAATCATCATCGCCTTGGTCTAAATCAGTGATTCCCAAAGTGGGCGATACCGCCCCTTGGGGGGGCGCTGGAACGATCCAGGGGGGCGATAGTAGCCACGGGTGCATTTGGGGGGCGGTGAATAAAAATAAGGGGGCGGTGAAAACTTTAAGAAGGAAGAGAAGATAGAAGATTTAGAAAAACCGTTCCAACATATTTCATCTGTTGTGTAACATAGTGTAATATTATTTTCCAAATAAACACACAAAATGTAAGTTACAGATTTATTTATCCCATGAAGACTATTTACCATTATTAAATGTTTTTATTCTTCTTCATACCATTTGTTACTTTATTTATTCAGTCTGTTTATTAAAAATTAGTTTATTCTCCGTTTCTTTAATTTTACTTTATCGCATCCTTTAATACACCATCTAGAAAGTACATACCATTATAATAAAGGGTTTTTATTATTCAAATTTGCTTTTACTCACAATACAGGTTACAAATTCAGAAAACAATTGGTTATTTTAAAAATATTTTCTCTAGCATTAAAATTTATACCAAATTTCTATATGATATATTTTAATATAACATTTCATAATCAATTTTTTCAGATAATTGAGTTTGGCTTGCTTTAGTTATTCCGATTGTCAGTATTAACTGTATTAACTGTAACTTGTATTAACAAGTGAAAATCTAATCTCTGATGTTACCAAACAACTATCCCAACTAAAACAACTTATATGCTCGAACCTTTTTACTGAACTATTCAAAATTTAACAGTAACTGTATCTAATGTATCATTCGTTAAACAATTTACAAATATTTATGTTGTACTTTTAATGGATAAATCCTCCTTGTACTTTTTAATTGCTAATTAATTTATTCTTTCGAAATAATTTTCTACCTAGAAATACTCGTATAGATAATTATCAGAAACAAGAAGCTACCACTACAATATCTTTCTGTTTGTTCGCTTAAAGAATGTAGATTTCCAGGGGGCGCCGAGTAATTTTTTTTCTGAAAAGGGGGCGGTAGGCCAAATAAGTTTGGGAACCACTGGTCTAAATATTCGATGTTGAAAACCACCTTAGCCGTGCAGGAAAATATTGACATCAAAAACCCAAAATTGATTGCGTTTCTGAAGCGTCAGGCTGCAGGTTACAGGCCAAAGAAATCTGAAACTTTCACGCGAGGAGATCTCAACAAATTTTTATTAGAAGCTCCAGATGATGAGTACCTACTAATGAAGGTATTAAATACAATTTTTTTATAAATAAGAGTGCCCCGTTTTAAAATAATTTTTATCTATTACAGCTTGTCCTGGTCATAGGTATCTCAGGTGCCTGTCGGTGTGACGAACTAACCAAAATGGCGAAATATCTACTGGATTTAACATACTGGAAATGTACCGAAAATACGTTGCCCTCAGGCCTCCTCAAACTCCGCATCAACGTTTTTTTATTACTTACAGGGGGCGAAAATGTACAGTGCAAGTTATTGGGAAAAATACATTGGCAAAATTCCTTACAATGTTGAGAAATTCTTGAAAAAACCAAATGCAAGCGCCTTTACTGGTCATTGTCTAAGGAGGACTTCAGCTACACTTTTAGTGGATGCTGGAGCAAACATTTTAAGCCTCAAACGTCACGGGGGGTGGAGGTCCACTTCTGTCGCGGAAAGTTATGTGGCTGAGTCAATTGCAAGTAAAGTGCAAGCCTCGAATTGAATTATAGAAGGAGAAACATTTGTATCTCAAGAAATACGAGTACCCTCACTGGCTCCAAAAAAACCTAGAAAACTTACAAGTTCTGAAATGTCCCTAAATAGTGTGTTACCTTATAGTACATCAAATTCGTTAGCTTGTGCGGGTGTGGAAATCCATTCGGCGACCAATTGTAGTTTTGATATTACTTTAAATAAATCATTTTTCTTAGAATACTGTGAAATCAAGTTTTTTCAAATGCAATTTGACATTTTTGAAATCAACTGTCAATTTTAATTTATTAGATTTAATCCACGGCCTGCTGAATTGTGTGACAAACGTCACTATGACGTTTGTCACAGAATTTAGCAGGCTGTGATTTAATCATTACAGATAGAGTTCTATGTAAGTATATGTTTCCATAGAAATTATTTTACCTCCCGTGGGAATTTTTGATTACTTTACCTCCCGTGTGAGGTAAAGGCATCCTTTGCACCCTCAAATTAGGGAGAAAAAGATAATTTTCTATAGAGCGAGGCGAAAATAGTTATTTAAGAACCAAATGCGGGAACACAATTTTCCCGCATGAACGCAATTTTGAAGCATGAGCGACCGAAAGGAGCAAATGTCTTCTTCTGCGTGAATGCAGAAAAATGATTGCCGCAAGAGGTTTGTACAATACTTTTTTAAACGAACAAAACTATTAGCATAAGCTCAAGTAATTTCTTTCCATATCAGCATTTATTTCAAAATATGAAATAAAGCAAGCCATGACTGTATAGCATAACAATAATTGTTACTTTAACATTTGATTTTTCTAAAGTCTGCAGTTAGAAAGTGATAACAATGTCTTCTGATTCGGAAATACATTGTACATCACCTGAAATCTGAGACGCCACTTATACCGCAATTAAAAATTTATTACCTGAAAAATCAAAACGAAGGTACGAACTAGATATTCTAAATTCATGGATAGGTGCAAGTTAAAGAAAACTTTTTCAAGAAAAAAATCATTATGGTCCACTTTCTCTATGCTAAAGTCCTGTCTAATGATACACAATAACGTAGATATTTCCAAATGTACTAAACTGATCACATTTCTCAAAAAAGAAACGCATAATCTAAAATCCAAAAACTCAAAGGTATTGCAAAGTAATGAAGTTGACAAATTTTTTCATGAAGCCCCTGATAACTCATTTCTACGTACTTAGATTAAGCCGTCATTTTTAATAAATAGGTAGTATTTATTTTTTTAAATTTCATTATAAAAAGTAGGATTTTTAAAATTAATTTCGGTGTGTGAAGTGCCACTTTTTTTCACTCAGTGAAAAAAGTGACACTTTGCTTTTAATTTAGGAACAAACGATTTTAAATAAACGTTTCCTTAGTTACCAGAACTGACCAACGTACTTGACTAAAATGAAGGCAAATAAAATTCTATACAAAATAGGCTTGGATTTGAATATTTAATGAAATTTTAAAAAATCGTATAGACATCTCGTGTTAGCGTGCTTATTTTCCACGCGTGTGGATTACTAAACAAGGCGCCTCGTTTAATAACCCTCCACACTTGTGAAAAAAAGTAGCACTTCTAACACTTGTTGTCTAAATAACTATTGTTTAATCTAAAAAATAACAGTTTAATCTAAGTAGGTACATCTTACTGAAATTTTGTATAGCGTTATAATTTCTCATTCTGAACAACTTTTGTGGCGTTTTATCCTTCCACACCAGCAACAAAGCAAGCATGTAAAATAAAGTGGCATATTCATATCATGTACACAATTCTTATCCAAATTGCAATAAACATTAATATTAAATTTTCGTTTCTGTCGCCAATAATTGTCAAATCATTTCAATTTTTTATCCTTAATTCAAACAGAGATCCGGCAACAATGTACCTAAAGTACATTTTTTTTTCTATAATAATTTTCAAGGTCAACTTTCTAGGGGATAAGTTGCATTCCTGCAGGGTCCCTAGTTTTAACAATGTTGGTACATAGATTTTTAGTTCTTTTTTCCACTAAAAAAAATGATTTGTCATTTTGACAGATGTCATAATAGTGAGTAAAACGAACAGCATAGTAAAATATTGCAAATTTATTAATTATTAAACTTACAATATTTGAAAATAAACATAATGAACGTTTGATTCAATGTAAAAACATGAAATTTGTCAAGAGTTCAAATTAAGAAACTTTGACATTCAAAATTGACACATAACCATAATTTTGAAAAAGTTCTGCCAACACGAGGTATAAAAATTTCCTAGCGTTTTACTCACATATCTACCAACATTGTAACACTTTGACAGTTATTATAGAAAAAAAAAGTACTTTATTCAGAAAATATAACCTTAAACTGAAAACAACCTAACCTAACACAAAAAGTGTCAATTTCTAGCATACAGCGCTTAAATAGGAACACGCCATATAGAAGTATTACATATATGACTCTACCCTATGAAAATGTCAAATGTTATTTTGACATTTTTCTAACGGGATGTGTTGCACTGCTAATTTTTTTTTAAATTACGGCCTATTGTAAGTCCTATAGACATAAAAACAGCTATATAAGATTATTTAATTATATACAGGGTGCTACAAATGTTCAAATTTAACAACTTCGGACTTTTTAAAATGGAACACTCTATATACTTCTGTATTTGTCAAAAGCTCTTTTAATGAAGCTTTCTGTTAGTATCTTATTCAATACACATAAATTCAACACTTTTTAGATTTCTTGAACTTGAACTCTCTAAGCATAGCAAAAATCCAAGGCAACTAAAAAAACAGCCAGGAAAAATGAGAAATGCAGGAGTAAATTGAATGTAGCATCAAATGAAAAACAAAAACAAATTCCTGGCATTCCAATGTGTACCTAATTACATTAAATTTAATGTTCAAATATTTTCCTTCTGATCTTGACTTCTTCTCAGCATCCGGATAGCGTACATACCACAGATTATTAATGCTAGCAAGTGAACATTTTTTTCACATTTCACATTTCTCAAATCAGTCATTGTTGTATTTATTTATATAGAAAACTGCATCAATCAAAATTCATGCAAAGTGTCAAATTAACGTCATTTAGTGAACATAACCAAAAGTCTGTTTATAGTCACATTTTCCTTTTCCTTAAATAATGGCAAGACACGATTTCAAATGTAAATTGGATATTGCGACTATAATTTATTTTGTTAAATCGTTTAGCAACTCTTTAATAGTTTTAAAACAAATTTGGTAATTTAGATTGTTTCTCGGTTCAATTGTTTTCAGCAACAATGAGAAATATTTGAAAATTTACTATAATTATTTATCAGGCGTCTAAAAAATGAGAAAATAGTACTTTAAGGATATTTATCTTCATCGGTGTTGATATAGACTACCTACCAAATCAATTTGAGTATCGTTAAGAGCTTCATTTAAGCACTCAGTGCTGTAATGCCTATGACCGCACTCTTTTTAACAAAACAAAGAATACATTAAACCAGAATTTATTGATCAAGATAATACAGACAGATCAATAAAAAAACCAATTAGGGCAGGCTGTGAAATGTGTTATACGTTTGGCAGTTCTGAAGTGTATTGTCAGTCTATGTCAAATTCGAGGTTTGCAGATTAAGTTTTACGTCAGTCTGTGTCAAACAACAAACAAAACCTAACCTACTAATCTCGAATTTGACATAGCCTGACAATACACTTCAGTACTGCCAAACGTATAACACATATCACAGCCTGCCCTAATTGGTTTTTTTATTGATCGGTCTGTATATTGAACAATACACGTTTGCTTGTAGCACGTAACGAAACGGCTCACCGCCTCGTTGGCTATTAAAACACTGAAAGCAGTGTTTTAATGGGGTCTATTATAGTATATTGTGTATCAAGGCCGTAAAAGCGATCTCGGCCGAGGCTGCAATTCAGATGAGGCCAAAAAAGCACTTTTGGCCGAGATGCACACAACATTTTTTAGGCGACATCACAAAATTATTTTTTTTCTGAACATTTTCTTGAAAAACATAGTTACCTTAGACAACTAAAAACAAAAGCATTTAGACAACTAAAAATAAAAGCATCTGCTGTCAAATTTAATATTAAGCTTCATCGCGTGTGTTTTGAGCCTTTTAAAATGGGCGATAGCGATAGTTCAGACACCCCCAGTGAAATTCTGATAGCTGCAAGTGTTGCGACCCTGCCTATATAGGTAGGTAAAAAGTGTTCATGAAGTAGTTTCTGACAGATCAGTTCCAAAAAAGTAGAGTTTGACAGATGTGTACAAAAAGGCAAAACTTTACGGCGGCAAAAGAGGCCATATAATTGCGATTTTTGTAATGATCGCCTAAAAAACACTTTGCCGGGGTTGGTAGCTCAGTGGTAAGCATCCTGACTACTGATCTAAGGGTGGCGAGTTCGATTCCCGGTCCCGGTGATCTTCTACAGAATGCCATCATTCGGAAGTGATGTAAAACCGTGGGTCCCATGTTACTCGATGTGTAGCATGTAAAAGATCCCTTGCTAGGGTTGGAACTCCTTAGTCTCGGCAAAATTCTAAGTAGGATTTTGACCATATGACCCAAGCAGTCAGTGTCTAAGGTACCTGGTACTCTGCATGCCTAGACCTTGTCCATTAACAAACAAACAAACAACAAAAACACTTTTTGGATTGTTCTTTTCATATGAAGAACGTGGAAACAGCCTCCTTAATTTCAGACAGCTGACAGAATGTCAGATTTATAAAATGTCAAAATTGAAAGTTTCTGATTATTTTTAAGCGAAGTAGATAATTGCTATTTATGATACAACTTCACAGTGGTAAACATTGTATTTACGCTGCCGGAGCAGTACTTCTCCACCTTTCCTGGTTTCTCTTCCATTCTCCACTCCTCCTTTCTCTCACCCATCCTATCATTCCCATTCTCGGCTCAAGAGGGACGCAAAGTCCCTATAGCAGTCCGCCCCCAGTTGGGGGAATGGAAATGGCCCTGAACCTTTACCCTTTTGTTGCACAGCGAACATAGAGTACGCAGTTCTGTGTGGCCACTTACGTTGTCAATAAATGGAACTACTTTTCGCAAGCAGAGCGAGCATAGCGTACATAGCTTGCCTAGCACTCTGTGTGGCCTCAGCATTAATGGGGTATATTAAAGCATTGTTTTTACATTGTTCTTTTATATGACAAACGTAGAAACGGTTTCCTTGATTTCAGACAGCCGACAGATTGTCACATTTATGAAATGTCAAAATTTAAAGTTTCTGATAATTTTTATGCAAATTAGATTAAATCTTTTATGATACTCTTTGCAAAGAAGTTTTCAGGCACTTGACGCGATGTCAAACTCGACCTTCGATTTCGTTTGACTAACTACATCGCTTGTCAAAGTACACACGTCGCGTGCGTAAAACACTAATTTTGCAACTTGTATCATGAACTGCCCGAATAAATTACTCGTCCTTCGGACTCGTAATTTTTTCGGAGGCAGTTTTTTTCGTTAAATTGCCAAGCAACGAAATTCTCATTAAAATGTCATGTTTACTTCGACAAAAAAAAGCTCTCGTGTAATTATAAGTGATAAATTTTTGTACAAATTTACAAAATTCATGTCGTCATTGTTGTTACCCGATTTCGCCCTAGACTTAAAAACCCGCTAATACACAATCTGCACTGCTATTCGACCAGGATTTTCGTATAGTGTGGTTAGCGTGAATGTAGGTTTCATCCAGGTAAACGATAGGCCTGTTTTCTTTTCGTCCATTTACAACTGATAATCTTTAAAATCCTTCCAACACATGGAACGGTTCCTTGAACATGTAAAGCTTTCTGTGTTTTGTTTAGCAAGGCCTTTAATACGCGTTCGCGAATTTTTAACTCTAATACCACACCAAAAACGAGTTCGTTAATAGACAGAAAGATTTAACGTAACATAAAAGAGCGACTGGTCAAACACAAATGTGCTTTAAATGCAAGTAAAATGCAATTAACCGAAAATTTTTAAATAGGTATTATTATTATTAGATATCGTTTTGATTAGCTTCACAGCTGCTTATGTGTATATAGTGTACGCATATGTACATATTTTCACAATTTTGAATAGTCCTAAATATGCAGTGTTTATTAAATATAAGAACTTGCAATTATTATAAGTGAAACGTTACAAATACAACTATTCGAATATAAACATAAAATAAAGAAGTAGAATTCGGGGAAAAATTTCGTATCTGGCGTTTCACGATTATTTTAATCCTGATACATGAGATGGCGTTGGATAAAAAATTGAAACGTTGAGCTCTGCTTCCAGGCCGAGATCTTAATTAGAGCAATTTATATTTTTCTACCAGATCCTTCCAATTTTTTCATCTGTATCTTTACTGTTCATGCGACCATCTAATTCTATGAGTATTAAGAATAAGTTTCAAGAAAAATTACAATGGAAATATACGTTTATAAAACTTGTTACTATCCGCAACTAAAAGATTCTTGAACTTATTATCTACTGGGCTTGATAAGAAAACTGACAATATTACTGGACGGGTTAGCTAATTGTTATATTCCAGATACATTATATTCGAGTATACCTACTCGATAATCGTTTCATAATGATATTTTTAAAAACATATTCACACATATAAGGAAAATTTGTTTTGTTAATTCATTTTTAAGTAAAATGAAGTATGTTATTCGAGTATAGTTTTGCATATCTAATAAAACTGGTGCACCTATTTGAAATTGCAATGCTTTTTATATTGTTAATTTTATATAATTAAGAAATATTTCAATTTGTTTAAAAAATGTATAGCCTAAAGAGCCATTAAACAGTTTACGCAGTAATTACAATGATGTGTTCCTACTCGCTAATAGAACGTCGGATTTTTTATAATATTTAGAGCTGGTCTTATAAAGGCCACTAGTTTGTTGTTACTTTAAATCCTTGTTAAAGTACTCGAAATCACATCAAACCGGTAGTGCTTATGAAATTTTATTAATTGGTAAACACATTTTGATGCGATTTTGTTTATTTTAACAAAGAATTAAGGTTAATTCCAAATTAAGTTTTTTATATAGGACTGGCCGTTACAGGCATGTAACGATCGTTGCTGTGGAAATGCTGATGTAAACACTTTGTGTTTGATTAGAAATCAAGGCACTAAAAGTAAAAGGCTTTTTGTTCGTCTTTAACCGCTTTGTCAAAATGACAGTTAATAATATTTATTTTAAACTTATTCATAACAACTGGATTGAGCGTTATTTGTTTTAGATTATTTTTAAAGTACTAAATTATATACTGTCAAAAAATTTTTACAACTTATTTAATTAAACTGGTAAAAAACATGTACATAATACGCATAGAATGTTATTTGCTGACCTCATGCTCTTGCAAGTCTTCCTACGGTCGTGTTGCAAACGATCACTCGGTGCAGCAAATTCTATTTTCTATGCTTATTATACAAATAACTATTGTTTACTGCTAATGGTTTATTCACTTCAGTTACATCTCGGTAGGAAAATGCCAGCCATTTCATTTACAATTATTTGTTAAACGATAAATAAACATATATTTCCGTGTGTTACAATATATTGTTATGATATCCTACCTCGAGACTAAAAATTAATTTATAAAAATTAATCATACGTCAAGATTAATTATGTAATGATAGAGTACCTAAACGTTAAAACATTATATTTTATAAAAGGTGAATTTAATAGTAAAAGAACAAGGTAGCTATTTAATAGCTATTTATGCAACAAGTGCTAAAAGGTTTGCATATACGACACTTATAATTTATGTCATAAACAGTACGCCTTGCCGCGCGGGCGATTGTTTGCGGAGCCAGTACTGTCAAGGTCAGTTACGAAAGGTAATTATTAATACTACACATCTGACTGTATGTTATATTATGAATAGACAATGGTCTCCTGTGTAAAACTGCAAGCTTGCAACCTTGAACGATAAATAGCTTCTTTATATGAATTGCAAGTCTGCAACCTTGAACGCACGTGGCTTCCTGTCTCACGCTCCCTTTTAGAGATAACGCTTATCTTAGCTGATTAGGCATAGTATATATACTAGTAGCTTGCACCTCTAAGTTAAGCTCCAGTCAGTCGATAAGTTCCATTGTGTTCGTATCATAGCTAGATGTAAGAAATTGTCCGGCGGCTAGCTGTGTGCTTCCAATGTTATATTTCATTGTAAAATAAAAATAAACGTTTTTTAAAAAGTCGTTTCGGCGGCCTTTTAATAAAACTGGCGCAGTCGTTCGGATTTGTGGAGGAAAACCTGGAAAACTACAAACATCGAGTCGACCAGCAACTTTCCTTGAGGTTCAGCTCTTTGCCACAAATCGAAACCTACCACCCAGCGGATCTTCGGACATCTCCAACAGGGACAAACATCGCCCAATCGTGAGAAGCGCCCGTCGACCCAGCTCCTGCTCCTCCGTGGTTATTGGAACCATCTGGTCATTGGGACCACTCTTGATCATTGGGATCAGTCTCTGGTATTGGCAACGTCAACAACGACGACCCCAGGACAACTTTTGGATAACGCTCTAGCGCAAAGCTGGACTATCCAAGTCGGACTTCAGGACCTCTGTGCAGGCCAGCCGACATCAATAGGATCGACGCATCCTTTTTGAAGACAACAGGACGTAGCTTGATCGCACGCCGTTCGTCAATTTTAACGCACAATGTAAGTGCATATTTTTATAATAATTTTCAAGCTTTAGAGAAAAAGCAAAGGTATATTTTTAAAGGCAACAAAGTAACGACTATTAAAGCGTTCGCCTAAGTAATAATTTACAAGTTTTAAAGAAAAAGCAAAATAATTAATTTTAAAGGCAACAAAGTAACGTAATATAATTTTCAAAAGTAATAATTATTAAAGCGTTCGCCTAAATAACAAAGTAAAAATTTCAAAGGCAACAAAGTAACGTAATATAATTTTCAAAAGTGATAATTATTAAAGCGTTCGCCTAAAACAACAAAGTTAACTAATATAAAGTTTTAAAAAATTATACTAACATAGTTTTAAATATTTATTTATAAGTTCAGGCAGAACGTAGTAAGCCAGACCAATTGCTGCACATAATAGGTGTGCTTAATTTGCATTTGTGCTTGCGTTCTTGCGCGTAGGGCTCCTACCCCCTATTAGAAACATCCCCTAGTCATTAAACTGTTTACTAACATAAATAAAAATTAAAAATAAGTGAAACAAATAAAGCAAAATTAATTTTTGTCTATAAAATTTTTATGTTTAGATCACTATTATCTTGAATCATTAGTTAAAACACCTGTCATTATATTTTGAAACAATTGTAAAAATTTTATGTCACGAGATCGATCACGCTCACCAAGGAATTCTATCCCTAGAATTTTATTTTTAAATAATTTTGGGTTGTTACAACAAATATGGTTGATCAAAACGCATCATTGTTTCCCCCACATTTTAATGTAGCTTTATTAAATGAAATTCCCACATATGACGGTAATCAAGCCACTCTTTCGGAATTTATCAGATCCGCAGAAATCATTGCAACTAAATTTTGTACAGAAAATTTAAACGATTATATCAACCAAGTAATTTTAAATTCGATAAGGAATAAATTAAAAGGTCAAGCATTAGAAGTAATCACAGGTTACGAGTATGATACTTGGAAAGACTTAAAAAATGTCTTAATTGAAAATTTTGGCGACCAAAGGTCAGAATTGAATCTCTTAATTGATTTAACTAAATTAAAACAGAATAAAGACTCTCCCATAGAATTTTTCAATAAAGTTAGAACTCATTTAGCTATTTATAATTCAAAAGTTTCTCTGAGTCAAGAATCAAAAGACATTATCATTTATAAATTAAAGGCTAACAAAGATTTAGCACTTCGCACTTTTACAAGTGGACTAAATGAAAATTTAGGAAGCTTCGTAAGAAGTAGAAACCCAACTTCACTAGAACAAGCCTTAAGCATAGTAAAAGAAGAAATTGATATCAGATATTCTCAAAATCAAAATAATTTTCAAAGTCAAAAATTAAACAAACCAAATTTAACTTCCAATATTCAAACACGAAATTCATATGAACCTAAATTTAATAACCCAAATTTTATGCAAAGACCATTCCAACAAAATCGAAGTAATTTTAACCAAAATCCTAGAAGTAATTTTAATCAAAATCCCAACTATTTTAAAAGTCCAACAAATTTTAATAATCCTAATAATTCTAGAATAACTCAAAATTCAAGCTTTAATGCATTTGCACCTAAACCAAATTTTTCACCAACAAATAAACCAGAACCTATGGACTTTAGCACTATAAAAAGACCAGCTACTCAACAAACAAATTTCCCTAATAAATATCGAGCAAGTTCTCAAAACGTTAATAGAAATTTTAATCAACTATTTTATCACAATAATGTTCAACAAGAAAATTCCCCTGTTGATCATGAAAATCTAACAGAAAATTTATTCGAAAACTCCCCTGAAGAAAATAAAAACTTCACTGAAAATTTATTCAAAAATTCTCAAGAAAATCCAGAATACAACCAATCAAACCTATATTTTCAAAATGAACCCCAAGACTTGGACATTACATCAGATTATTATGAATTTCCAGATCCAAACGATACAGTAAATTTTCACTAAGAGCCTCGGAAAAGCATATTTTAACTTTTAATATAAATTCAAAATCAGATCTTCCTTATATTATAATTCCCGCCACTGGCGATAAACTTTTAATTGATACAGGTAGCTCACAAACAATAATTTCTCCAGAATTTGTACAACAACATTTTCCAAATTATATTTATGAAACAGAATTCGAGATAATTACATCTCATGGAATTTCTCAACATAACTTAATTGCAGATTTACCAATCCCCAGTCTTTTTTATGAAAACGGAACACATACATGTTATTTATATAATTTTAACCCAGACTATATAGGACTTATTGGATCCGACTTACTTTCAAAATTATCCGCACGAATAGATTATAAATGGATGCACATTCAGACAGAAAGAGCTACGATACCATTTTATTACAACCCGTAAAAATTAAACAAAAAAAGTGAAACTAATGTAATTTTTCAAAACCTAAAAATTAAAATTTTTATTTTTCTCAACAAAACCTACAGTTAACCCTGTGTACAGAACTTTTCGTAAAATTTATCAGCAAAAAAAAAAATGTAACTAAAATAACTCCAAAATTAAAATTTAATGAAAAAGGCATGACTAAGCCTTCAGCAATTGAAATCATATAATAATCAATTTAAAACAAGTGTAATTAATACTTTAAACGAAATACAAGAAATTAATATTTATAATCCTTAATCTTATAAAAATAAAAATTATGAACCCAACAAAAATCAGTCTATCAGATTTAACAACTTTAATATAAAAACTTCAAACATCAAAAGTATTTTAGATAATTAATTTAAATAACAATTTTTTAACAACTTTAATATAAAAACTCCAAACATTAAAAGTATTTTAGATAATTAATTTAAATAACAATTTTTTAACAACTTTAATATAAAAACTCCAAACATTAAAAGTATCTTGGATAATTATTTTAAATAACAATAAAAAAAAACAATTTTAGACTAAAATCAATGCACATATAATTTCAAAACTGACGAAAAGTCAACTCATAAGGTTTAGTAATTCAAACATAAATTTGTAAAATATTTAGATTATATAGCTCCTTCTAAAGTAGGAATAAAATCAGATTCATTTAAAAATTCAATAATCAAAATTTCCCAGCACTTAAAAATCTAAATAAAATAATTTTTAACCAAATAGTCTACTAAAGAACATTTATCAAAAATTTTGCCAAAATAACTAAATTTTTAACCGTGTGTTTAAAAAAAAAATAAGATTGTTCACACCCTTGAATTTTTGAAAAACTTTAAGTATTACAAATAAATTCTAATAAATAAATCAGTAACTTCAAATATCAAAAGTATTTTAAAAAAATAACATCTTAAGAAAAAACTTAAGACTAAAATCATTTAAATCAGAAAAAACTCAAATAAAAATTATACTTAACAAACAAACAAGACCTAAGCTCGTATTAATCTAGTATTTACAATTTTAATAATCACAATGTTTCTCGCGTTAAAACTAAATGTTCACAGCAACATACCTTTATAATTGATATTGCTAAAGGAAAACAAAGAAAAACCTTTACAATTTAAAATTAAATTCAAATTCAGAAAAATCAAACATTTCAATTAAATGAAAAAGTATTTGTTAAAACAAATCTCAGAAGTAAAGATTAAATTTAAAATTAAAACCAATTCGGAAAAATCAAACATTCCAATTAAATGAAAAAGTATTTGTTAAAACAAATTTCAGAAGTAAAGATGAAATTCAAAATTAAAACCAATTCGGAAAAATCAAACATTCCAATTAAATAAAAAAAATATTTGTTAAAACAAATTTCAGAAGTAAAATTGAAATTCAAAATTAAATCTAAATTTTTAAAAAAATATGGAAATATAAAACACCCTGACTAAAAGGAACTATTGCTCTCTCTTTTTCAGGATTACTATCCTCTTCATCGCCTGTACCCTGCTGACTCAATCACTAGTTATACAGAGCGATATTATTATAAAAATTTAAAAAATAATCCTGGACTATATCCCTTAAACTTAGGAAACGTAGTGCTTAAACAAAGCGAATGGACGCTTATTAGAAATATAGACTATACCCCTATACTTGTTAATTATGACACACTTAGAACTAATTTAACGAAAGTAATACCTTTACTCGAAAATAAAAGTTATGTTATTGAATATAGAAATTTGAGAAAATTGACATTATTATCAACCGTAATAATTAACTTATAATATTAAACAATACGTAGAAAAAGCTGATAAACTTCTGAATCAATTATTTCACAATTTTAAACATAAAATTAATAAAAGTCCTCTCAATTAACTTTTCGATGGACTTGGATCCGCTTTCAAATTTTTAACTGGAAACCTCGACGCCAACGATGGAGTCAGATATGAATCTATGATTACTAAATTGCAAGAAAGCAATAAAATTCAAAATGACGTTATATTAGAACAAACTAAAATTTTAAATGATACCATCTCAGTAATCAATGATATAGCAAAGAGTCAAGAATTATTAGACAGAAATATAAATAAAATAATTTTACAAAATGAGGAATTAGGCAAAAATCTCGCTACATACTCCTTAAAAACAGTCTTGCTAGAAGCAATTCAATTTTTGCAACTACTTATTAACACTTGTTTGGAACTAGAAAATGCATTAACTTTTGCCCAAAATCAACAGATGCATATGTCATTAATTGATAATGACGATTTAATTGAAAATCTAAATGAAATTTCGACGTATCTCAATAGCATATCAGAAAAAGCTTTAACTATTCCATATCCTGCAGAGTTACAGTATTTACATTTATACGAGTCAATTATCATTACAAAAGTTTATCAAGTTAAAAACAGAATTACATTTATATTCGAAATACCTCTTACTTCCAAAACTAACGATTATCAAATGATACAATTAATACCATTTCCGATTTTTATCCAAAATTATCAATTTCGTATGATTATACCTACTTATAGTACTTTATTATTTAACGTTAAAAACAGCATTCCCATTGAAATAAGTCATTGTAAACTTATAACTTTAGACACCTACTTTTGTAATCAAAATAACTACTTTGAAATCCCCAACGACAAATTGTGCGAAACACAACTTCTGTCATTTAATAAAAATAAAACATGTATCCCTTATTTATTCAATTTAACAGAAATCAAAATATCACAAATAAATCCTGCGACATGGTTAATATCTTCCCCATCTGAAGCAATATTGGACGTCAAATGTAAAAATCAGAATTTTAGAAAAGGAATATCTGGCACTAACCTCTTACACCTCAGTTCAGACTGTCTTGTTTCAATAAATCAAAAACACATGTTATTCACCGCAAAAAGAACCTCAAATGAAATTGTTAATTTAAAAATTTCAAACATTGACCGCTTAATAATTCCTGAATCAAACCACATAAATGTTTCAAAGATTGACTTGATACCTCTTGACACCCAGAAATTGGTTGAGGACCGAATTAAACTTAATAAATATGAAAATTTGTTAAAACCTGTTAATTATATTAAATCTGATAATTTAAGTGTGTCTGCAATTATATTTACTCTGTGTACTATTCTTATGTTAATAATTTTTATATTGTATTTGTATTATAATAGAAACACAATGAAGATTAAACTTATTAGATTTTTAAATAAAGATTTTGAACCGGTTAACGTAAATGCATAAGTTTAATTTTCTTTTCTCTTTGTAAGTTCAATGGAGGCATATTTGAATACCACCCATTGAACATTTTATCGGCGGACGTGTTATATTATGAATAGACAATGGTCTCCTGTGTAAAACTGCAAGCTTGCAACCTTGAACGATAAATAGCTTCTTTATATGAATTGCAAGTCTGCAACCTTGAACGCACGTGGCTTCCTGTCTCACGCTCCCTTTTAGAGATAACGCTTATCTTAGCTGATTAGGCATAGTATATATACTAGTAGCTTGCACCTCTAAGTTAAGCTCCAGTCAGTCGATAAGTTCCATTGTGTTCGTATCATAGCTAGATGTAAGAAATTGTCCGGCGGCTAGCTGTGTGCTTCCAATGTTATATTTCATTGTAAAATAAAAATAAACGTTTTTTAAAAAGTCGTTTCGGCGGCCTTTTAATAAAACTTGTATTCATTACATAACGCTTTAATTATTTCAAAAACACTTTACCTGTAACGCAAGAAGTAACTAGAATAACTTTACAACTTCACTTCCAGTTCGAAATTGTAGTGTTATAACCTCACTTCACTTTATACCACACATGCGCTTAAAGTAAACAGCTTATTTCTTTAACCACACTAAACTATAAAACGTCACTTTCAGTGAAACAAGCTAGATCTAAAAGGCATACTTTTAGTAGTGGTCGTAGATAAAATATAGTTAATAAATTACACATTTAATTCAAATCCGGTAAAGCAATTAATATTCTTCAAAAAGGTTCTAACAATGAATTAAAATATGATATTTGGTGTAGTAAAGACTGTTATTTGGTAGTATCAGAAATGAAATCATAATTAATTGTAGATAACAATTAGAACAAACTATAAGATAGTTTGAGTAAATGTGAAAGGCCTAAGCAAAATAAATATTTTAAAAGGTGACATATGTCAAAATAATTTAAATAATTTGCAATATAAATAATCCAGGAGTATTAGTTTTTAAAAATGTATGAATAGAGATTACCATGGTAAAATTTAATTAAGTAAAACAACAAGGAATTTTTATTAAAAAGTATGTACATGTAAAATTTTTCAATAAGCAGAAATTGAAAATAAATCCATATTAAAAATAAATTTTCTAATTTAAATAGTATAAAAGGGTGTAAGTGACTATTATAATAATAAATTAATTCAAGAGAAGCCGCGTAGCGCAGTTGGGTAGGCGCTAGACTTGCATTAAGCAAGTCACCGGTTCGAATCCCGCGAAGGCCGGAATTTTTCCGCAGCCTTCGCTATTGGAATAGGGCTCGATGAGACCATTCACAGTTGGGCACCAAATTAATTGTGCTCTAATCCGAACCACAGATAGAGTAACAAGGTCAACACATCACCATGACACTCACCTCACACAATGGTTGCTGCGCAAGCACAAAAGGAGCGCTGCAACTTTGTATCCCGAATCCGGGGCAAGTTGAGTATTGTACCGCCAGATGCAAGCGCATAAAGCACCAGCCTTTACACCGTAAGGTAACATGAGGTTATCGATAATACATACATACATACACACATACATACATACATACATACATTATTTCAAAGTAAGAATTTTTAAACAAACTATAACATTAAAAAAGTGATAAAACTACTACTGGAAGATGAATAAAAATAATGGTATTACAAGATGAACGTGAACAGCTACGATCAGCAGAATAGTTATTTGGGATTGGTGATGTGACGTCTGCGAATGATTTGGATGCGTACTGTATTGGAGTTGCTGCTGGAGGTTAGTCTAAAGTATTCCGGTTTGATTTGGATAAACTGCAGTGGAGTCGCTATCGGGGTAAACATATCTACACCAAAGTTAGAGTTGAATGAACTACAGTGGAGTCGCTATCGGGTAAATACATTTACGCCTGAGTTAGATTTAGATGAACTGCAGTGGAGTCGCTATCAGGAAAGCTATTTTCTTGGGTTGCTGTGTGAATCTGCATCCGTATTCCATTCATCGTAGCAGTTTAGGTTGCCGATTGGTCTTAATTGCAAATTTAAGTAAGGCGGTTTTTGGAGAACAGTAAGTTGCAGAGCTGGAATCTTCGTTTGAGCTATAAGTGAAGTAATTAATAACAGCGGCTGTTGTAAATGGTTGATAGGAGCTTTCCAGAACATCAGAAAGCAACTTGCATGTATATGGTTGGATAAAGACATCTGATCAACGCACTTAAGTGAAAGTAACCACAGGTATATGTAAAATAAACGTTAATAAGTTTCAAAAATGAGCGAATAAGATATTTACAAGAAATACTTACCTTTTATCAATATTTAAAACGATATTAACTGTAAAAAATATGAGTTTTGCTAACCTATCATAAAATTGTCATTTGACATAATTCTCATACCACCAATTAACCGTAAAGTATAATAATTTTAAGATAAGGTTAATAAATTCTAATTATTAATCATATTTTATAAAGCTTGAACTAACATGATTTAATAGTAAATGTTCTTCCGGAGCTAGTAAAAGAAATAGAATCAATAGTAAATAATTAAGTGAAGGCATATCTCTACAAAAATTATTTAAAATAATAGCATAGCATTGAGGATATTGCATAAAGAATGGCACCAGCAACGTGAGGCGAATTCTAATTGTTAGGCGTAATATTGCAATATTTATAATTATTTAAATTACCGGAAATCTAATATAAAATATTTGATTAAATAGAGTGGGGAATTAATCCTTATATTTATCTCACCTGCTTTTAATGCCTTTAATAAAGAAAGCGCAAGAGTGTTCAAAATTACGTGCAAAATCGGTAAAAATATCTTAATTTTAATATCTTAAAAACAGTCAAACGAAACACTGTAATACGACTTACATCAATTTGCAAAAAACAATGCAGGCAGCGGGATTGAAACCCGTTCTCTCAGGCGGAATCCGATTGCTAGTCAGATGCTTTAACCGCTTGCCCAAGATTGCGCACCTATCGTGCTTGCCTATCGTCGCATTACAAAGGATGCAGTGACAACACGGCATGGACGCAGGGATGCAAACACAGCATGACTCCTTATGACTTCACCCTTATTGCAGGGTGCTATGGCTTTTAATTCTATTTCATACCTTGATTGTCCACGGCTCGAGCATGCAAATAGAACAAGTTAATTGTTAGACTCCCTCTTTCTTTTCAGGTTACTGTAAAAAACTATTAGGGGATGCACAAAGAAAAGTCATTATATAATAAGGCTTATTAAAGGCAATTGTCATTTATTAACATCGATCTGTTTTTAATATCTATTCAGTTTCTTTAAATATGATTGTAATTACTGTTTGGAATCAAACTCAATTTTGGATTGGTAATACTGCATGCTTACGTAATTAATAGGTATCCGTAACTATACTATACACACATTTTATTTTTGTTTATATTTTTAAATATGCCTTGGTTTATTGATCAACTTTTATTTTACAGTTTATTTGTCATTAATTTCCAAAATTCGATTAAAATCAGTTATGTACTTTCAAAGCACTCCGCTTTGCGTCGGGCTCTTAAACTAATCGCACGTGCTTTAAAGGCGTACTTATACACTAGTATCATAATATACTATTTTGTACTTATTATTTATATATTTTATGTTTACTATCATTTCAGTTTGTTATTCCATTTTCAATGTTTTTTATTATGTGTTCATTTGCAATTTTATCATTTGAACATGCGCTTTCGCCGTCTGAGAGCTATTGTGTTAACATATTGTCATTGCTTTAAGTTTCAATTAAAATTTCTGCATTAATCCATAATGTTCATCAATTAATTTAAATATTGCTTCTGCGTTTTAGTAATAACAATTGATTACACTAACTGGAAAATAGAAATTCAACGCTTTAAAGTAATTCAAGCATAAATAACATTTTTAATGTGGTGTACCCCCCCCCCCGGCCCACCACCATCTTGCATGAATTTCTTTTTAACTAGGGAGATCAATTGAAAGATTTTCCTGGCTAAATAAAGTTTCCTATCTTATCTTTCAGATAACTTAAACAATTAATATGTAACAAAATGCAAAAAGTTCATATGAATTGAAATATATTTTGTAAATAGTGTTTAACTCTTGGAGATCTGCAGGCACAAACATACTTATAAAAAATTGATTTATACATTATTTTTTGCATATTTCGGAAGACCTGAAGAGGTGTAAATAATTTTTTTTTAAAGACTACATCACCAAGGATTATTCGATTAAATTTCAAACACATATTCAGAATAATTTATTACTTCCTGGTGTACAGAAATTTATCAATTTTCTTACCATCACAATTTAACCGTTGATGTTTCTCATAGAAACTCGGATAGTACTTTGCAAATACGTATCGATGACCTCCAACGTGCTGAGTGCGTGATTTGTACCTCAATCAACGGCGTGTCCTCCAGAGAGTAGTAACGTCCTTTCAGTCTGCTCTCTGTTGGGCAGCTTTCCGCATTTAGGACATATTTCTTTTTGCGGTGTTTATGTAGCGCAAAATACGATTCCGCTTTCAATTCGTTTAGACAGTTGTATTTGGGCTAATAAGTTCTAACACAGTACATCGTAAACGGTAGTTCGTTCTGTAGAATAAGTAGTTTCAATATTCGATATCAAAAAGCACGTATGTAATTAGTAGTAGTAAGTACACGCTGTGTACAAATGTTCGCGTTGCAAATTAACCTGGAAGATTTCATTATTTGAGATTGTATAACAGTCGCCTACCATTACAGATGAACCAGACGAACTACTTTCCGAGAAAAAAGTGCTAAAAATAACGAAACCAGATGCAGATCAGATCAGTGCATGTGATAATAAATAAAAACATAGATATGCTAATCGATTGCGCTAGACACCAACGGGCGACTCTAGTCGGATTCTTTATACACTGAAAACCATACCTTCTCGGGCTCCTTCGAGCCTCAGGTCAGAATATCCAAGTTTCTGCCTCATCAACGAACATATTCCAAGTTCTCTCGTACCCTAGGTCAAAATTCCCGAGTTTCTGTCTACTGTTCCAACGAACATCTTCGAGGATATCTTATGTCCCAGACTTGAACACAGCCATCTAAACGTCACTACTTCAAGCTATAGGCTTGTTGTGCCTTCAAGTCGGTACCTATTGTTAACCCCTTGAGACAAATACTTCTTTTCTGGATACTTTCACAGTGTAACGCCCCGTTTCAATTTAGTTTCAATAGCGCATTCTAGCAATTAGCATCTTTTTTTGGACTACCTTATATTTAAATAATGTAGCAAAGGAACTCAGGTTTATCGCATAAAATGCTTCACATTAGAGATAAGACACCTGCCAGTTTTTCCGGTCGATGCACGTTCGTTGGCATTCATTCCTAGTAGGCCCACTTGGAAACAGTGGAATCGCTCGCTTATTGTTTTTTTACGATGAGCACTTTGCGGATCTAAATTCTTGGAGTAGGCTGAAGCCGCTCTCGTTTGGTAAGAATGTTCATCTAATTTATCTTTGCACATTAATTTCGATATTTAGGCTGGCTCCCCTGCGGCTCCCATAAACGAAAACCGCCGCGGCCTTGTTTTCTACACAAATGGCCGTGAACAGCTTTGGTAAGAATTCCTCTTCTAGTTCAATTTCTCATACTAATTTGAATATATAGGCCGATTCCCTTGCGGCTCTTTCAGCCTCCCAATTTCGCTTCTACAAACTAGCCAGAAATTCTAATATACCAGGCTGCCTTCCGTCTCAGTTAGTTGTCCTCTTAATAGTGGTGTCCTTGGATTCGAAGAATTATGCAGCCAAGTCCGTCTTGAGAAGTCTTTTTGGACAAGATACAATATACCAGAATATCCCCTCCCGATCGCTGGACATTAGCAACCAACTAAATTGTAAGTACATGCACTTCTCAGCGTTTTTTAACGACAAAGGCAATTACTGCAACTATATCAGTTTTTACTAAGGCCTTAGAAATTGAAACTGAAGCGTGTTTTTAATTACTCTTTTATTCAATCAAATATTAGCGCAAAACGAGCTATAATTAGCTATTTGTGACTTAAATACTTGGAAGTTGATTCATATTTAAGGTTTATTTATTGGATAGGCAATAGTCCTAATAACCTAAATTGCTGTCACTTAGCCTTCATGGTTTATGTATATAATTCATGTGTTACTGCGATTTTTGAGTTTGATAAAATGCCCCTATTACTGTTAATTGGTCTTTGTTCTTTTCGCAACCTCTCTAGCTATACGATTTTTATAGGTATGCACCGAAGTACAAAAGGTAGATGGCGTATTAATAATTAGGTGGTTTTGTTTTTATGTTGTGAGTAACGACAAGGCGCCCAAATTTTAATAATCCTACTGCTCAATTTTCAAGCCGGAAGCATTTTTTTGCCTAGTCCTTACACCACGTCATATTCTGCGGGGAGCTAAAAGAGCTAGCCCAGGCCGTGTCAACGTCTTAATTTTTGGTCATCTGACCTATACTTAAAAATCTACTTAGCGTAAGTAAAAAAAATGCGTTCTTTCATATTCCGTAATAAAAAAGACAGTTGCCATCGATAACGTCCTACCTCCTACGCGGGTCACCCTGTGTATACAGATTTTATTTGAAAAAATGCACAAATAAAAATAAAAATGGACGGGTCTCAGCATTTTTTCCAAAAGTTATTACGTAAATTTTTAACGAATTTATCCACTACTTTACGAAAGCACTGTTTATCGGGTGATCAACTTAATTTCAGCTATAGTGTGTTGTGGCTCTATGATATTTATATTAAGACACCCGAGATATGTATAACTAGAAATAAATCGGACATTATTACTATTCACATTACGTGTTGTTCAAAAGTTCGCTTCAGGGACACAGCTTGAGTTTTTCTTCCCCACATGTAGGACCTCGAATATTGTTACAATCTTAATAAATCTCTAATCAAGAAGTCACCTTAAGGTCATTTTCTTCAATAATACTAAATTGCGTACCGAATAGTGCTGACTGGATATTTTGCCATGTGATCTTGCGTGAATCCAATGCACGTTATTGTTTGTACATTGGGTTTGCCTCTACTCTACTACTGCAACAGTAAATTAAACGATAACTGGTAGAGGGTCAAGGTAAGTCCGCAGCTTTGCCAACACAACCCCTATTTGCCGAGGTCGTTTCTTTCCAGATTAGGAAATGTCAATTGTCTCTGTCGGCGAGGATTCAATCTAGTGGTGCCAGTATAATAACAATTACCAACTACGGGCGTGTAGAGTAGAAGGAAGAGAAGGAGACCCGGTTCGAAAAGCATTTTGTGACTCACAAACCTAGGGACCTCTATAGCAAGTTTTGTTATTAATTTTTATATGAAATTGTTGCGTTTGACAAGGCTTTATAGATAGCATTATTTATTGAACGAATCAATCCCTAGTTTTGTCGAAGCATTAATCGCAATATTTTTGCCAGCTACATTCGCCGGGATGGACGTGGTTCACTTCGATAATTGTTAATTAGGACGAAAACTTGTTGAACTGAATGAAACATTATGAATTGGGCACCACCGGCTTTAAAATTGAAGACATTACAGAACTCGTGTTGCACGGGTTAATTAAATCTAAGTATATTGAATGTGAATATAAGTATGCACAATTAACACAAATTAGACGGTACGAAAATATTATTCCTATTACTTATATAATGTAGAATTGTTATAGACTACTAAACGCAATTATTGACTGTATCAAATACTTAAGCTATTGATTACTTGACGCAATTAAATTTTATGACTAAATTACGGTCTTAACTGGGGTTCTTAAAGAGCGCCACTTGTCAATTAGCTGACCACATTAATGTATACCGTTTGCGCTTAAAATTAGGGAAACACAATACTTTGTCGGACCCTAGCAGCCGCTCTATTGTGTCCGACGGTATTGCTGTAGCTGGTGCACATTCAACTACCGACGTTACTTATATCCCCAGGGAGTGGCTTAGGAATACTTATCAGATGCGGGGTGAAGACTTCCTCAAACAAGGGTGTCCCTGCCAAGGGTAACGCTGCTAAATCCCCAGATAGAAAATGAAGGCGTCCTAACAAATGGAAATTCTCGGCAACCGCGCTTCCTTAAAGAAAACGCTGGCACATTGGAAGCTCTTTATTAAATCCGCATAAGCGACTTGGAAATTGGGTCTCCTGATATGGAACTTCCGGTAGCGGTCCCCAACAACTGGCACCCTGGCGCAATAACAACTTGTTGCGACGCAAAAAGGGCGGACATCAACAGCACAAACTACCATGAATGCTGCTGCAAGAGTCCAGGCACTAAGGGATCTTAACTTAACCGACCCTCGGTGACTTAATCTGAATCGCCAGGGGGGGGGGGGCAAACACTACAATACAACTTCCGGCTCGTCAAGGGCTGACCACAAGTGCTCTCAATCAAATGCTAGCACCCTTTGACTCAGAAACCCGGTAAAATAATAAACGCCAAGAGTCCCTCGCCATCTCTTTCCTACACACGTGCGCTGCATTTGTTGCATTAAATTTCACAACGGTTTGGAGGAAGACGGACGCTTAAACCGGCACGGAGGGCTCAAGACAAGTTGAAACTTGTCACTCAGGCGCGTCAGGGCCGCATCAGAAGGTTGTTAAGACGATGGAGTACTTGAGTAAGCTCAAAATTCCAAAACGTGATCCAGGACGCCCTCTATTGCCTAGCCACCAAAACCAATTAAGCACGACTTTCGCGCACCAGAATCTGTAAGGTAGGGCTCGCATTGTAGGAACCTTGCAATATTATTATGAAGAGGCAGAAGATGTCTCTAGTTATTTCATAAATGGGCTAAATTTTGCAAAATGTGCTGGATTTTGAAATTATCATAAGAATACTTTCGCTCGATAGGTTCCTCCCGAGATCAGCCAGATCAAATTGTTACTAACAGGGTTATTATAGGGTAATTAACAGGCTGTTCGTGCAAGTAACTTTTTGTATTAGCCGTCGTTTTAAATAATTCTTCCTTCTGGGTCCGTTTTGCAGTTGCGGTCCCAGAGAAAATTTGAATTCATTTGTCACTGCATTTTTTACCTTAACTGGCACTGTAAGCAGAGCTGGGCAGTAATTAATTACTTTATAATTAAATTACCAATTAAATTCGTTTTTGTTCATTGGTCTATTAATTGAAGTACTTTTCAAAATACGGTCATTATTATTGGAAATTCCATTTTTGTTATAAAGTACTTGAGAATTATTTTTTGAAATTAATTAATTAGTATGTACATTCAATTACTCAATTACTTTTGAGTAATTAAATTACTATAAGGTATTTAAATACTTTGTAAGTATTGAATTACTTGTGGTAATTGAAATTACTCTTGGAAATAGAATTACTTTCTGGGAATTCAATTACCAAATTACTGACCTCCATAGAGCATTAAATTCAAAAAACATTATAAGACCTTACTACGTTTCATGTTATGCAAATGACGATCGGTATTTCTTATGACTAGTCGGATAACAGCTAGTTTTGTGCACGACCAAAAAAGGATATTTGGTGCAAACTCGTATGCCTGTAGATAAGATGCATGTGTTGTGTCTTGTGTAGCGTAGGCTGTGCAGGATGTAGCATTATAGCTTGCTAATAATTACTGTGTAAGAAGCGAAAAATAAGTTTGCGGTAAATGCAGAATTAATTTTTTCCATAACAATTGACAACAAATAGCTTCATTATAACTACAATATTGGTTCACAATAATTATTTATTAATTTTGCTTGTTTAAACGATGTACTAGCATATGACGAAATACTACTAAATACAAATATACCACAACAATTTCTAGGGAGAGTAATTGAAAAAGTAATTTATGTTGTGCAATTGCAATTACTAAGTAATTGATAATTGAATTACTATTTCATTTGAGTAATTAAGAATATGGTAATTCAATTACTTCATTGGGAGTTAATTAGTAATTAATTACTTTTTTTGCAATATTCAAGAATCACCCTGTATATAAAAATGAATGTTGATTTTTGTTTGGCAAGTATGCGTTCCTAAACCATTCATCTGATTGAGATGAAACTTTGGTGAGGTGCTCTGCGCACGCCCGCGAAGGTTTTTGAATTATTACAATCATTGTTTTCGGTGTATGAGTGCATAATTTAATTGAATCAAATACAAACAGCGACATTTTAGTTCGTGTGTGACATAACAAGTGGTGCTGGTTGTGAAATTTCAATTGCCGGTCGACATTAGATAATAGATATCACATGCATTTTCTTCGCATTTTCCAAGTGAATTTGTAATAGTCATCACAAAGCATTACTTTCGCTGTCAAATCAATTATGCCACCCAAACGACAAGCGATTGGTCGATCTACACCTCAAACACGAAAGAAAAAGGCATCACGAGCTTCAGAAACAGACGAGCAACGAAAAGCAAGACTGGAAACCGTTCGAGTATGCACTGCTCGATCCAGACGAATACTGCACGCTGATTTAAGTATTGGTACATTCCATTACGATGCTAATTATAATTACATCCAAGTGTGGTTATTGAAATCTATACATATAAAAATGAATGTTAATTTTGTTTGTCCCGTATGCGTTCCTATACCATTCATCCCATTGCGATGAAACTTTGGTGAGTTGTTGTGCGCACGCCCGCGAAGATTTCTGAACAACTATTTTACAATGGGGTCGAGATATTTCTATAAATTGTATTTATGGTTCGATTTGGCTCAGAATATATTGTAATGATATGAATACAGGATTATAAAAATCAATTTTAAAGTAGGATTAAGGGATTACAATAGTTGGAATACTATAAGGATCAATTTGAATATGAATTGGGAATATGAATAATGGGTATGTGATTAGAAAAGAAAATAGAATTATAATTGAATAAAATATGGCTAATTGAGAAACAGATGGATTCGAATATAATGTAATACCTAAATAGGAAATTTGAGAGTAATGACAATAATTAATCGAAATAGATTATTGCATAAAGTAGGTAGAAATCAAAAATAACGAAATAGTGTGTTGGAAGCAGAAAATATAATATCGTTAATGACTTTGTTTTCATTATTATAGATACCAAATTTTTGAAAAATGTAAAGCTGTAATTAATTTGGTGTATTTTAAAAGTATGAAATAAACCCTATTTTAAAAGTAAAATGTTTGGAAATTAAGGGTTGATATTAAGGCAACATTTATATCTTGAAAAACTAAACTAAAAGCAGAACTAATCTACAAAGGAAAATAAATAGAGAAAAATACTAAGTTAAGTTTATTGAAGAATTACATTTGACATTGTATATCAATTGATTTGGATTGCATCGAGCTGTTAGTACCAAAGGAGAATTCTGGAGGAGAGACCGTTGGTTCTTGGTGCTGGTTAGTGGAGTAATTTGGAGGAGTGTTTTTGGATGCGGTGTTGGACTTGGGTGACTACAACTGAGGTCTGTTTTGGGCCCATGCTGTAAGGGAGCTTCTGTTGCTGATTCTGGGCAATTTTGACATATCGGGTGTCATTGGAGGCTTTCGCTGTATTTGTTGACTGAAGCAGTTGTGATTGTTGACGGAGTGGAGCAATTTAGTTAACATCAGGGAAATTGATAAGTTGGAGTGAAAGGTGGGTGAGTTTAGGTATTTAGATAAGCACTGAAAGAAAATAAAGGCTAAAAAGGTAAATTCATTATTAAGGAATTACTTACTGTTTGATATTTTTATGTGGCGAGTGTAACAATCTGGTGTTTGTCATTGAATTTTCAAATTTGTTTGACATATCATTTGACAGAAGTTATTTTTGACTTATAATAAAATTAAAATCAGAACATCAAATTTCAGAATAAGCAATCTAGATAAAAGGAACCCACCCCTGATTTTCAGGAGCTAGCACAAAGAGTAACTATTAATATTCAAATAATTTAAACAGGGCAATCTATATTGATTAAAATATAATTTATAAACATATACTAATAGGTAATAAAAAGTAAGAAACCGAATCAGTTCAATATGTTAGTTACGTGGAAGGAAATATTTTTACAAAAAATGGATCCGGTAGGTGGCGCTGGAGTCGAAATATTTACGAAAATGTGCATGGTGAGATGTGGCTCATATTCAGATGATGTGTGTACAAAAACAAGTTATTTTTAGGCAGAACAGCATTTGCAGAGTCAGCTAGTTATATTATAAAATGTATTTACAGGAGAATTACACATTACATATCAGGATAAGCTGCAATATTTCCCATTGTAATTGTAATTCATTCTAAATCCTCTATTTCTATATCTATTTTCTATCGCACTCACGGTTAACTAACCAAAAAGATATTATTTTCCGAATACACAGCTATAACAGAAAAAACGTTCAAGCTGTAGCATTAACCTCGGAACGACATGCACGACATTGTTAAATAAAAAATTAAATTAAAGACACCTTTTTAGTTGTAACTCACGAGTCAGAACTTAATAAAAAGACAAGACTGTATATCAATTTTCAAGCGTTTTCAGGGGTAAAACAATTTTTTAATGTTTATAGGTGAATAGTTCCAATATATAATTACGTGTTATTGATATTAGTTATGTTGTAATATTAGCTAAATAGTTAAAATTACTATTACCTCTCTATTTAACGTAATGCGCTGTTAATGTTTCCATTGATGCAGAATAATTAGTTCCTGATTTCTAGCAATATCGATTTCTAGTCGAGTAGAAAGAAACTGATTCTTTCAGCAAAATAACATTGACTAATTCAAATCACTTCCATGTTTTTTACATTAAATAACATTTAAATTGTGGGAATAAATTCTTTGGAATCTCCGTGTTATTGCATAACGGAATTCACAAACGATAAATGCGCTTTCCAAACTGTAAGAAAATGTGTAGCTGTTATTCAGTCTTTCTGAAATCATAACAAGAAAACAGCGTACCAAAATTTGTCAGATATCTCCCGCACTTTCAATGTGAAATATGTAACATACATACCTTTACCATTTTAAAAAGTTAAAATTTATAAAAACTATAATAAACAAATGAGTCACATAATTAAAAATAAATGTAATGCAATCTGTTTATGTCACTTTTAAACCACGGAACCTATCAATAGAAAGGGATTCCGAACAGTATTTTTAAAGTTAGTCGCATATCCCCCATAGTTTCTTTAATAACGTTATTTCCCTGATAATGTATCTTAAAAATTACAATTTTACTGCGCAAACTGCGAAATTCTGCAAAATTTTTAATATGACAAACAATATATTGTGCAATATTTTTCTACAAGTATTAATTGTATAGAAAAAATAGTTTTCGGCCCAATTTATTAAATTAGCATTATGTTATACCAAGCTCAGTACATCATTTGAAAGGGTGAATAGGGCTGTTAAGAAATTATGTGTCGTATTAACATTAAATATTTTTAAATTTCACTATGTAAACCATTTTTTAAAACCAGCGTTCTAAGCTCTACTGAACCAGTAGCCTGACTAAAAAAATGTTAATACATTTTTACTTCCCTCGTCTAAAAATCACCTTCCGATATTTCTTCAGATCTTTACGTTTCAGGGTCCGTAGATGACGAAAAACAGATTTTCTTAATGACATCTGTCTGTCTGTTGGCGGTATACCTTAAAAACAATTTGTTGGAGGAAGACGATATTTTGCATGGAGATTATGTCTACCTGGAATGAAACTGAGAAAATTTCGAACGAATATATACATCATGGGCAGCTTAAAAAATAAAATTTTGTTTATTTTTGCGTTAACTGAGACATTGATAAAAGTAATAATTTGCACATAGGTCAGGCTTTACACTTGACCAAAATGAGATCCAGGGTAATGTTAAAAAAAATGAACAAGAATCAGCTGTTGAATGTAATGCAGTTGCTACGCGACTACATCAAGCAGAGCTGCGTAGTAAGATGCGATATACGGGTGTGCTGAAGTCTAGGTAGGTTAGGTTTTGTTTGTTATTTGACACAGGCTGACACAAAACTTAACCTGCAAATCTTGAATTTGACATAGCTAAACAGTGTTTTAAATACAGTAAGGTATTATGACTATAAAACTCGAGGGGTTAATGGCCTACATGATGCAACTAATATCAGTGTAATTATGCCTCTAGAATATATGAGTTCTGAATAAAACAAATTATTTTAAAAACTTTCTCAATTTTGAATGTTACGAGTACTTCAAATACAATGCCGCATAAACTCAAAATTCTTTTCAGAAATCTACAACTATAATTACGTGATAATGGTGGCATACAATGCTAATATGGTACATGCTATATGACTTTGAAATTTATGTTATCCAATATTTTAGCTAGCAACTAATTCGGTACACTATTATATTAATTTTCCAATTAGAACTTTTTTTTGTGATAATAATGACAGCTTGATGTGATTTCCAACTTCAAACTCTATAACTTTTAGAAAATTTGAGGAGTAATAAAGAAAGTTCGCTTTTCATAAATTTGATAACAAAAAATCATTCACTTTTCATTGGTAAAGATATTCAGGTTTTCGCAACAAAATGTTATGTTTGTAAGACTGATGTTTAGACTATACAGCCTGTTCAAAATTAAGTGTGCACTATTGCTATCTTGGTTGCTATTATAGCTACGAAGTTGGTTAAATTAGTAAAATAGTAGCATTTTTCTTGCCGATTAAAATGGCGCAAACAAAAAAAACAATTGAGCGTCGGGTTTTTGACATATGTCAAAAAATGCATTTTTTAATGGAATCCCTTGTATATTTTGACGTCAATCGATAGCCAATCTTCTTCTGAACAAAAAACTTCTGATACTCTACTATCCTAAAGTTAATAATAATGGAGATATACGCCTGTTCAAAATTAAATGTGCACTATTGCTAACTTGTTTATTATGGGAGCTACAACGTCGGTTAAATGGGCGAAACAGTAGTATTTTTACGTGAATTACGGGGGTAATTATAAAAAAACAATTGAACATCGAATTTTTGAGATATTTAGCAAAACTTTTGTTTTATTGGAACACCCTATACGTTTTAACTTATTCTGAAATAACATTACATTCTCTACAAACAAGTTTAAATGAGTTGCTAGAATTTTATTTCAAAATATCTTAAAATGTATAAGTAGGGTGTTCCAATAAAAAAAAACGTTTTGCTAAATATCTCAAAAATGCGATGTTCAATTGTTTTTTATAATTACCACCGTAATTCACGTAAAAAATACTACTACTTCGCCCATTTAACGGACGTTGTACCTCCCATAATAAACAAGTTAGCAATAGTGCACATTTAATTTTGAACAGCCGTATATCTGCATTGTTATTCACTTTAGGATAGTAGGGTATAAGAAGTTTTTGTTCAGAAGAAGTTTGGCTATCGATTGACGTCAAAATATACAGAATGTTCCATTTAAAAAAATGCATTTTTTGGCATATGTCAAAAACCCGACGCTCAATTGTTTTTTTGTTTGCGCCATTTTAATCGGCACGAAAAATTCTACTATTATACTAATTTAGCCAACTTCGTAGCTATAATAGCAACCGAGATAGCAATAGTGCACACTTAATTTTGAACAAGCTGTATAAGGACGATTATTCGAAAACAAATGATCACCGTTTAAGAGATTTCCTCTTCGTCATGCGATACCCTGTATATTTCCCCTTTCATTTTGACAAAAGTATGTTAAACATATGAACCAATTCTAAACTATTCTAATACATCTTTCTACATACAGATTGTCTGCAGGTACTAGCTACACACGGCAACTACATATAAAGACGGTTTGTTTGTCTGACAGTCTGACCGTCTCTGTATTTAGTTACCGTGTGTACCTAGTACCTGCAGACAATCTGTATATGACAATAACTTTTTAATTAAAACAAGCTGTAGTATAGTTGGATAGTATCTAAGCAAAAGTGTTGTATAAAGAACGGACATTTTGTGACAATCTTACAAATGTTGAGTTTTCTAATAGAGCTAAAGCTCAAATAATTTAGAATCTGTAGGAATACTATTGTTTAATAAAAAATCAAGGTACTGTACTTCTAAACGGCAATTTAATGAATATGAAGACATTCATCTTTATCATCAATACACGCAAATACGGCTGTATTGCAGCGAATTAGTTATTCAATATAATATTACTCATTCTTGATTATTATTTTATGAAGTTGCAAAATAAAGTTTCAGACGGTTTTAAATACAGTTACGGTTTTGAGAGCAACGGAGTGTTTGTAGGAGGATCAGGTTCTCCACGGAATTATCCCAATTTGTTCTAAAAAGTTCGGGTGGAAAAACCAACTTATATAACTTTCTTCTTCTTAACAAGCAAGCCACTAATTCGAATGGGTTTTTATTTACTTATTACACGTTTGCGAAAGTATCGTTTAACTTTGTTTGTCTGTTTGACTGAAATATTTTCTCCTCCATTTTATTGTTATGAAATAATTATTGAAAGCACTCTGAGCATAGGAATTACAAAAATTTAGAGACAATTATACTAAATATTTGACAAAACAACACAGTCGAGGTTGCCTAAATATGAAATGTATAAATCTGTGCTAAATACCAATTTACTTCAGAAAACTTGCACTCGCTTTAACTAATTTTTTTGCCGCTTTGCGTAAACTACTGAATTTTCATATTTGGTATGAAGTGACAATGGAGACACACAATAATTCAGAGATGTTCTCAAATGGGATGCCCTTAAGTGAAGTCCTTATTTGCGAAAACCACTTGAGGATTTTAGCAGCTCCTTGTAACCGCAGAATTGTAAGGACGCACTTTACGGTTAATTTGCAATAAACATTCTTGGGGTTATATTGAGCTATTTTTCGGGGTCTATTGTTCAGTGGAATGAAGTCACAGGAATTCGTATAAGACGTCGCATAGCTCTTTTAATAAAATAAAAAGTAAGTTACCCGGCGAGTTCAGTAGTGATTCTCTTATTTTTAAAGTTCGGCAGGAAATTAAAATGTTACTAATATCTTCTAAACGTATTAAAGTGGACTAATCACACATAATAATAATTCTTTCACTACCCAAGTAGCAATTTATTGAATAGATAAAGCAACTACCATACCAATATGGCTCCAGCAGGGTGTAAGGTACCTAGTAGGGATGTTCCGAATACTCGTATCCGTATTCGTATTCGCGAGTATTCGCTATATTTTCAATATTTGTATTCGTAATCGTATTCGCCAAAATTAACATGAATATTATACGAGTATTTGACATTAAAATTATAGAAATATAGATAAGAATTTTAATAAAATATAAAACAGGTATTCATACATTAAATAAAACATTTTTTTTAATATTAACCATTCTATAACATTAAATAAAAAACAAAACTATTTTTCACACTATTTCTAAAATTTGCAGCGCTTACAAAAACGATGTTGATGTTGATATTAATCACTCAAGGTCATTTATTCGTATTCGTATTCGTATTCGCGAATATTCATAAAAGTATTTGTATTCGGTATTCGTATTCGCGAATACGAATTTTTGTATATTCGGAACATCCCTAGTACCTAGTATTAAAGATAATCTCATCAATAATAAATGCGGTAAACCACACAAAATCGCAATACAATAGGTTGATTCTTAAGCAGTAATTTTGCAAGCGACTAAAATGGAAAAGGTGCCACACATTTCAAAATTGTTGTAATTCTATACATATTTTAATAGGAATGTTCTTAATTAAATACATTCAAGTGCCTCTTTATGCATATCTATATGTTTCCCTAACAATTGCAATAACGAAGTCCAAACTACATATATTTTTTCAACTAAGGATATTCTAAATTTCAACTGAGGGTTATAATAAATAAAAGTAGCATCAGAAACGTATTGTTCTATGCATAAAAAATCCAACAGTGGCTCAGATTTTACATATCTTCTTCGAAATATTATTCTGACAGGTTTGTTATTCTTGCTTTATTTTGGCGCTAATAAAAATACAAAAGGAGAAAATTTGCCAACAGTATAACAAATTAACAACTGAGGTACTGTTAGAAATCGAGATGTTAATTATATAATTTACCAAGAGCATAAAAACTTATACCATTAAAAGTCAAATAATATAGAAAGGTCTCTATAGATACAGCCTGTGCCTCAAATTAATTACTGAAATGAGTTTTAGTCATCTATAAGTACATGGCATCACCCAAGCTAAATGTTGATGTAGAATTAGAAAAAACTAACAAACGGAACAGGTGATATTGGCATCCCGTTTTATTTCAGTTTTTCCATAATACTGCAAATTACGAGCCCAACAATTGAGTGTACTGTTTATATACGCACCAGAAGACAATGCACCAAAACAAGAGCGGGAAACATTTTATGGCCAACTTCAAAATATCATCGATTCATTACCATACAACCAACGCACGATGATCCTCCGGGATTTTAATGCGCGTAGGTAATCTAATAGTACCTGGTGTGAAACAGCTCTCCAATGCAGATGTATTAAACGATAATGGAGGGCTGATGACAAACCTTTGTGCACTCAATGATTTAAGGATGAATAACGCCTGGCTTTGATAACAACGCGAAGTAAAAATACACGTTCAGTAATACTCAAGGACAACAATCAATGATCGACTATAATTATGAACAACAGATTCATACATCCGCTACAAATACAAGACATAAAACTCTAAACTCAGCCAATGTAGACACCTACCAGAGATTATTACTATTTCTGGTGCAGAAAGGCATGCTCTTGTGAAATGCGTTTCTGAAATAACACGTTCGATTAATCGGATTGTTCACGAGCATCCTTGTTCGGAAATTTACCTGTAGGCACCGTTCTGTTCGGGATATTATAATGACGTTCCTGTGAAAGTTATTTGTGATTTTCCGAGAGTAAACATTGGTTTGGGATATGGTCTGCACACGGCGCGTTTCACTCTGGGGAAGTTAAGGGCGAAACGCCCCAAGGATACCCTTGCATCATTTTTAGCTTCCATTTATTTGGTGTATTCCTATCGTTTCCTTTTGTTTAGGCCCTTTTCTATTTATGGTACGGAGCGAAAGTAGTTCGTTCCTTGGGTTACCGCAGCTTGTTCGTATGGGACTCGTGCACCTGAAGGTTCTACCCCTGGAGCTTCATCGCCAAAAACTCATCTGCAGTTCCGCTGCTCGAACTAGGAAAAATCAAAAGAAAACCAATAAATTGAAGAATACAGAACCAAGAAGGCAAGCACAAAAAATAAACATGGAATCAATGTGGAGCACATAAAAGAAATGTATCAAAAAAGGAATAAAAGAAAAAGTTGATAAGAATCCATTAGACAAAGAGGTAGCTACTAACAGCAGCTGAGAAGAAGTGAAGCAGCACTCGAGGCCATCGAAACTCGAAATGTAAGTCAACAAAAACGACGACCAAACAAAACCCCATGGTTTTGTTGAACATATACTGCTGTGATATAAACTCCCACCTGAGAAATGACATTACAGCATCGAAGTAACTATAATAAATTAATCTGCCAATAAACATTACAAGCACACACGATAAACTTGCAAGAATGATATGGCATTTATGTAAATGCTACATCAAATTAAAGAAACATTAAAAAGAGACTTTCTTTCTCAGAATAACTAATCTTATCAAAACAAGTCAATGACGCAGATAATTTCGAACTGTTAATGTAAAATTTAAAGACTACGGTTTGGTGCTTCATTAAAAAATAAGCTGAATACTTAATGACGCAACTATTTATATATATATATTTTTTCTATAGCACATGTTAAAGTGTGCTTTTATCAACTCAAAACAAAAGGTCAAGTTTTACTTTAACAGCAAGGGTAGATAAAGTAGCACTTTAACAGCAAGGATAGATAAAGTAATTTAATTTTCTAACTTTTGTTTAAATTAAATATGACAGCTTCGTATTATCGTAGCAACCCAATCTAGCTACTGACATTTTGAAATGTGATTGACTGTCATTATTTTCTTTTGAAATTGTTAAAGTTCTTGCTATAGAAAAAAATATTGTATTATACACGACGATAAAGTTATTTCTATCTACTCTTGAATCATTAACGTCTCGACTTCGTCTCGATGTTAAACGATTCACTCGTGGATAAAATTTAACTTTATCGTCTTGTATAATAAATTACTATTATATGCCTTATTTTCAATAATTCTAAATTTTTCCTACAATTTAACTTTCGTTTTTCAAATTTCAAAGTATGAAAATTTCTAACGGTTAGGCCACACTCCACGCATCAAGCTGCCCTGGTTGGCTGTACTGCATCCTTTCAAGGTGTCCAAAATTTTGGATTTTCCTATCATTCGCCTCCATGTTCTGGTGCAGAAAGGCATGCTCTTGTGAAATGCATTTCTTAAATAAAACATTCGATTAATCGGATTGTTCACGAACATCGTTGTTCGGAAATCTACCTGTAACCACCGTTTTGTCGGGATATTATAATGACATTCCTGTGAAAGTTATTTATGATTTTCCAAGACTAAACATTTGTTTGGAATATGGTCTAAACACGGCGAGTTTCACTCCGAAGAAATTAAGGGCGAAACACCCCAAGGATACCCTTGCTTCCTTTTAGCTTCCATCTATTTGGTGTATTCCTACAGTTTTCTTTTGTTTAGGCCCTTTTTATTTATGGCACGGAACGAAATTATTTCGTTCTTTGGGTTACCGCAGCTTGTTCGTATAGAACTCGTGCACATGAAGGTTCTACCCCTGGAGGTTCATCGCCAAAACATCATCTGCAGTTCTGCTACTCGAACTGGGAGGATGGTCGCCTGACCTCCTTGACGCTGTTCAATAGGACTTCCAATACGTGTGTTTGATAACCGGGGGTATCCTTCTTGTTTTACCCCCTGCGTCGAGGTGTCGGCCACTGAGACCGCCTACGGTTGGAACCCCTTTTAATATGTTATTTTGTAGTTGCGTTAGCTTGTTCTACATTCAGTAAATCTTAAATTGCCCTCGTAATTAAATGAATTTAGTGTAAGTATAGCACTTGCCTAAGTAGCACAGAATCATTCAGTAATTCAGATTTAGGCGTTTGTTTACATTGTAACCTATACTCTGTCAAACTAAAATCCTGAGCAGAAGTGTTACATGCTCCACTCATGTGAATTTTAATTGCAAATTTTGGAATTTGTGAGGCAACCTCGTATGAAAACTTAATCTGATTTCGACCTTCACGCCAAAGTAGTGAAAAAGAACTAGGTTGAATCGAACTTATGATCAATCCCGCAGTTGGAAGAATTACTACTTACTATTATACGACACATTAAAACTGATGAGATTTAAATCAACTACAAGTTATATTCCGGGTTATGAAGCGCTTTATTAAAAGAAACAAGATCTTGATTCTGTGAGAGCAATTTTGATAATTACTGTCAACATTTGAATGCTCTTGCATTAGTGGGTTTAGGATCTAATTCAGCTCGACACAAAAAAATTAATTTGTAATAATTTTGTCGTGATCATACGTGCTACCGACGACCTTCTAGTAATGCAAATTGCCAGTTTGACAATCAATCTGTAATTTATTTCTTTACAATAATTATTTACATTAAACATTCATACATCAATTGGTTAAATTATATATAAGTATTACATTCACACTTTAATTAACCCTGGCCGTTACCTCTATTGTCTTTTAGAATTGGCTAGTAGCACCTATCGCTATGTATCTTTTTGATTAGCAAAGTGCCTGGTTCCGTGCTACTTGGCTCCTATATTATTATTTTTTTGTTATTTACAGCTTAAGATTAGTCTTTTGTTTGACCTACGAGCAGCTCCAACTGAAAAGTCGGTTGCCTTTGCTTCTCTCCTTTTACAGTCACAGCGTTGGTAACACAACTTATATTACAAGTTGTAATTACATATGTTATTCAACTTCACGCCGAGTAACAATATGTGCGGCTAATAATAAACAATGAACTAACGCCAAAACAAGCGTATGTAATGTGTTTGAAAAGATGTTTTGACATTATTAAACAGTATGATGAGGTGAAGGTCCGCAAACAGGTTTCGATTAGCTATACTTCCTCCGAAAGGTTAGGATCTTCCCAAATGCAAGAATTGCTTCTGGAATCCTTGTAGTCTACATCAAGATCACAGTAACCAGGGCTGAGCTTCAAGGTTCTTCATGAAAGAAACTAGAAAAACAGGCAAAAGCTTAAACAACGTTTAAATTGCTAAATCTGGACGTACTATCAACACAAAAAGAAGTAGTACAACTCTTGACAGTGATTTTAGCATTATTTCATTAGCTTATGTGAAGAGTTAAACAATTACATTTACAATAACAATTTTGTTTCGTAGCAACGTCTAAGCAAGTTGGCACTTAATTTAGAAATGCCTAGCAACTATACATATTAAAGCAGTTACATTCACAACGGAACATATTAACTGTCCCAGTTTTTTATCTTGGATAATAACTGTCAAAGTTTGTTAGTTTGCTACAGGGGGAATTTCTGTATACAAACAAAAAACATAATTTCCAGTATTGCTTTACTAAGTCACAACACGGTGATCCAGGTATTATCTCTTGCAAAGTTTGCCAGCTAGCTCCTGAGCAGAACGAGGTGGGTTGTCCGGAAGCGCCACTAGTTTGACACGGTTCCAATCGAAACCTACAGGTGTAGATGTAAACCCCTAAACCACATAGTTGTTTCATAAAACAATAAATAAGAATAACGCCAGAAATTGATGTAACCAAATTGTTTATTTACACTATACAGGGTGTCCCGCAACTCCCACTAACGCTTCAGGAGCAGGCTTCGGTAAAGCATGAGAATTATCAACACAAACTCTCTACAGTGTTTAGTTTTCTCATACGAAGCATTAAGAGAAAGTTAAATTTAACAATTCGGTTAGCTTAGATTTGTTTAATGAATGTACTTAACAAAAAGTGTATTTGGAAGTGAGACATTTAAACGCCCTAACAAGTATTATTAAATATAGACAGAAAAATAACATTTTTTTTACAAAATTAAGTACTAAGCAAATATAATTTTCAATCAATTCAATGGCTCAAAAAACATTTCATTATTGTAAAACGTTTTCTTGTCCCATATTATCTTCGCAGCACTACCGTGCACGCACAATAATTGGATCTTAAACACGCTGCAACATTATGGGGTTAGTAGTGTTGGCTACTTCATGAATTCGATCGGTAAGGTCTTCTCGAGCCTGGACAAGAGTAACATAAACCAAATTCTTCAAGTACTCCCACAAGACAAAGCTCAGAGGTGTTAAATCCGGACTTTTCGCTGGCCAAGCTCTTGGGCGACCACCACCGATCCATTTGTCATGGTAATGGTGGTTAAGCCATTGCGGAACCACACCTGGATAATGTGATCGTGCACCAACCAGCTGCAGCAATATATTGCGCCGGAGTGCAAGAGGAATGCCCTGCAGTAGGCCCGAAAGGTTATCATTTAAAAATTATAAATAATTTTCTGCATTTAGTCTTTCAGGAAATATAAAAGGACCAATCAGCCGGTCTCCAAGTATTCCTGTCCATACATTTACTGAAAAACGTACCTGGTAGTTTCTTCTGTGAACTGCATGCGCATTGTCATGGGCCCAAACGTGTTCCTTGTGACAGTTAAAGGACCGTTTGTTGTAAATTGTTAGGAATAGATTGCGCCTTTTCAACTTCGTAGTTCTGTGCATGCCGTCTATGTTTTCCGATGTCTGTAGTACATGAAGTGGATTTCGGTTGCTCCCCGTCTGCTTGAATTTTGGTTATCGGTACGGGAATGCAATAATGGTGGCCTTTGTTTCGGCGTTCCTATTTCCTTGGTGCGCTCATGGCCGACAGTTAGCGTCCCAATAATAGTCCAAGTTCCTGCGGGCGTTCGGTCTTCGCTTTGTTGGAATTTGTCTTCGCTGATGAAGGCGGAATATTACATCCTTGGTAATCTGGTAAGAAGTTCTTCCTGGCGTCAAATTTTTGACGGATCTTGGGAGCACGCTGGTTTTACTTCTCGCACGTGCCCGTTTTACGGGTAGCAATTGAAGCTCCAAATTTTAACTCACCTCTGTCGTTCCGGAAGGTTTTTCGCCGACCCGCATTGCGGCCTATGACCTCGGACCTGTGTTGATCTTGAAAGCACCTGCTGCATCCAACCTTCTATGTTCTATGTGGGGCATAGCCTCTAACACGCTGTGCCAGCTTCGAGTGAGCTTAAAGCAACTTGACAAAAGGAACTGAAGTAATATGTTTTATTTTTTGTTCCCTTACTTTATAACCAATTAAATGCTGTCATCAGCAATCCGGTGCGCTAAGTACCCCATTTGCTTGCTGCGTACTCACTGGGGTTACCTCAGAACCTCGCAGATTTTGCTTTGGACTTCGCCGTCAATTTACCTTTCGCTTCACGAACCAAGCGTATATAGTGCACTTAACGATTTTCCATCCTCAAAGCATAAGGCAATCTCCGTTACATCTTTTTAAACTGTTGCAATGTTTGGGGTAATTTACTTGTGTCCTTTTTAAATGGTTGTATACATATGTTAACTTAGTCGCCAGTAGATTTATGTGTTGTGCATCTTAAATTTTGGCCTAGATGTATTACTCCACGTTAACCTATGTTTAATAAATAATCACCTGTGCTTTGTACGATGTGATACTGACTTTAAGATTATTATACTGTCATAATAGCATTATGGTTTTGTTTATTGTTGCTGCTACCTGTGCTTGTCTTGAGTTTTTCTTTCAGATTATTTATGCTACTAAAGTTTACGAATTCTCTGTGTGTGTTAGTACTTAAAGGACTGCACGTCGTCTCCTTGAGTTAGTCCGGCCGACTATTGTATCCACGTAGTCACTGATGTTCTAGGTTGAGAGATTTAGTCATTTGAAGCTAACAAAATGTAGCTTCCTCTATAATGCATTGCTTATAAACAAACGATTTCTTCTATGGACTTTTACCAACCACTCGCAAAGGTAAATCGATGTGGATGGTATTCCTGCAATAAACTCTACAAACTCTTGTTTTATGATATGGAAACAGTCTTCGGAGGCTTTCAGGGCCATTCTCATTAAGTGACAAACGACTTTCGGGTTTCGACCGTGTCATTACTTATGAAGTTGAAGTCCCTTACGAAAGTGTTCGAAACGTTTTCTTCGACCTCCATAATGACACATGTTGCTTAAGGAGACAGTCATCTTTTAAAATCCTACGTACATGAGTTTTAGAAACACCCAAATTTCTAGAAATACTTCGTCTACTAACTTCTGGATTTTCAGCTACTATTTGTAAACCGTTTTCCTCTAAGTTGGGTTCCTTTATTCTTGGAACCTCCGTTCATATGATGAGCTGGAATAATGGCACCACTTTCTTTTAATCTTCGATCTGCAGCTCTTATCACAGAATGAAAGGGATGCCTTCTGTTGAGAAAACGAATGGCGTACACCTTTGCTGCTTTATTAAAAATTCCTTGATAGTTTCCTAAAACCCATATGAAGTCTGCATATTCATATGCCGCGTACTCCATGGTACAAAGACAAATTATGGTTGAATCAAATCAAACGCAAGTGAAATTAGCGAATAAATCTGATGTCACAACTGACAGTCTAAGTTTGACATTAATAATTTTGAATATTTGTTTCTATTTTAATTTTTTGTTCAAATCAGGTCACAATAAATATGCATTTTTGTCATATTTAATTTTAACAAAATCTTACTTTATAACACCATTTCAAAAACGAAATACAAATAGTTAAAACAAATTAGTTGACAAATTTTCTTGCAAATGTATTTGCTATTGATAAAATATGCCTTTATTTAAGTTTTCTTTATATTTTCTATAATTTTCTGTTGGACATAAAATATTAACCACACCGTATAAGAAAACTAAGCTACACAGGGTATTTTTTTTGCAGTTTTGTGTTCGTCCTTCATGATAGAAAAACGTTACCTGAAACTTTAGTGGGAGTTGCGGGACAACCTGTATATATCTCTGCAATGCAAAAGCACATTAATCTTGTACAAGCGTAATTTTCGAGAAGGCAAAAGTGAAACTGCACAATGCTACACTTAAATGTATTCGAATACCAATTACGAAAGGGATAAACCCACGTTTTCTATATTTTAATATATTCGTAGTGATATCTTTTTAATTCTAAGCTTTTATTCTATTATAACTGTACCTAATGGAAGTCGAGAGCTTTTATTTTAAATTTTATCTTAGTTTTAATTGTTGTGAAAGTAAGATTGTTGATATACCTACACCTACACCTACACAGATCTATTTGTCAAATAAAATTTAAACAAGTTGAATAAAGAGCATAAACTATACGATTTTCCTCGTAATACTGTACACGAGCACACGTAACCTAACTTTATGAGTAATAACAATCAGCTAAAACCCATAACGGGAGCCACAATTCGCATAGAGCATAAGTCGTCGATCACAAGGGTTTTTATTCCACTCCAGTATTCCCTCCCATTAAACATTTGTCATAAAGAAAACGTGGTGGAACCATATATCTAATACTTACTATATTGCTAGCGGCTATGAGTGGGAAACTCACGACGGAAGTGAGACAGACAACCAACTCTTCAATGTATAATGGTGAGCTGTGCGCAAGCGGGGCGGCGTCGTCCGTCCAATGGGGAAGTGGTCAAGTTTAAAATTCGCTTCTAAAGGCGGAGTTCGAATTCTCACGCATGCGCACGAGACGCGTTATACTCTAAGTGAAACTATGTCGGCGCCGTAATGTTTTCGGGCGTACCGAGGTCCTATTAGCAATATATGTGTATTATATATATGGGTGGAACGTATTTTTTGTAGCTTAATTGCATCCAAAAACCGTGAACAGTGTTGCCAGAAGCAGAATAAAAGAACTAAGCTGATTCCTACAGCTCATAGCGAACACATCTATGCCGGCAGATCTCAGAATTTCTCTCCATCATTGGTCAAAAATTTACTAGCGGAAACCGTAGGTATAAAAACGCTTTACAATATATGAATAGTATCTTCAACAGCGGTATTTCATAGTTCTGAGTTTACTTGTGGCGGAAGATGACCTGAACACGAGAGTATAGCACGAAGGAGATACCGGGGAAAAACTGCGAAGTCAGCGACCCTGAAGAAGCTACGGGAAAAACCGCCCAAACAAATCTGCAAAGTCAGATGGGGCAGGCTTTTCTACAGTCCGTTGTCGTTTTGCAATTTGCACGAGAGAAAATCCAACACAACCAGATTTGGAAACAGGTAAGGTCATCGAAAGGCACAGAACTGTCTACAAATTAATTCTCCAGGTGTTCCGCAAAGTGACGTCAGAGTCCTGGAGGAGAGACTTGCAGAGCGAGGTACTACGAAATTACACTCAATCGAAGACGACGTCCAGAAGCGAAAGACAGATAATCTACCAAAAAAGAAATGTAGTTAGAAGTGAGTAATTGCACCAGTGGTGTCTGTTCCTTAGGGGCGCAGGTGCTCTAGCCACTCAGCCGTCAACAGCCTATATGGCATTAGAAAAACGTAACTATTCAATAATTGAATATATATTTCATCATCTATCCTACCATTATAATATAACGAAGTTTAAGTAATGAGATCCGGAGGTAGCCATTTGATACCGTTTAAAAAATACAAAACAACATCCACGAAGTATGTCAACAGAACATAAGTTATGTGTAGAGTCCGTCAAATGCCATTTTGCCATGTTTCTTACGGTAGGCCCCTTCAGGGCCAGATTTCGTATTTAGGCGTTTCACGTAGTAAGGGGTGGAATGAACCACATTTGTTGGTGCCATAAATGCTATAAAATGCCCTTTTTCGTGATAAATGCTATATTTTGAATAAATGCCATATTTTAATGCTTTATTTCAATCAAAATCAATATTATGTGGCTAATTCACAACAAAAGAGCTTACAAATTTCAAAATAGACATGCAGAAGTTTTGGTAAGTGCCAGGTACTAAGGTCGATGACCTGGGGCGGGGGGGACCGCTCTTCGCGCGCCTCAACGCTCAGGTAAGTATCCCGTTACGTCCACTCGTCAACAACAACCCCGCGCTCTCCCCCTTCCCTTAAATGCACCTCGGATACCTACGTTCCACTAATTTTCTTTGTGCCCCTCATTTTTATCAGATTACTTTGTCTTTTGTATTTGTGTTGTGGGATTTTAATATTACTGGTAATTTTTTTTCTAAAATTTCAACTTTTTGAAAGAAATACTTACCTTTTTTATGCTTTATTTTGAAATAAGTGCCATTTTATGCCATATTTTGAAAAAATAAATGCCATTTCGCTATGCTATATTTTAAAAAAATACGGGAATATTTTGACGGACTCTGGTTATGTGTCAACACATTTGCTGGTATCAATGTATGGAGCGACTAGCATCTGATGAGGCCGATCCGAAATAGGTCCCAAACTCATATGGCAATTATAGGTGAAAACGCTGAATCAGCAGAATTGAGGTTAGCAGTTTCAATATGTTGAGAGAGCGAAATGCGCTGTAGCCAAATACGAAGTAAACTGGCGAGCTTATTCACAAATATAGTTCTCCCAAAATGTAATGCAATACGAGGGTAAAGGCAGTAAAATCAGATTAGTAATTGACACTTCTTTGTGATAATTAAATCTGCTTTTACTGCTACTGGTGTTATTATTTTTTGTTTATCTGTTCATATAACCCTTCATAAACCTGCTCGTTTTTTGTTGAGGATTGTGAAGCAAATTACATCCTAGGTAAGTGATGAAGTAAATTGTTAGCTAGACTTGATTTTTTGTTATGAATAACGACTGGCGCCCTATTGTTTATTATTTCCTTTGTGTTATGTTTAAATACATCCAGCCATGTTTTGTAATTACTAGTTTTTGTTTTCTGACATTATTTTTATTCTGATTGTCAAATGTGAATTCTATTTTGAATAATTAATAAAAAACTACAAACAATAACGAATTATAAAGATTGTGAACATGTGAGATACAACAGTGGTGTCAGAAGTTGGATTCAGGAAGATGTCTGTCACCCGAGATGCTCGAGTCCTTTGCGGGCATCTTTGCAAATGCTATTCAGAAAGCGATTGCAGATGCAACGCAGGCAGCAATAGTCAACGCTGCTCAACCTACCCAACAAGCTCCTGCTACGTCACCGTCGGAAAAACTTCCCGTAAGTTGAACCTCTACGTCGTCGAAGGTGACTTTGACACTCTCTGCGGCAGACAATGGATTAATCAGTTTACCAATTAATTTCGTCGCACTCTTCTCCTCATCAAATCAGGTCAATCTACTGACCACAGCAACTCCAAATCTGACCTTCAGGCAAAAAGAACATCTTAACCAACTCCTCTTGCGGTACGAAGACGTGTTTGGCGAGATTGCAGGTAAACTCACAGGCCCACCTGCTACATTGCATCTAAAAACAGGCGCAGCACCCGTCTTTGCAAAGGCCAGGGAAATTCCTCTGGCCCTGCGGGACGTTTACGCTAAAGAAATGGATGCTAAAATCGCGTCGGGTTTTTATAAACGGGTAGATTACTCTGAATGGACATCAACCACCCATGTCGTGGCAAAGAAAAATGGAAAAAATTCGAATAACCGGAAACTACAAGCCAACACTTAACCCAAGAATAATCATCGATGAACACCCTATTCCGAGAGCTGAGCACCTATTCAACCAAATGAAGGGTGCCACAATTTTTGTCATCTCGACATTAGGGACGCTTACACACACTTGACGGTCGATAATGAATTCAGCGAAGCCTTAACATTAAAGACGCCGACACACGGCCTCATCAGACCAACCAGAGCGGTATACGGCGCAGCAAATATTCCTGCTATCTGGCAACGCCGCATGGAAATCGTCTTGCAAGGTATTCCAAACGTGCTAAATTTCTTCGATGACATCCTGACACATGCGGACAACTTTGACAACCTATTGACGACTCTCAAAACAACCTTGGAAAAGTTGCGATCACATGGCCTTTGCTTAAATCGCTCCAAGTGTGTCTTTGCTTCTCCTGCCGTCGAATTTTTGGGCCACAAAATAGTCGCATAAGTCTGATAAATACATCAAAGCAGTAAAAGATGCTCCAAAGCCCACAACACCAGAAGAACTGCAACTTTTCTTAGGTAAAGCAACGTATTACAGTGCTTTTATTCCTGATTTATCTACCAAAGACAGGCCTCTGCGAGACATGCTGTTGAGGGAGTCTGTCACCTGGACGGCTGATGCCGAGAGAGCATATGAAGATATTAAAAGCACAGTGACCTCACCTCAGGTCTTGTCATACCACCCATCGCTACCACTTCTGTTGGCTACTGACGCTAGCAAAACGGGGCTGGGCGCATTTCTTTCGCATCGCTTGAATAACGGCAATGAACGTCCAATTGCCTACGCAAGTCGAACGATGAGTGCAACGGAACAACGCTACCCACAGATCGACAAAGAAGCCTTAGCCATCGTCTGGGCCGTTCAAAAGTTCTTTTTGTACCTATACGCCCGTCACTGGACGCTAATAACGGACCACAAGCCACTGTCACAAATCCTGCACCCTGAGAAGTCATTACCAGTGCTGTGAATCAGCCGTATGGCAAATTATGCAGATTTTTTGGGAAATTTCGACTACAACGTTATTTTTAAAACAACAGAGGCGAACGCGAATGCCGACTACTGCTCTCGTGCTTCACTACCTGCCAATGTTCACCAAAATTATCAAGAGAAGGAAGAAGAATACGACGCATTCGATCAATTCATTGTCGGACACATCAAACAACTTCCAGTTAACAACCAATACATCGCTCAAGAAGCGCGGAAAGATCCGCATCTTGGAAAAATTATGAGACTACTCGAATCGGGACACTGCCTCGTACGTGCGGGGTATAAAGCACCGGAAGTAAATTATAGGATAGGAGATATGTACAACTGAACAGTCAAACACAAAAAGTATTGACAACATTACCTAATTAATACTGCCTTGATGTATCATGGATTATAGAGAGAAAATAGAGGACATAGAGTGATGAGTTACCTTAATAATAAATTTCTGCAAATACGTCAATGAACATAGCTCATACATTATAAGTAGGTAACATAATATCATTTAAAGGAACGAAAAATTGTTCAAGTGCACAAATACTGATAATAAAGGGTATTCAAAAACTAGTACGCTTGGAGTTGGCTATGGCTTGAGAAAACAAGAAACATAGTACAACTTATTACTTACACATGAACAAAAAATACAGATAAGTACAAGTAAACTTGAGATTATACACTAAAAATTTTATTTATCACTCTAAGTTAGAGAGCGGGCCTAACGAATTTCAAGCGATGCTTCTTGGAGCGTGCATAGCGTTTGTTTGCATGAAACAAAATCGCTCGAAAAATGTATAGCTTACTTTGGCAAGTATAAAATCCTTATCCCCTACCTCAGCGTAAGGCTGGTATCTGAAAGCAATCAACTAAAAATCCTAAATCCATGTACGTTTTTATCCAAGGTTGCGCGTTTTGGGAAAATAAAATTTCTTCAAGCGACGTTCGCACAAAGAAGGGTGCGAGCGTGGCTATTTGAATTAGAAATACGGGATTGAAATGAACTCTCATAAATAACAGAACGAAATCCAAATAAAACCATTAAACTATGTAGGATTAACAAAAAAAACAAAAGTTAATTTAAAAACCCGTGCATTTTCTAAAAAAATGTATGGCGAAGTTTCTTTCGACATATATTTCAAGATCGGGTTCTCTTTAAAAAAAAAATCTAATAGCCGGATGTGGATATTAACAAACAGTGTGCACACCATTTAGTGTTATAAACAGCTTAGCATTCATATATTCCTCATGCAAGGATGATCTATGAATCAATTTTATCTGATTGTAGTGAGGTGAGAAATTGAGATAACAATAGTTTTTGTACGATACCCGTGGTACACACAACCATTTTCCTTAGGTTATTGCTGTCCCTAAGTCCAGCAACCATTGTCTCAACTTCAAGCAACTCATTATTAATCTGGCCAGTTTTTACAACGCTGTTAGAAAAATTCAAAGCATTTTCTTCATCTTCACCAAAAATTCGAGTATATTGTATCATCCTTCGAGCAGCATCTATCAACTCTTTTGGAAAAGTTGTTTCCAACAACAATTTTATTGTAGAAATCGTAAGTTGCAATTTCTTGTGCGGATATTGCATAATACTCGTAATATTAGCCATTAAATACGTAATTTTAACTATCGCATTTATTTAACAATTTCAATCAGTTTAATTATGAAAAGGCAACTGTGGTGTACTTACCCAAATTTTATGGTATATCTTCTACGCTGTTGGCTAAATTTTCAATACATTACTCGGTGCACGCGCAACCAATCATAATCATAGATTTTAGAGCGGCAAACTCAAAACTTTATTTCTAGTTAAAAACCAGACTATCGATTTCTCTTGGTAGCAAGTAAGAAACGATTAAGCAATTTTGCCCACCCATTAAGAAATAATTAGAAAATAGCTTGCTCCACATGCTATTTAAGTTAAGTTTGTTAATTTTCGATCTTCCCCAGGTAGGTACTGCACTTCCTAAATACGTGAACTCACTGACCTACTCTTTTATGTATCTTTGCTAGATTTACATTCACACATAATAGTTTAGTTTTCTTCTTGTTGATTTTCAAACCGACCTTTTCTAATTCTTGTTGTAGGTGGTTCAACATCTCCTGCACTATTTGACCACCGTGTGATAAGATGCGCAGATCATCTGCAAAATGTAGGACTTCTAAGGTCCCTCTCATTCCCCATTATATGCCTCTATTGTTGCGTCCGATGGAATTGCTCAACACTTCATCTAGCGCGACAAAGAACAGCAACGGTAACATAATGCATCGTCGTTGACGGTCACCAGTTTTGTCTCGAATTCCGGCGACAGCTTTCCCTCGTGTACTATGCAGCATTGGTAGCCATTGCAACCTTGTTTTATAAGATTAATAAGCGTTTGGGGTATACCCTTGTTCTTCAATGTGGTTCATATGTACTCCCTGTTTAACTCAAAAACTCGTAGTTCACGAACAGTAAATATAATCGTGCTTGGAACTCTGTCGTTTGATTCTTAACTTGTTTATTTGGTTCGTGCAGGGATTTCCCATTTCTGTAGCCACTTTGTTCCTTTCGTAGTGTTCTGTCAAGTACATCCAATATCATGTTGAGTATCACTTTGTATAATATCTTTTTTATTATACTAAGCAAGCTCATTCCCCTCCAGTTATCGCAGCTTTGTAAGTCTTCTCTTTTGGCAGCTTCACAATTAGTCGCGCTTTCTAATAATTTGAGAATTTTTTCTTCTCCCGCAGTTTTGATTGGAGGCTGGAAAATTTCGACAGTTGTTTGCGCATTTACTTACAACATTTCTGCTTACAGTTGATCAACACCTGTAGCCCGTTTTCGTTTAGCGAATTACTACACTTAGTTCCTCACTGATTGGTGCGTTTATGTTAATTTTAATTCCTGAGTTTACAATTATTGCCGTAATTTGTTAGGTTAATTTTAATTCATAACGCCACTTATGAACCCATTTAGTTATCGATCATTTTGAGCGAGTCCGCCCTCTTCTTCGTTTATGTTTATGCAATTCAGAGCATAATTTAACTTGCAGCCGAGCAGCTCCCATCCATACAGCTAACGTATGCACATTCTTCGAAGATTTACATTTTTCGTTTCGCCCCGCGAGTGAGGATTAACGAAGCCGGTGAGCTGCAATTTTCATTCTTGGAATTATCGGAATTCAGCCCGAAGTGTTTCATTCAAGTGGTTGCGTGCGCTGTGCGGGAAGGTGAATTAGCCATGTTACGTCGAAACCCCATTAAGGCAAACTACGTTTGGAATTACGCCCAAAATCCGGATTTATTTAAAGGGTTTCCTGGAAATAATTATTCATTTACGGAGGGTACTGGCGAAGCCATTAGAATCGTTGCGTTAAATTGCTTCCTGCTTCACGTATCGTGGATTTGTTCTCTAAAAAGCGAACGCCTCAAGCAACAGCAACCCCTCTCCCAATTTGCATGTATTTTCCCTTGGGCTTGCGACAGCACTTTCGAGGGCAACTTCCTTTCATCAACACAGCAAGTACTACCAACTGCTAGGGTAACTGAACTAATATGCTGTTAAGTGGATTTCAACTTTTCCAGCAATTTTCCGTTACACGTGTTCAAGCAATCGCTCTCTCATAAATTATTCAAACTGACAGACGAACAAGTCTTCAGCTGAAGTTCATTCCGTTGCAAACGATCAGCTATTGCTTCATAATCAGTAAAGAGGCAGTAAAAAGTCACTTCAACATTAAGATATGGGCTAACGAACACAGACGTTGAGCAGATAATTTCGAGATGTCAATCAAAACGCTCGTTATGCCATTCAAAAGATCGTAAAAGTCATTTCAAGTTTGATAGGTATATGAGCATAAAACTAACAAGTGTTCAGCAGTAAACCCCTTCTCGCACAAAATCAGTCGTCCTATCTCCCGAGTAACGCCTCAGCCAATGACATCGCCGAGTGAAGAGCATGCACCATTTTTAAACCAATAGTCGCAAACATCTAATTGTTTCCCAGCTACAACTCCTTCAGATCTTTTAAAAGGGGTCTTTGCACACTTTTCTGTCAGACAGAAGTAGTTCCTTCAGTTATCGCATCGAAGCAAGCCGCGTAGCTTGGGGTCGAGTTCTTTGCGTGTTTTGACCACGACGGTTTTAATTTTCGGAAATATTTTCTCAATCCGCTCTGGGGGGTTTAATTTACGGAACCGGATCGATTTGAGTCTTTAACCTGGAGTGTTTACACGATTATCGTCTCGTCATATCGACGTATTCCGGAATATTCCTGCACAAGGGACCAGACACGATGACCAAGTTCTCGCACTGCATCATTCATCGCTTGCATTCCGTGTTATCGATTTTCCCCCGGATTCTACTGCAGCACTGCAGCGACTCAAGCCGCAGCAAAGATCGTAGAAGGTACTGTGTAAAATAATGTAGGCGCCCATTATTTTCGCTAAGTGAAATAGTGTCGCAAAAGCAAATTAAGTTACGCACAAGACCTCATATAGCGTTCATATAACGACAAAATAGTCAGTAGCATTTCACAAATTCATAACTCTGCATATAGTTAAATTTAGAATACCGAATGAGAATATTATCGTCATTTTCATTTCACGAATTCATAATCCTGTAAGTGGTTAAATTTAGAGTACCGAATGAGAATACTACCGTCATTATCATTTCACGAATGCATAATCCTGGAAATAGTCAAATTAAGATTACCGAACGAGAATATTATTTAGCAGTTTGTAGAACACCATAACGTCATAGGACTTAGAATTCAAGTAATTAAATCAGATGATTTCATTGTATATAATAACTGTGTGTTTGACGTTAATATATAGAATTTTAATTACTCTATGTTTTCTTGGATTTGACGGTTGTTGCATGGGATCATTCCTGTATTTAAGTGTAAAAGATTCTAGCTGTAGGAAATCACTTAAGGTAAGTTCCATCAGGAATAGCGCAAGGAAGGACGTCGCTGCAGCAGTATCAACAACACACATATGGGTGATTTTCTCTTTCCACTTTTAAGAAATCGCTGAGTATTATTATTCCAAAAGTGGTGGCCCCTAGACATTTCACCCCCTTTTAAGTTATCGAGCCCTGACCGGTGTAAAGCACCATCTCCAAATAACCTACGTCCTCGCGACTAGCTGCCGGCAAACCGTCTTTTTATTACAACCATTCCCGGCGGGCTATAATCACCCAATATTGTCGCAATCCCATTCTATCGTGTAATAATGCGATGAATACAATTTAAACCATTACAGTTATCATAGCAATTAATAATAATTCAAGAATTTCAAATATTATTTCAAAAAATGTTCCATAAACGTGCGAATTAGAATTTGGAATTATATAAAATAGCATTGGCCTTGAAATAATTTGAAGTAAAACTGTAATAAACATAGTGTTCGCCTTGACTTGAATATGAAAATGTAATCAAAGCAGGCTTTGACTTTATAATAACAATATAAGATTGATGTAAACAAAAACAATCGGAGAAGTAAAGCCAAGATTTTTTCCAATTATTAAGTGTGTTTCAACTAAGTAGAGTGTCTTTGATAGTCTGCAAAGAATTTTCAATTAATTCCTGGCACCTCTGCAGAGGGTAAAAGCGTTTCAACTGTGTGTCGAGTAGCTGGTGTTCAAGTTGTGCGAAGTTCAAGTAAGCAGCGGGGCTTGGAAGCTTGCGGTAGGAATATTCTTCGTGGAAAGCAGCGGAGCCCTAGGTGTAGGGCAAAGAAACCTGAGTTAGAAGCAGTTTGGAATCGATCAGCAGGCGCATGGCAGGCTAGTACTGCAGACCAATGGAGGAAAAGGGGCCCCATTCGTCGCGAAACTTGCTGCGGGTCCGATTTAAGCCTAAAATTGAAATCAGTTAATTTTCTTGGCGTTTTGTGTGACTTTCGACAGCGCCCCTCCGGTGTTTTGTTAAAGTGGCGTCTGTTTACTTACGTTTTTGTTATCACCTGGGCAACGCAGCTTACGTAATTGTTAACATTTTAAGCCAACTTGATACTTAAAATGTGCGGTTAGATCGCCATACTTGACATTTCAGTTTGTTCCCATTAGTTTAAAATCCCGCATTATACAGGGTGATTTATAACGGGCGGACCAAACTTCAAAAGTTTGTTGGGGAGGTCATTTTGAGTAGAAAATGTTATATGAACATAGGTCGTACTCCGTTTAGTTACCTAACTGCAAGAGATCAAAGTTTTATTAATGTCGTAGTAAATTCACAGTATCAATAAATTCTTAATATCAAGTTGACAGCTATTAAACAAAATAGCGCAATTGTTTACAATTTGATAATTGTGTCATTTTTATTTGGTTTATTTGTTGCACTTGCATCAAAAGATAGAAAGAGCTTGAATCAAGTAAGTTAATTGTTCCGAAATGGAAGGTTTTAGTACAGCTGAATATGTAGATATCGTTTCTGTTTATGGATATTGCAATGCCAATACTCGCCGTACGACTATCGAATACCAATGTAGATATCAAAATAGACCCTAGCCTTCTAGAAGATTATTAAGTCATTATTTCAAAGACTACGAAAGGCCGGGACAGCAACAGCAACTGTAGGTAATAATGGTGGTGTTCATGCTGGACACAATATTGACAACGAAGAAAATGTGATAGATGCAGCTCTTGATGATCCGACAATCAACACTCGAAGTATTTTAACACTACTACATCTATCTGACGGGCACTACATCGTGAGGAACTACATCCATACCATTTCCAGCGTGTACAAACACTGCAGCCAAGAGATTATGGTCCACGTTTGAAGTTTTGCCCCTGCCTCTTACAAGCTAATGATGACCCAAATTTAATTACCAAAGTGCTATGGTCTGATGACTCCCATTTCACAAGAGACGAAATAAATATGATGCACAACTATCATTTTTGATCTCTCGAAAATCCACATGCCATCACTCAATCTCGATTTCAGCGACGTTTTAGTGTGAATGTTTGGGCTGGTATTTTCAACAATCAATTGCTTGAAATCAACGTTTTGGATGATCGCTGAAATGCAGAACCTTACGAAAATTTTCTCGAGAACAGTCTTGATGAGGTGTTAGAAGACACTCCACTTCATATCCACAACGCTTGTGGTACCAACATGATCATGCACCACCCCATTTTAGAATAGAAGCAACTACATGGTTAAATGTGAACTATCCTGGTCGATGGATTGGATGTGGAGGTCCCATTGCTTAGCCGCCAAAATCTCCCGATTTAAATCCTTTGAATTATTATCATTGGAGACATTTAAAGCAGTTGATGTACAGTGGGGAAATAAAAACTCCTGGACAATTACTTGAAAGAAATAACAATGCATTAAATAAAGCTCGTAATGATAATCATGTAATTTTTCGTGTATACTATTCGCTGATTCGACGGTGCCAGGCTTGCATTCGAGCTCAAGAGGCACATTTTGAGCATTTGTTGTAACAAGTAATTATTTTTTATGCAAATGTCATCTATTTTGTTTGTTTAATCGCTGTGTTACTTGATATTAAGCTTATGAATGTACTGCGACATTAATAAAACTTTGATCTCTTGTAGTTAGGTAACTAAATGGAGTACGACCTATTTTCATATTTCATATGCCATTTTCTACTCAAAATGACCTCCCCAACAAACTGTTGAAGTTTAGCCCCCCCCCCCGTTATAATCACCCTGTATGATCCCAGTAGTTAAATAAGCAATATTTAAACGATCGCATGTGATAAAAACCACAACTATTTATGTAAAAAGCCAATATATTAGAAAGTAATTGTACAATTGACTGTACTAATTATATAGACTATGAAAAATGTTGATTCACTGAATTATAAAAAAAGATGACAATGCAAGATGACACGCTGGTACAACTGTACATTACATTCTCCGTCTGTGAATAAATAACAAACATTCTTCCAACCCGCCAACTAGCGATCTCAACATTCTTGTGCTTCTTTCAATTTCTCGTCAGGCGCTTTGTTATCAGGAGCACAGAACGTTCAACATGTATCTCTACTTTACAATTATTTTAAATTAGATACTTCTGTAGGTTTTATAAGAACTCTGTATTTCTTATGCCTACCATTTGAGCTATTGTACAGCAGATGGCGCTAACCTACACAATATTATTAAAGGATGTTTTAAATTGAATAGCATACTTACTGATATTTCCTTAGTTCCTAGACATATTACCAAAGAGCATTAGCTTTGTATTTAGTTTTAACAAACTTGTTCTTAAAATTCTTATACATGCACAAATATTTTTATATATTTTATTAGTCTGTTCTCGGCAAAAACAAAAAGCGAGGCAAACTGTAATTCAATAGACTTCCTGTTTTAACAATAACCGAATATAGATTATTTGACTATATGTTATTGAATTTTGGTGCGATTCGAGATTCAACTGCTTTTACAGTATAACATTTGTAAGTGGTTCTGTTGATTAGATTCTTCTTTTTCTTCTTTTAAGTGTGCGGCATCTGATTTCTGACGTTATATTAATTGTGCCAAAATTAGGGCTGCCAACTATTGAAGGCTTCATGGTTACTCTGAGCAGGCGGCGGGGGGAGAAACACAATATATACATATATACAGGGTGTTTCCAATACCTAAATTTATTTATATAAAGTTTTGAAATTGAATAAATAATTTCAAATAAATATCATGTTACTGGTTTTTGTACTAGTTACCACAGTAGCACCTATTTATTTTGTTAGTTGCTATGGATTATGGACTATTTTATTCACTAGTGAATAAAGTAGCATTTTATCCACCTTCATCATTAAAATGTAACTTTCCCATGGAGGTTGTTTTCATAGATAAAATACAGCTTTACAAGTAGATATTGGAAAAAAAATACTGTCCTTTATTATTATCTTGAATAGTATATTACGTACCATGACTTGTAACACTTTTCAGATCGAGAATGCAATTTGGGAAATCGAGGCTCGTAGGGTCGCAGTTTCGTCAGCATTCAAAACTAAGAAATGCGGGACTAGCAGGACGCATTTGACGTTTTGCAGGACATCTTCAATACAGTATTTGAATGTGGGACTAGTACTACGATTGCGGGACAACAATCAGATTTTGACAAATATTCAAAATGCTAAACAATCTATTTTCAAAACATATTCAAAACTGTTAAAATGAAGAAGGCTTAACAAACATAAATTGTATTACTATAAGATACTTGCTAACCTTACTACTGAACAGCTTTCGAAATGTCAGTTTGTATGTCATTTTCATGTCTATTACTTAGGAACTATACTAACTATAGTAATTTGTACAACTATAAGCAGTTTACGATCTTTTTGGGTCAGGTGAGACTATGACCATCTAGTAATTTTGTTGGCAGAACCTCTGTTGCAACTAAACTCCCTCATGGAAATTGACACTTTTTGTGTTAGGTTAGGTTGTTTTCAGTTTAAGGTTATATTTTCTGAATAGGTACATTGTTGCTGGATATTCCCTAGTCTCCACATCAACTCGCGTTCTTTTAAATTTGGTCTGTCCTCTTTAAATTGGAAGTAGCATCGTTTAATAGAATTTTTTTTTTGTTGTAACACAATTATTTTGGGCATTTTGACTTTTGCTTTGACAGAAATTAAAATTATTTTTACACATTTGATAAATCATTTATTTTCTTACGAATAATAAAATAATAAATCTGGCAAGAAAATGTCGAACAGACACTGACAGAAAAAAAAATTGCATCCGCTACATCATCGAATCAGTTAGTCCAACATGGAAAGAAAAAATCATAGCCAACTCTGTCCCAAAAAGGTCCTGAACGGCTTATAGTTTTGAAAGTCATACTTTTTTCATGACTTTGCAGTTTGATAATGAGGTCGAAGCCCGAGTTAATGAAGTAAATGAATGAAAAAAAAGACTTTCAAAATGTGCTGTACAAATTACTGTAGTTCCTAAGCAATAAGACATGAAAATGACATACAAACTGTAGTTTTTTGCATAGTGATCTCTTGGTCGAAAAGGACTTCGGAATTGACATTTCAATAAAATAGTTAAAAAGGTGTACTTTTTTCACGATTTTTGCAAAAAAAGTGGAACTTTCAATACTTAGTAAGTTACACTTACTTTGACATATCCATTGCAGGTAAGTTCTAAGTTGATTTTACTGTTTGTTTACTGGTTGTCATGACATTAGGGAAGTACGGTAAAACCTACTCCCCAAGGGAAGTAAGTGAAGTACGTGTTATTACAGTAATTTTAGTTTTGTAAGTAATCTGAACGGATTTGAACTTAACTGATCCTAACCTATTTGAAATGTAAAAACTTGTTAACATTAGTAAGGTTAGGGTATAACCGTAAATATATAATAATGAAAATTATTCAAATTTTTGTTGAACATGGAGAAAAATATTAAAAGCATAATCGGTCTTGACTGGTAAAAGCTACTTACTTTCCTTGATGCTTAAATAACTATTACCAGTTTGAGACTTGCAGTGATCCATTTTGTTTTTTATCAGCTGCTATTTCTCTACCAATATAACTGTTTGTTTCTTCGTTTGTTTTAGACAAGGTCTAGCCATGAGGAATACCAGATACTTTAGACACAGACTGCCAAGTTACTAATTATTGCAGCAGTTAAAAATCTCCCTATTCAAAACTACGATATGTTGAATATGTTTTCATTTGCTAATTTAATTTATTCAACATTTTTAATAACCTTTAAATGAACACAACAAACCTGAACATACGCTACACCAAAATTCAAACACAAGAATAGTCTTCAGAAAATAGTTTATTTTAACCAAGAAGGCATTTTCTACTGATTACTAACACATTGGCATCAATACATAGGTAACTATTGTATTTCTTTCAGAGTTTACAATGTTGCAAATAGATATTTGCTGAGGCAAATTCCATAAATATTGCAATAAATTAATTAATACTGAAAATAAGTTTACAATATTCAAAAAAATCTCAATTATTAAATTCCTTGTGCAGTAATTGTTCAGAAAATTATTGACTAGTAATGAGTAGCAGCGTCAACCGCGTCTCACATTCTAATAACTTACACAGAGCATTTGGTCAAAATTAAGAGATTGATAGCTTGCACATTGAAAATTGCACCATCACAACATTAATGTGGACTCAATATGAGTCAAAATAAAAGCTAACTAAACTAACTTAATGAAAGTAAGCGTTTTTACAAATTACAAATACATAAAAATATCAAACAAGTCCAATTTTACTAAATTGCGCAATTATTCATAAAATCACATTGTCTTAGTGTCGAATAAAATAATGATAATAAGCCTATAATACAAACTACAAAATACTAATAATTATTTCTAAAAGTATTTACACTAGTAGAACAATTGATCGTTTGCTCCATCAGAGCATGAAGATACAGTAATAAAATAGTGAATGAATAATCAGTCTTATTAAGAATGAAGGAAAGCCATGTCAGAGTCTTGAGGCCACAATGAAGCTGCTTTAGCACATTGTTCAGTTGAATTAGGCATTCGACGTACTGGATGGCTTGCAGATCTATCGATAGTGGTCCATCAAGAGATAGACAGCTATCAGTACACGTAGATGGTTTTTAGCTGGGGCCTCAATTCAGGTGGTATCGTGTAGACCTCTGGCGTGGGTTTCCTCTTAACAAGACGTCTCCAACGACCACCAAGGTTCTTGCGGAATCCCTGGACAAATCCTGGCCGTTCTGTGGGTAAGTTTTGTACAAGCGTTTCCTGTAAAGATAAAGAGATATTTAGAAATTGTTGCTAGGTGTTTTTCCTAATGTGGCTTTTAACCAAAACAACTTCCTTTGATAAAGTAGTAACGGTTATTGGTTGGCAAAAGATAATATGTGAAAAAATAAATGTTAGGACCGCTTCTTGTTGTCAACTTTTAGTTATGCTGTACCTACTGAATTTTGATGAAAATCAATAGAACGTGTCAACGAACCTGGGGGCAATGCTCAAGTCCCCCTCGCAAATTTAGAACCGGAAAACACGTTTATATGCATTGCTGATAGGGTCACATGTGGCCCGTGTAGGTACAAAAATTATTGAAATTATTTTATATGGCGACGAACAAATTGACAAAAACAATTGATTTATGTGCATGAAAACAATCGTGTTCGACCTTTATAGCGTTAGCGTGATACGATTACAAGACAAGACAGAGAAAACACGAGACGAAGAGAGAAAGTTAACCTCACACGCCGGAGGTTCGTTCGCCTGCATGTGGCCGTTTGTATTCTATTTCAGGCAAATATAACCGTCCTTAGCGTTCTACAGCGTGCCCACAAGGTCTTCAACTTTGAGTTAATACCCTCGCGATTTTTACACGGGCCACGGGCCTGATCACCTGCCCAGACACCTCGCTTTCTCTATTCGCGACTTTCAAATAGTTTCCATCAGAATTAATTCGTTAACGATTTCGCCAATACTAATGCACTTTGTTGCTGTGCAGCAATTTTTAATTCCTGCATCTCTAACATGGCATTGTTGCGAAAGTCTGGTTGCATGCACACTTTGGCAACAGTGCCTTGCTGGAGGACTTAAAAATTTATTGTATAATCGCAGTAGGTCAGGCGTTTAGGCAACGAACAAAAGTTAAAACAGGCGATTGTTGTTTGGAAATGGCATTTTTGAAACATCTTTTACACAACCGTTACTACTTTTATTTAGAGGCCAGCATCAGTTCAGTAAAATTTTAAATGTCAATTGAAGTAGGTACCACTTGGCACTGCAAACCATATGCGAACAGCGATAATAGGAGGTATGTATGAACTGATACCGTACTCGTTTGCGTTGACAAGTGTATGTGGGCCATTCCTAGTATGCACTTTTTCTACTTGTGTTTTTTAAACTAAGAATGGTCGACATTGAGGCATTGTTGTGTTATTCAAGAAAACAAACATTCAGTGTAATTACCTGGTTATTATTGCTGTACAGGAATTGTTGTGGTTGAGGTGGGAACTGCCACAGAAATTGTCCTCGATATGGGAGAGGATCCTGAGATAAAACGGTCGTTGTGGGTGGTTGTGGAGCTGCTGGAGTTGCTGCTGGTGCTGTTTGCAGGACGACGTCCGCAGGATGCACACTGTTGCTGTGCTCTTCGCGCTTCCGAAGTTTGCTACGGACAAGACGGATTGCGATCATAGTACCGTTACTCCCAACCATCTTATTTTTGGCGTTTCGCGAAGAAAAACTAAAGATAGCCAGCTTGAGGCCGTTTACGTATACTGGCGGGAAGAAGAGTTTGCCGAAGCAATCACTGAGCACAGGTAATAATCCAAAGTCGGTTTGAGAACCTCGTCAAACGCACTGATTATTCGGATTCACAACACTGTCGAAACTCGCTGAAGTTACTTAATCAAGCTGCACTAAATGCAAATAAATAAAAGCACACACGCTGTGAGCGCGATGTTTAATTCGTTATTCTATCTCTGTACAACTACTTGCTGTAGTATGAAGCGTTTCCTGTCCTCAACCCAGCTTATATAGAAAGCTCGTGACGTCGGGCCTGGCGCAGAGACTAGGGAGAGGGAGGCGAGGGGGGAGAGGTTTTAACGCCACGTCTGTGGCGCTCACAACAGCTGAGAATACAGGGAATACACATAACTGGAAATTACGGCGACCAACGTCCGTCCACGGGAAACCAATATGGATTTTGGGAAATACTCTTCGTCAGGAACATTTGAAGAGCTTATTTGCAAACAGAATAATGACCGTTTAAATTTATTCTAAACAAAATAAAGGAGCGTTGCAATAACAAAGGTGCAAAAATAAGAAAACCACAACACATTATAGGTGTTGAATAACCATAACAAACAAACCACACAAATAAACTATAAACGAAGAGAACAGGATTATTTCTTAGTAAAAAATAGAAAGCTGTAGGATTTTGGAAAAAACAAATGACAAGTTTGACGGGGAAGTCACTATAATGGATGATTGCATAAATATTTAAGCTTGAACTTTTCACTATTTTGTGTACTACTTATTAACATAATATGTCATTTTTATTGCGACAAAAGGAGAATTTAAATGTAGAAGAAAATCATTACAAACAGCTCTTGAAATTATAAAATTACTAGTTAAAAACAAATCCGCTGAACATAAAAATTTGAATTCATAAATCTTTTATTGTGTAAGATGAGGGGTGTTACAAACTTGTAGGTTAGATAGTATTCAACAATCTTAGTTAAAAAGATCTTCTATACATGGATCTGAAATTGCGTCGGTATAGTACTATACAATAAATATGACGGACAAAGAAAGTTCTACACATTGGCGTAATTACACATTTGGAATCCCCAAGAGCTTTAAAGTAAACCCATTACTATTTACAAAATGTGAAATTTATGTAACTTTCATCAAAACCTTTTTCTAAAAGCAAATACTCTCAACTTTAATATGAAACAATTATAAAAAAAGACAATTGAATATAACTTCAAAACTCAATTTTTATGAAAGTGGAAATTATTAAGAAGCCATTCCAATTTTCTGCAGAGATTTTTTGAATAGGTTACTGTGAGTGACCACGTTGTGATATAAAAGCTAAATAGCAATTTTTCTGGGAAATCAAAAATGCATTTGTTTTCATATGGTCTACATACACAGTTACATTAAGAAAAACAATTTTCAAAAATACACAAAAAACAAAAACTATAATCGTTACTTTATTTTACCCTTCTGAAATCAAATTTCAAATCAACAAAAACAGATTTCACACAAGTGAAACATAAATTTACATTTACGAAAACAGATTTCACACAAAATGAAAACAAATTTCAAATTCTGGTAAATAAAGCTGCATAATTTAACAGCAAGCTCTAGATATACAGTGTCCGCCAAGAAGTCGGCATAATATGGAAAAAATTTTAATTTTTGATTTTTCATAAAAACTTTACGTCAATAATTTGTGCTTGTCTAAAAACCTATTCAGCCCCTATCATATATACCGAGTGTTTTTTACTTATTTAGAAAATTGAGTGTTTCGAAATTGCCAAAATCCGAAAAGTGCTATTTTTCGGAAATTAAGTAAGATTTCAATGAGACTTTTTTCGAGTATATTATTTTTAGCTAACTGAATAATCTTAAGGGCAGAAAACCCCTATTTTTTAACTTTAGCTAAAAATTATTTTTTCAATGTGAAATTTCGGAAAATATTAAAAAAATTTAAAAATTAATTTTACCTAAAGTTGAAAAAAATGGGGGTTTCTGGCCTTGACATTGTTCAATTAGCTACACACTCTAAAAAATCTCATTGAAATCTTACTTAATTTCTGAAAAATAGCACAAGTCTTAACGAATGTTCATTCGCATACGTTTTCCAATGGCCTTTCCACACCGCATTATGCATGAAATTTTATTTTTCAATTTGACATTATTTTTCAAAAAAAAATGACAGGTTTATCCAAGCAGTATGATTATCACTTGACATTAAAGTGCAGAAAGTACTACTTTCTGCACCAAAATAGGAAAAATAACAAATAAAAACTAGAATGAGTTATATGATTTACAGGGTTGCTAGGCTACGTATACAAAAGTGCCAAAAAAATAAAAAGGGGAACATCTACTTATTAAAAGACAAAATAGCTAGAAGTTTAATGGTAATGCGAGGTAGTCATCTACAATACTGTACGATTATAATTTAACAAGTTCTACTTCTAAATATTTTTTTTATCTATGGCACTTGCTATTTATTCTTGTGTTCTCCCTGGATTTGAGGAGTTTCTTTTGCTTTTAGATGGATAATTACGCCATTGTAGTCATATAATTTCAAAATGACATTTAAAATAAAGGAAGCAACTACGAGAAATAAAACGTCAACAAGAATTATCATATTACACATGAGAAAGAGATAACAGATAAATAATAAAAGAAGAAAGTACAGAAATGTTTCATGTATGTACTATTTTTTTCCAATTTTTCATTCTTTAGGGCCACTATTCTAATTTATAGCTTAAGCGATTTCTCATACGTTCCTTGCCAAGTTTGGGATTGACAAAAGAAACCTTTGGATTGGTGACTGAATCCACAAATCAGATATTAATCAATCAGAACAGAAAATTATTTTACTGATACCATGACATCCTGCAGGTAGGATATCTGTTAAGATTCTGTATAATGTTTGGTTCGATAAAATCTTTCAACTAGCTCTGTTGTTACTTTGCCGTATCTTATTAGTAGACGTCAAAAGTCAAAAATCATTTGGTCACAAGTTGTAACTTTTAATTACAAAAATCTGTTGTCATTCGTTTTATTTTCATACGATTATAATTGAACTGGTTAAACTTCTTAAAGACGTTTTTTATTATTTTTCATTTGTGCACCAAACTACTATAATTTTGTGCTTTTACAATTTCTATTATTTTTTTAAATCTGTGGCACTTGCTGTATGGAGTAATATTTACCCATGTGCTCCCTTGGATTTGAGGAGTTTCTTACTTAGCAGTAGCGGGAGTTTTAGATAATTTCAAAATAGCATTTAAAATAAAGGAAGTAACTGAGAGAAATCAAACGACAAAAGGAATTATCATACTACAGATATTTTCTATGGGAAAGAGAAATAATAAAAGAAGAAAGTATAGAAGTATTTATGTATATTAGATCTTTTCCAAATTTCTGATACATGCATTCCTTCCCAGGCTTGAGATTAACAAAAGGGACCTTTGGATTTGTGACTGAAGCCACAAATCAGTTATTAATCAATCAGAACAGAAAATTATTTTATTGATAACATAACATCCTGCAAGCAGGATATCTGTTAAAATTCTTTATAATGTTTGGTTCGATAAACTTTCAATTAACTTGATTGTACTTTGTCGTATCTTATTAGTAGACGTCAAAAGTCAAAAAGCATTCGAAACCTTGGTCACAAGTAACTTTTATCTCTGTGAAAGTACTGATAATTGAATGAAGAATTAATTCTGCCGTACCAATCAGAAAAATACATTTCTGATGCTATCTCTAACCTAAGTTCTTTACGATTAGTTTCGAAAAGCTTTTATAATTTTACCCTTATTGATAACAGACACGCCCTTTAATTTTTCTTATTGTCGATAAGAATATTAGTTAAAAATCAGAACACGTTAAACTTCCTCAGAAGAGTCTTGCATTGTGGCCGCAATTATTTTTTATTTTAATTCCGTGCAAATGTACATCTTCAGTAGAGCTGTTTATCCAAACCCGCTATTCCTCATTTACATTTCGCTATAATTTACCATCTTATTTAAATCTGGTTTGCTTTTGTTATAATAACAGATTGAAAATAAACTTTTATATATAAAAAAAATCCAAACCCGCTGAAAAAATAAATATTATCAAAAGTTCAGCCAGCACCTAAATATAAAATCTACGTTATTTAATTTACTGAATTAGTCATTGCAGAATCACAAGGCCCTTTATCACCTATTGTTGTTTTGGAAAGGGGAATTGATAGCAAACAAATCAATTTATCCCAATCTCATGACTAATGTATAGGGCGATGTTTTTTTACCAATTACACATACATACTCTATTAAATACTTTCTTAATTTGAAAATGCATATGACACCTGGATATCGTGTTTTTCTTTATTATCAACTTATATAATAAAAGTAAATATGAATATTAGCCGTATAGCAACAGCACTTTCTCCAATAAATTAGTAAGATTTACACCTTACTGTTAATCAAATAAAACCGATAATAAATCACCCAAATATTCATTGTATAGAATAATATTTTTTTTAAATAAGCATGTATTGGTTGTAAAACTACTTAGAGCTTTTAAAAAATAAAACACACTTTAATCAAAACTGTTACTAAGTGGTTTTAATGAAATAAGAAAAATGGTGCTGGTGTTAACGATAATAACTAATAACTAATAGCAAACAAATCCATTAAGGACATCATCCGATAAACATGTTGGGAATAATTAACTCTACTAATAGGCGATATTAATAGTGACACATTTTGGCAAATATGTTAATGAACATTTAAGGAAAACATAATCTGTAAATTTATATATTGTAATTTTCAAGTCATATGAGGAAGTGTCGCTTATAATAGATAGATGCTATTAATAGACTATACCTTGCAATTTTTAGAAACTTAACAAAGAAACGTTCTATCAGATAAATAACTGTGCATATAAAAAAGGAGTACTTGACATCAATAATATTAACTGGAACAACAGTTTTTTAAACTAGAACACGTCACTGTCTAAAGATAATAAACTGCAATATCCGTTAGGCACCTTTGATGAATTTTTGCAACAAAATCTAACAACCATGATACGATAACTTTCAAAATAGCAATTATTATTACCACATAAGGAAAAGATTGGTGTAACAAAGAAGATCGATTAATTAAAACACCTTTCATAAACTTAGCTTCTTCATAATAGAACCACAAAGATTTCTAATTAGTATATTTCTAACTCTATCTATACAGCTGGATTATCATCGACTATCCATTCTAAAATTGTTTATAATTATATTGATTGATGACTTCTTCTTTTTGAGAAGAACAGGTCTTTAATATTCATTTTTACTATTATATTTTATACAATTATATTTTGTTTATTTATTATTAAATTGAAACCTACTTTCTGAGAAAGTGATCTGATTGTTTCATACGTCACATGTTTGAGGAAGTATATGCATACGTATATCTTAATCTTCCAGTGGTATAAAATTCTGGAACTAAACCGATTGTATTCAAAACAACTGTAGGAATAGTGTCGTAATTTCGTCCAAATTACTAGAAACAGTTTGCATAACAACATCTGCATTACAAAAAAAGTTAAACGATTTTTGGAAATATTTGGCCTTACACTGCTTTGTGAACAAACAGGCCACAATAAGAAAAAACGTCTACAAATATTATAATTGGATTATTTAAATCAGAAATTTATTGTCGATAGCATTTAGTTCTGACCCCTTTCCGTTATCTGTTACATAAAAACATCTCGTGGAACGAGCCTTTCTTGGTTTTCCAGAGGAAAAAACGTATCATACAAGGTCAACAAAAGTTTAACTAACTAGCGTCATTCTAAAAATTGAGACCGTATCGAAAACCAGTTGGGAAATCACGTTCTGAGTAATATCTTTCACGTTTCGAGATAAAGATATCGTGGGTATAACGACATTGCTAAAGTGCGATGATAATAATAATAATAAAGTTTGCATTGACATAGGCTATGGTAACGGAGCTTATTTTTTATGATAAAAAAGTAGATGATTAATTTTTATTTTATTTTTATACATAATAGTGAAAATCAATGAAATCATATGGAGTAAATACTACATTTTTAACATAGATCCGTTTACTAAAACGCTGATGTACGCGGTTCAAAAACAAATGCAAAAATTAACACAACGCTTTTAGAAATTCCCATTGACTTAATACGAGCAATTAGCATAAATTAATTTGAACGTGATTCACAATATCCTCCCACCAGGTTAATGTTTTTTGTATAATGATGCTGCCCGTACTTAGTGAATAACAAAATAATTTGATTGCATCACTGATGATGCAATTGACGTTATAGTTTCTACCACTGACGACCTCGATTTGTGTATGTGTAGTTTAAAACGCCACTGCCGTTATTTGTTTTAATGAGTTACTACAATAGATAACAAGGAAACGTTATTTTCCAGAAAGTTTTAGTTGAAATCAGTAATGTTTAACTTTATTTGAAAATATTAATAATACATGTAAATAGAACTTTCGAAACACGTCATTGGAAACTTATCCGCAGCGATTTACATTTAAAAGTGTTCTTGACCTACGTTGACAGTTACTACGTTAATTATCGATATTTCGATACAGCACTAAACAGAAAAATAACAAACTTTTGTTTTCAATGTTGTGTAAGATTTTGTCCTTTATCGGAATTATTTCTAGTAATGATTAACTTTTTGCTACAGTGCCTAATTTATTATCACCCTAACACCATTACCTTAATGTTAATTGTGTGAATCACACTTTAGAGCAATTGCTTATATCATCCGGTAGTTTCCATTTGCCACAAACAACTCGCTCAAGTTTGTAATGGTGTAACAATATCATTCGTTAACTGCAATTTTGCAATTTTAGATAACGTAGTTACACGATGCATAATTAAATCTTCCACAACGACCTGGTCGTATAAAGGTCCGAACACACATTCCCGGACCGTGCCAGGGCCGGAATACGGCCGTCACCCGGTTATGTCTCGGCCCGTTCATCTAGAAACCACACATGTCCGTGTGCCGGCCGTGTTCCGGACAGTGGGACTCGGAAGTTTTGTCAGTCTGCTTCGAAATCTTTGACGTGATCGGTTAAAGATATACGGAATATTGTCTCAATTTTCTTCCAAACTCTGTCCTTGTACTCTGCATTTCTGAACTTTTTATTAGCTTGATTATATTCTTATAGAGTACTTACCGTAAACTTTCGAACCTCCTCTATCAGTCGTTCTATGTCTATATTCACCCTATATAAACAATGAATTATAAAGTTTTCAAATGCTGCGATCAAAATACACCCACTAAGTATTTTCCAAACGCTAACACTTGTGTGAAAGCAGATCTAATCTACCACCGAGACCGGACCGTCACCGTCAAAAAGTAAGCAAAACTATTATCACCCGGCCCGGGCCCGGTCCGGTGACGGCGCCCGGACATGACACGGTGATGTGTGAACAGATGCATTTAATTTCACTGTGCAATTCATTCACCGGGTGACGGCCGTCACACGGCCGTCCTCCGGCCCTGGCACGGTCCGGGAATGTGTGTCCAGACCTTTATGCAGTATACGTATAAAGCAGATAATGGAAGACACAACTAGTAGCAGTTACTTTGACATGAAACGGACAACCCAAGAAAGAACGCAATGGAAAGCTGTCCACTCATGGAAACCGTGAGAAGGAGGATAATTTATTTATTCTAGAGAAGATAGTCATATATTTAGTGAAGAATGCATATAAAACTGTTCTATATTACTACTACTACTTTAATTTTTAAATCGCCTTTACCCAGAAACAAATTCCTTATTCAATCTGAACCATAAGCCAAGAAACACAGAAAATTAGAGAAAATGTATATGGGGAGTGTTTAAAATGAGGTTCACTCCATGGAGCCCCAGTATTTCAACTAATAAAAGTTAAGTGCTAAATGCAATTGGAGGACTAACATAACTGTGACGATAATAATAATAATACAAAAAGTTGTGTTGTATGTCCCAGCTCTTTCGAAAGTGGCAAAATAGATGCGAGAACCTTATTAATAAATGCCAAAATAAAATGGATAAAATTATTTAAATGAAAAGCACATTGGGCGTGTGCAGGTCTAATATTAGCGCAAAGCAATTAGTGCTAATGTGTTAAATACACAACAGCTAAAAATATGCTACGTATTTTAAATGGTGAATGGTTTTGACAACGCGTTATCGGTGCTAGATACATCATTTGTTAATTTATTCTACAATTAAGAGCTGAATATTTTTCGGTCCCTAAATGCGAGTAAAATGCTTTAACTAGAAAAGACCATAAATGCGTCATACTACGCACGTTGCATTGTACGTAGTAATAGTGACAATGGACTTCTACACGTGGCGAGGATTTAAAATAGGAAATATAGTCACCTTAACACGCTTAAATTTAATTTCTAAAAATTTTTTAAAACTCCTTCGTTATAATCAATATTATATACTTATCAGTACGGTAACGGTAACCCATTTTGAAATTTAAAAGAGAAAGATTCTAGTTTTGGTTCAAGTTGCTACACTGTATATTAAAATGCAATACTTCACGTTAATCATTATGCTCGCTAACAAGAATTTCATGTTATTCACAACACAAGAGTTTTAGCAAGAGATTTACGTTTATGACACTGATCAATAAATAACTTTTAATATGATATCTGTGTTATTTTTAATGCAAACTTCTTTTACGCTACGATAGGTTTTATCTTATAATCGCTATATATTTATCATATTCAGATCAAATATAAGTGTTTAAGAAAATAAACAAATACAGTATGAACTGATTTAGTATTTATGTTAGCATGTCTTGTCGGAATAACCGCAACTCTAAATACATTAGAAGTGAACGTTATTATTGGAAAAAATAAAAAACGCACTTTCGAATAGATTAGCACCTTCTGGTAGAAACACTTAAAAATCAATTGTAAACCTATAAGCTTAACGCAAACAACATGAAAAACACGAGGCAGAAACGTCAGTAGTTCAGTGCTGTTAAACAACTTCAAAAATATAAAGATTAATCTCGTACTCGTATTTTTCATACCTAATCATTTGTGTTGATCGTCTGCGAGCAGTTCAAGTATTACGTCAACGTAAAATCAAAAAGACATCCATAGGACAGTCTCAAGGATCATTTCACACCTGCTGCTTTAAATTTATGTTTAAAAACTGTACTGCAAACCTTCTCAGCGGAATATTTGGCAGGGATCCACAATTGCGACTCACCCAAACAAGTGACATTGCAAATTGTTTGGGGAGAAAGAGGATGCATACAGAAGTAAATATAGACCCAGCTAACTTATATAACAAATGGAACAAGTGGAGAGCGAACAACGACTGTCTAATAGATGTGCCAAATTGCAAGAATTCTAACTATCTACGGGAAAAGATCCAAAGTACAGACCCATCCCGATTAAAATACCTATTTTCCTTGGACTCTTGTGTAAAGATCTGGAATCAAGTGGTAGCAAATGACGTCAATCCCGATTATAAAGCCGAAAATTTAAGACATTTTCCAGAAACAGGCTCGGACCACTGGCAGTTTTACGCATAATCCGGAAACCATTAAATTTACTAAACACTAACGCAAATTAAAGCACTTAAAAAGTCGTTGTGTAAATATTTTTGTTGACGCGCTTGTGCTCAACGCGTCTTCAAGTATCTTCATAAAAATATCATGTGATTTTGGTTACTCTAAATATACTAGTGACCATTTCTCTAATTGTTCAAGTGCCTTTACAGCCTTTCATAAATTAGCCGCTTTTGTAATTTTTGCGGCCATTTATACAATTTAACAGTCGTAATTGATTAATTACTCGATTCGTAATGCTGTACGACAAGTAATATTTGAAGCACTCAACAAAGCAGAGAGGTTAAGGACAAGGTAACTTATCTAATTTGAGGAGCAGCCCAAGGTATCACATCGGTCTCGCCTCATTGTTTTGGCAGTTCTAAGGAAATGTAATCAATTGCTAAGTACCCATAAAAGAATGCTGAAATAAGGCCAGTTATACTTCAAACCAGACAAAATAAATGTATTTATGTTTCAACAAAAGAGAATGAAAACGTAATAAATGAAATTGGGTGAAATGTACAAATTAATGCTGCCTTCAAATGTTTTTAAAACTTGAAACATTTCGAAACTTATATTAAGTGTAAAATTATAGGAAAACAAATTATTTCTTTTGAAAGAAGAGTAGCAAATTGGAATCTGGTGCTAAATACTTAATAACGTATGTGATTGTAATCAATCATAATCATTAGCTTTATAAAGGACTAGTATGTATTAAAACAAATCTCATTGTGAAAACAAATTTGTTACCATGAAATTATGACATTTCAAAAGGTGAACTGTGGTACATAAACTACGATCGATTGTAAGGCTGTATCTGCGTAGCTTTGTTTACGTATGTTCTTTATTGGGTCGACTTGCATATAAGGAGAATATGCATATTTAGACTAAATATGCAGGCTAACATTTCCTACTTGTGTTGAGAATGGCCTCATTAAGCTCCTAATGAATATAATTAACAATTAGGAAGTACGTTTGTACAACAAATACCGCCGTGCAATAAATTAATTTAACAAATTGCTACAATTAATAACATCACAGTATTTTTAGCTGCTATCGACCATCGAACATAAAATATTTCTACTAAACAGATCTTTCAAATATATATTAGTAGTAACATTATGTAGATGACTTGATATCCAAGTTCAAAGTAATTGATTTTCTTGACTAAGCGTGCATATTTATAACTGGAAGTATTTTATGATATTAAGTGGGAAACGATATAGTCTGTTTTAATATTAAAAGCGATTTATGTCCCGCAGCTTACTTAGTTAACGAGTTTGTTTGTAGTACATATGTAGTAATAAAATACTAAATTTAAGAGGAACACTTTTGACGTTAAATACGATTTCAACTTTTTATGTATTTGTTCGTATCATCCCTGAATACGAAAATAAATAACATCCATATACCACTTCGAATTCTACAAGCTATTAAGAAAATATATCTACCGTTCCACTTCTATGAATGAATTCTAACAAAAAATCTGTTTGAAAACCTTTAATAATGGTTTTCTTTGTTATTCACTTATCGTAAAAATTAAGCAAAAATAAAAGAAAAATTGAGGACTACTCACTGTAGTCTATAGTAGTCCCGTAACTCTTAGTGAATTAATTTGTTTAAACATTTCTCAGTATTCCGTGTAGGGATACGTAAAGTGCAGTTATACAGGGTCCGTTAAAAAGACGTATAAAAAAACATAAAATGACTGCTCCCTATTACATATGTTACTTTGAAGGGCAGACTTTGGAGATAAATGTCAATATTCAATAGTTACCAAAATACTCACTTGGCCAGTGCAACAACGTGAATTTTTCAAAATCAATTCAATCGAGGGCAACGTGTGTCTGTGATGTTCCTAACCGCAAAACAATTTTGAACTGGGTTAAAATATGGCATAAGAATGGGTCAATATTGAATGGAAAATCAACTGAAAGGTCTAGATATGCGTAAAATCGACAAAATCAAGTAATGTCTAACTTCATCCGCCGTTTAATCTAGTGTATTGAAAATTGTTATTTGGAAAACAAAACCATCAGCCTTTTTTGACGGACCCTATACATTATATTTGAGGTAGAGATTACGGGACTGCAATTTTATTAATCTGCTTGTATGTTGTTCAACTATATTGACGTTTAAACCATGACTTTTCTTGTGCTACTGTACTGAAGATTACCAACGTGGAAATACTCTAACATTCAAAGTATACTAAAATCACTATTGCTACTACACCTGCCATATGCAACATGCATGCCTATATATTTGCATTTGGCATATGGCCATTTACATATCGATTGTTAAACCAATTTAAATAGTGTAATCTTGTTTTTGGTTAACAACTATAATCATTGTCATTTCTTTCCACACTCTATTTAAAACACTAATCACACTTGTGCACAATATCTTTTTTCTTTCATAAATTTATAATTGAAGACATGGTTTAATTCCAAAGTTGTATTCGCCTATAGATATAATTAAATCATTTAAAAATTTACATTGAAAATTCACCTTGTGCGTTGCTTACTTTCAAGACTAAAACAGTGAAGACCTCATACTCACACAGCTTCGTGAAAACCGTTTGAAGTTATACTTCTATCCATGTGATAAAGCGAATAATAGAAAATGAAACAGGCGTATCAGATCACCAGACACGTTTCACGTCTGGAACTAAACTAAAACAATGTCCCATGCTGGTTTATGTATAATAAAACATAATTAATGGCGATAAAACCATCTGAACAATGAGCTTTTTGAAAGTGTGGCCGTCCATATGATACAGGAACAGTAGATATGTCAATTAACTAACGCTCCATCCCGACACCACCTAATTTTTCTAAATTAACTTTTGCAAAACGTCCGAGCGGTATGATTACATCATCATTTGTTAAGCCAGTGCTCGTTACACAAATTTATCTTTCGCGGAATTATACCAACCCAGACCAACTGTTAATTAAACGCTTAATTGACCTTCGCAGGATTACCGTGGTTTTTGCAAAAATTGGAGACGCGCAAAACCAAAACATTAACTTTTAACGTGATTACGTGACGAAATGCTTTCTGAATACAAACAAAAGCTTTAGATGAAGTGGTAGCGGAATCTGATGGAATAATGCACAACGTGATTTTAATACCGTTTAGAAATTTTTACAGATCTATTACTTTTACGAAATTAATTAATTAATTATTATCGATTTCTAACTTATTATTTAGTTATTTACAAACAATTGTTATTATTAACTTTCACAAAAAGAAAATATGAAAGTTAATGTGAACATGCTAATGTAGTGTTCGACTTAATTAATTAGAATTATACTGCTTCAAATCACTATTAACGTAACAGAAGGTGAAAATGTGGCGAACTCAACACGGTATCATTTTCTAGCAGTTTTAGCATACTTATTTCAGTTACTGTGTCTATTACACTTAACTAGTATCTCTAGATTTCGCAAATCTTTTTATATTCAATGAAAAAACACAATTAACCTTCATGGTTGTATATAAACGTAACGCCTTAAAACATTCTATAACCTGGTAGTATGCTAACGTCAGCCTCCAAAATTAATAAATATTTTAGAAAAGTTTGTTAGTAGATGTTTTACGGTTACTTAAAATATAAACTGTCGTGGATAGCATCCAAGAAATGAATTTAAACTTCGTACCCTTTGCTGAATTTAATCAAATTCTACCGTATCAAAATGTGAAACTGAAGGTTTAACTACTTGCAATCGTGTAAAGTTTTTATACCAAATTTGAATGTGTCTCCTTATCTGCAGTCTGCACTAATGTCTATTTGTTCAATTGTTTCTCTGGTTGTAAATGACAAATAGAATTTGCCTCTACTTAAGCAATTGTAGTTACATACAAATACCGCTATAACAGCATGGTTAAAATTCTGTAATTTATTGAAATATACAGATCTGCAACAAATTTTAAGAAAATTCAAGTGTTAGTTACAGTTTCGTCCCGGTAATGATAATGACAGTCATAACGAAACGACGTTTTGGCATTTTTCCTTTATAATTGTTAACAATTACGATAGTTTGCAATTAACTTTTTAATCTAGATACATATAGTTTTTGCTATACAGGGTGGGTGAGTTTTCATTACACACTCATTAATTTTGTTATCATGCTGTAAAATAAAAAAGAAAGGAACAACGATTTCTAGATTTTTTTAAATGAGACGCCCTGGATTTTGGATAATTAAAAAACTGGGTAAATTCGTAGTATAGCATTATTTTTATTTTTTATTTTAAGTGATAAGATAACTAAGGTCGTAGGGGTAAAAATGGGATGATCAAAAGTAGGCTGTGCAAGGCAATGTTGTTATTTTTCGGAAATTAAGCAAGATTTCATGAGATATTTTTACGTGTGTTTTAGCTAACTGCTATCCTATGGTCAGAAAACAACGTTCCGTAAAAATTTAACTTTCCAATTTTTGGAATATTTTTCAAAATTTCACATATCAAGAGACTTTCAGTTTCAAAATGTTTTATTTAAAAATGTCAAAAATTGATAATTGGAAACGCCAATAAAAAAATTTAATTATTCCTGTAGATTTTTTATTATTTACTCGAAAGTAATAGTTTGCGTAACTTTATGTTTTTGACGCAAGGCTCTTTTTAGGAGAAATATTTTTTAATGAAAATTAGTTAATGGCTTCTAAAAACTCTAATCTACCCCTGTTAATAAATTACTTTCATAAAAATCCTGTAAAAGTTCTTTTAAAGTTGTCTAAATGAAGGTTTTTTTCTATATTTAGTTAACACGTTCTAATAATAATTTAGGACTTTTTCTCAAAATTTTGAGCCAAAATTATGTATTTAAACAGAAAATTACATTTTAAACAACTTTTTTCCGCAATTATTTTCAAAAAGTGTAAATTTGACACATAACGTCACAACTTTTGTTTAGCCGATTCGTAATCTCTTTTCAACTACATCTGATCGCCAGGGTTCGATTTCCCAAAAAAACTCTAAATAAAATTTTTTAATTAATTAATAACATTAATATATAAATATGACACATGACATGTTAAATACTGAAAAAGAACAAAAAGACAAGAAAACATTTCAAACTCCTACGATTTTCCTTATCACTTACAAGAAAAAATTAAATGGCGCTATACTAGCAATTTAATGGGCTTTCTAATTATCCAAACAAAACATAGGGCGCGTAGCCTACTTTTAATGCATTTTTTTACCTCTACAACCTTATTTATCACTTAACAAATAAAATTGGCGTTATACTAAGAATTTAATAGGCTTTCCAATTATCAAAAAGAATATAGGGTGTTCCATTAAACACATCATCTAGAAATATAAGTTTCATATCATGCGAATACATTAAAAAGCAAAACTTCTTTTACATAAATATTATTGTAGGTCTGGACGTCTATGACGTTAGGTGCAACGATAACAGTGTACACTTTGCTAACTACTTTTTCCCTATGTAATGTAACTACCGTTTTCAGGATGTACAAAAATAAAAACCACCATGATCAGTTTGTAGCCAAGAGATGTTAATATTTTTTCTAATATTAACATAAGGAGTCTATGCTTTTATAGATGTGTGCGTAGATTCATAACTGTATACCTACTACCAAGGAGCGGTTTACTTTTAAATTGAGAAAGAAACACATCTACGATCTCTTGTTTTCTTGTTGTGGCATTATTTATAGATGCACAGCAGTCGTCTCTGTTATAGTTCTTTCTTGGTTTAGAAGTCATTGTCGGGATTTGTTTTTTAACTTCGTGATTTATTCGAGTATTAAATAGGGACTGCTAAAAATAAACAAGGCGAAGAAACTTTAACGAGTAATGGCGATTCTTTATTTGTCAACCAATTTATGTGTCTAGATGCGTCTTGATAAAAGTGCATCGGTTACTTATAATATTCTTTTAAGCATGTAGCACTTAGATGTTTTGAAATACGTTTTACATATAATTCTAGGAAAACATTGCTATGCATGGAATATAATCGTTATATAGCATTTTGATACACATATCTGCTAATATTTCATAAGTACGATTAGATTAAATTTTTTGTTATAAAATGATAGCATTACAAAAGCGGCTGTAACTCAAAGTTCTGTTAATTATTTTTTATGAAATTTACAACAAATATACGCTTTCATATAAAGATATGATCTTACAAAGACTGATTTAACAATCACATTTATAGGTAATTCGAAAAAAAGCCATTTATACCTTTTGGAGAACCCTCTTATTATTATTCTATATGGCAACCACTTCTGTTTTCTCAGAATTTAAAAACTAAGAAATTTATCTAAGTTTAACGACTTTTCTCAGATTTGCCAAGGTTTCTGAATCATCGGAATTGAGAGTCAAGATTCTCTGTCTAGGGAAATCCGTTGGTCATTGTCAGTTAACAAAAACAAAGCTCAGATCATATTAATTATGTTATTTCAATGCTAGCGATACCATTCGAAGCGATTGTTTTTTTTTGTGTACATCCTGGCCATAATTTATATCTTGATGAAGGTAGTGTGAATTTGCTGGAAACAACTATTCAGTAATTTTTAGTTCTAATTTACAGGCTTGAGTCACTTAATTCCACACAACATTTATATAGTATGTATTGCTCTGAGAATCTGTCCAGTCACGTGCTGGAAACGTTTCCTGTCTGCAAGCAATTCGTTTCCGCTGTCTCGGAACTGTATTTTAAAATCCCGCGTTTTCACTATAATACAAGAATCAAATATGTTACATAAGACATTAGAACTAAAACGAGAAAGACATTGTTAAGGACAGTTAAATTCTATAATCACAATCACAGTTAAAAGGAAAAGCAAGATGACCTTTTGCGACACTCCTATGAAATGAAATGAAATGGAAATGAAATCAATTTAAATTTAGAAATTAATGCCCTGCGATAATGATACAAGCATGAGTCAAGATGGTTTTAGCGCTAATAATTGTTGGAAACCATCGTGGTGATAATTGCCACTAACATGAAAAAACCTCTATGAATAACGACCGGAGACCAACGTTTCCAGCACGTGATGGAGATGTGACTGCTTTCTACGACCGTATTTGATCAGAGTCGTGGTTGCGAGCTACAATCAATTGCGGATCTGCTAATTAATTTGCTTAGCTTAATATCTGCACATGCAGTGGAATAGGCAAATTAGGTTAACCGCGTGTCCTGTACAACATGTTCCTCCCACGCTGAGACTCTGTAAAAAAGTAACTTGCAATGTGGCCATTTCCTAGCATTCGCGACACATTGGGAACAGTTATATTCTAAATTTCCAGTTTCGTTCGTGTGCTAGTTCTAAGTTATTCAGCAGCAATACCCACGGAATTAATGAATTTGCATTTTACTAGCACGGCCGATCCATTCATATGATAAAATTAATTATTAAGATTTTCCGTTTTAGAGGCCACAGCCTTGAACCAGAACGTCAGCTTGAAATAGCGTACCAAGTTTCGGAGAGTAGTAGTAGTAGCTAACGCCTTCAGGCAATACTAGGAACCTACTATGACTAGTTTTTAGATTTCAGAATTAGGAAGACTATCGACAGATTATGTAAGAAACGTAAATGTTAAAATTTAGAAAGGTGAAGGTAATTTAGCCAAATTCTCCTTTACGGATATTCAAATTTTAAAGTAAAATGGTTCGTACTTTTGGTCCTTACATACGTGAAGGTGAAGGTTTATGTGTATATGACATGCAATATTGATCAGTTAATATGAAAAACTTTAGGTCAAACATGAAACAATATTGTTCTATTAGAATTAAAAGTGGCACTTTGTTTGAACAGCAATTATGTTTGAATTTGCAAGGCGAAGGGTAGCGTAGCCGAGCGAACGGAAAAATTGCGAATAATACATACTATTTTTTCTGCAACCAAGGAGCTTACAAAATATTCAAAGTTTTAAATGATTGACTGCTTTTGACGTTTGGCATTTAAAAATCATTAGAACAACTGCATCCATAGCCGACCAAGTAGAACCTACTTGTAGTTCATAGGAAGCAAAAGTCCTTTTAATCCTAGGTACTAAAAGTGTTGCAACATATATTTTTCGTATCAGTAAAAGAAACGTCAACTTCAATGACAGATTTTAGTATAAAAGTAATGACTGATAGCCCACGCAAAAAAGTTGGTCAAAAATTTATTTCATCTACAAACGGAATCGTACCTTCAAACGACGCATGGAATTACCTATTGCACTTAAGTTGTTATAACCAATAAAAACCTAATTAACACTTAAAGTGTTTGCTTGTAAAATTATTTGTTCAAATAGGTGAAACACAAAATAGGTGTATACAAATGTAACCTTGTAACATGGTGCTACAGAAAGTAAGGAATTTCTCATCAGCGCCAGCGTGATAGAAAAGTAATAGTATATTATACATCAAGGTAGCGAAGCGCAGTATTATAACCTGAGCGCATATTAGATACTGAGCGCGCAGCGCGAAGTATCTAAAGCGCGAAGGTTATAAGACGATTCGCTACCGTGGTGTATATACTATTTTTTGCACTACCAAACAGCTTAATACCTAAATTTCCAACAAATTTCGAAAATATTTTAACTGTCAACCTGACAATACAGCTCTTTAAAACGTCAAAATTAAAATAGTCATATTTGGTAACTTAGCAATTTATTAGTTACCACGGTGAAAATTGTTTATTTTACTTTCTCTCCCTTGGTGGAGAAAATCAACTTCACGACCTAAAAATAGGCCAATAACAATGCGTTCTGAGACTAGTAGTGCAAAAAATATTTTTTGCACTACTAGTCTCAGAACGCATCCTTATTGGCCTATTTTTAGGTCGTGAAGTTGATTTTCTCCACCAAGGGAGAGAAAGTAAAATACACAATTTTCACCGTGGTAACTGATAAATTGCTAAGTTACCAAATATGACTATTTTAATTTTGACGTTTTAAAGAGCTGTATTGTCAGGTTGACAGTTAAAATATTTTCGAAATTTGTTGGGAATTTAGGTATTAAGCTGTTTGGTAGTGCAAAAAATAGTATCTAATATGCGCTCAGGTTATAATACTGCGCTTCGCTACCTTGATGTATAATATACTAATGCCGGTACATTTAATCATATTAAATATTAATGACCACTACGATTTTAAAATGCCATTTAATAGTAATATCATAAAATACTTCATTTATCGACCGAAAAAATGTGTATTCATGAAATATATTAATCACGCGCTTGATGTGATTAGTAGATATTTCCAAATGTACAAAACTCGTGATTAGTGGCGAGATGATTTTGCATCATTTGAATAAGTGCTCTTAATAATACCACGAAATTAAAATACGATAGTAAACGTGTTCTTAAGAACCATGAAATACTTCGTGTGTGATCACATTTTTATACCGTGCTCCGCCTATTGTAGTAAAATCTACATTCAAATACAACTGACGGTTAATGTCCTTGTCACCGTGGCTTAAATAACCAAGCGTTAAGCAAACTTCTTTATTTACAAGAGAACCAGTGAAAACTAAATGCTATTGACTCTTCAGTATCTGATTAAATGTAAAAGTAATAGGTACATCATTTGCGATGGTTGTCCTGAATTTTGCAGACTTCCATAAATGGGACTGTTATTACATCCAACATATTTATTATTACTATTCCAAGATATACGGCACAATACGAGTACAAGTATGAATAAATCGTTGCATATGCATATAGTAAATGTTTAATTTATTCCGACATTGAATAAAAACAACAGTTTAGATCAATAACAGTGAAACAAATCATTACGTAAAAGCTCTTGTTTATCATTAAACCTATTTGTTATCCATATTTATTGCAGTTTATTTTTATTGTATTCTGTTTACTCCAAGCTTCTAGCCACACAGTTCCTGTAAAATACTATAATTATTTTGTTTTTAATATAGATTTACTCATATAAAGCAAGGTAACTTTTACTTTTCTTAAAACCAGTCTGCGCTAATGGTCTCATTATGTCACTGTTCAAATGCAATTATAATTACTAGCATTTACAAAAACAATAAAGCAAAAATATACAATTATTTGACAACCAATGTAGGTTAATTGATGCTTTGTCTGATATTACAATAAATTTCTACACTCCATTGCTTTAAAAGTAATAACTTTCCTAAAAACATCCATAATGATTACGCTATAAAGTGTTAGCGTTTTCCTATAAAGATCTTGTGGTATCCTATACAGTATATTTAGTAGTATTTTTTTCTTACTATGTTTTTAAATTATTGGTCGGTAATGTACGTAATTTTCATTTATAGAAGTTGCACTTTACATTCTGGGATATCCCTAATTAAGATCAATTCAAATACATGTAAAAGTTCCTTTTCATTTATATACGAGTATAAAGAAAACGGATGAGTAACCCAAGTGACATTTGTAGCAACCACAACCGATTAACAACTAAAATATGAACATGTTATGATGCTTTGCAGTTATGAATTATTTCATCAATAAAAATGTTTTTAAAATACTTGAAAAATAAAAGTCAAAAATAAAACATTTAATATTTCCTGTACAAGTTAAGTAAATCAATTCTCATTAGAAGAAAAACAACGGAAGTGTCGTGTGATTTATTATGATGTGAACTAATTTACTGACAATAAATGTTACTTGTAACTAGATGATTAGTATTAACAATAATGCAGTATTTGGTTACTAGAAATGTATAACGTCAATTGAACAATTTTACGTATAGTTTACTGCATACATTTTAACGATTTAATATAAAAACAATGACATTCATATCATTTGTAACATCATAAAACAGAGAAACATTATGGAAACAATTAAACTGGTATATTCTGTGAGCAACACATATGAATGGTAAAATCAACAACCAATCATTTTTTTTTCTCACGCCGGTTATTTAATTATTTATTTACAGATTTGCTTTTATATAATTATATTATTGGTGCCTTACTTTTTGTATCGTATGGAGCACAAATTGTAAATCAGTTTTGCTTCTTTATTAACTTGATTCCTGGAAAAGGTTAGTTGCCTGCACTTCTAAAATTTTTAAATAAATAAATGGCTGGACATAATGTTTTGTAAAACTTTTTCGAAAACAAACCATGAAATTATTTCTTTTATCATAACAAACAATAAAAATCTTAAATTCGTTTATACAATCAATCAAATAGTTTTCTGTTCTGATTAATTCAGCGTGTCACATACAGACAACTAGAATAAAGAGAAATCCATTAGAAGAAATAGTTTTATTATACATATTTTCATATACAACCTAAAGGAGATGTAAAGCTAAGAACTTCATAAATATGCAAAAATGAAAATGTTCCATCCTCTGATAAGGTTTTTCCGAGATTATTAAAAAATGTTGTATCACTACAGGGCTGGTGTGAGTCAATATTTAGTTAACCTTAAACACCAACAGAACATTTAGAGATACATGAAAACAGTCGCAATTATGCATGTATTAGATAACGAAAACAACGTAGTTGCCTTCGTTTGGTGGTTTTACATATCCACTTCTAGAAAGTGCTAACTTCAGCGAGTTTCCGTGGCTTCTGCACTATTTATATTCCCTTACTTCCACACCCGAAACTGTTTACTGGGAAACCAATATTTACCTGATAGTGACGGCCAACAAGATGATGATCACTCCAACCAGGAACATAGCAATCAACACACCTCCAATCATGTACAAGCTCTCGTTTGGTGCATCTGAAACAACAATAAAATTCAAATATAGGTAAATTTAGCCTAGAACTACATTGCTAATAAAACTTCAAAGGCTTGTCAAGGTGTTAACAGGACTCAAATAGGAGCGTTTGTTGAGTTTGTAAAATTACACATATTGGACGCTTCTCAGCAGTTTGGACAGATGTAGATATTTTTTGAAAACTTTATTAAATATGATGTATATTTATATTTTATAAAAACAATTCTGCTGTTATGTTCGACTAGTGTAAATACTTATGCTAAAATAATATTATCACCGTCCTAGATAGCTCATTAGCAAAATAAATTAATTAATGATGGATAATATCTTATAAATACACCGCTGCTTGTTGCTCGCATGATAATTTCCCACAATATAAAAACATATGCAGATGTAAAATTGCAATAAAAATCTTTAAAAAGGGGCGTAAACGACCTCTCAAGGATATCGTTAACTGGACTGATTACTTTAAACAGTCATTCAAGCTGATACACGGGCAAATTATAACTCATTTATGAGTCATTTGCAATAGTAACAAGTGAATATAAAGATGATTTTAGAGATAATGGCAATCTCAAACGGGTTTTACAAATATAAACAGTTTACATTATGACGTTTTTAAAGTATCAAGTCAAACCTCTATTACCATCACGCCATGAATTTTTATTGTAAGTAGTGTAAGTACTAAGACATAAAACTGAAAAAAGTTTTACAGTTTCCTTAGTTACACTATTACTTTAAAGCTACTATTATAATAAATATAAAGAAATACTCATGCATTCACTCAACGATTGATTGTCAGAAGTGACACCTAGATTTATGTCACAGTGTATCTGCATGCCAGACAGGTATTAAATAATAGGAAATAATTATTGTAAATATCCACCGCATTTCTTAATGAACTGCTTACCACAACTACAAATGAAATTAAAAATCTTCCTATGGAAAATTGGTCGCAAATCAAATTTTGTATACCTTTATGGTGGGTGTGCATTATATTTATCTATAATGTATTAGTTTTTATTTGCAGGAAGCAGTACATTAAAATATATTCCGATTAGTTCGGAGAGGTAAAATTCTGCCCTTTCAGTAAGGTAAATTGAAAGTCTTTCTTACTCTTAATAAATATTCTTTTAAATAATTATGTACTTGTTCAATTCAGTTACCCACATCTGCCTTTATATTATTTATTCTGTAAACAATTTTGCCTATTATTTCGTTAGTAAACTTCCTTAAGAGTAGATCTAAGGTTCGGCTATACTCAATTCCATTTGCAATTTGATTTAGAACAAGCCATGGATGTTTTAAATGTTTGTGTACAATTGATAATTATTATCAATTAAATCAGAAATATAAATGTTATCTAGCAGCAATCATTGTTTGCAAATTGTACGTCAAATTAATCTAATGAAACAACTTTTAACTAGAGAATACTAATATACCATGTGATAACTACCAAACATGACAGTAGGGTAGTAATTTTCTGATAACCGCCAAACCCGGCCATTTAAAATCATGCATATTTTCTAATAACTTTACGATTTAATTAATGTTAATTAAATTTAATGTGCTGTTTAGTAGGAATTACTAAGTAGGTACCAGAAATAATGCAAACGCTATTTCCGATGTTAAATCTCTACGGCCCGGTTTTGGCAATCTTCAATGTTTTTTCGCATGTGTGGTGTACAAGGCGAAAGTGATGCAAACTATAAATTGACAAATATTTTGCAGTAACAATTACATATATCCGCCATTTCATTATACTAAAAACTGTGTGGAAGCAATCTAAGAAATGCGTGTTTATTTACTTCGATGTCGTACTATGATTATTATAACACCAGTGCTACAATAGAGTCCATTATAGCACTGTTTTTGCATTGTTATTTTCATATGAAAAATATTGAAACAGCCTACCTTGTTTTGCATAACTGACAGATTGTCAAATTATGAAACTTCAAAATATAAAGTTTTTGATTATTTGTTTATGAAAAGTATATAAAATAGTATATTATCCTCGTTTAATAAGAAGCATTGTAGCACTCGTTTAAACTCATATTAAACTAGTATAATAATAGACTATTGTCCAAATGTCGTGAATTGCATATGTTTTGTAAAAAACGTTTTAATTTAATCTCATAACTGTATTTTTGTCGTAGTTTAATTGAATGTCAAGTTCCAGCATTAATCGCATTTTGGAGGAAGAAGTAGGTGATTTATTTAAACGGATTGAACAGTGATAAGGCGTATAATCCATTACTATCACATATTTTGTATCCCACTTTGACAAAGCAGGAAATAACCGATTTTGTATTCACGTTTTGAAAACTCGGCTCTTCATGATCTTCTGATAGTCTCGGTCGTTAATATTACTATCTAGAAGCAAGTCACATCGTAATAATAACCATGGACATCCTGCGTGTAAAATTATCGACCTTTTCAAATTTACTTTGACTTTTTTATAACATTTCATTCACTCACTGGCTGTTTTCAAAAATCCAAGTTGCACCCAAGAAAATAGAATTTAATTCATCAGCTGAGTTTGGATGTCTTAGCCATTTTCTAAGGATAATTAGGTGGCATAAAATGTTTCTGTTCGGTTTTAAAATGCAAACCTAAAATTTTCGTTATTCCCGAAAAACAAATTAGATTTTTCTTTGTATTTTATTGTTACCCGTTTTAGTTACTTTCAAATTATATCCTTTCAGAATGTTAAAACCTCACTATTGGACACCTAAGTTTTAATTTAGGTAGAAGATTGTTAACAGAAGTGTGATAACCATCTACCGAATATATTTTTGCGACACTATTCAAAATTTCTGTTTTGATTAAAGCTTTTCCTTTGTTTTCTAGCAATTGTGAATATATCTTGAAAATAATTTAGTATTCTATAATGACCAGTGGATGCTTGACATAATAATTAATCTAACTGACTGTGACAGAACCACTTGCTAAAGTTATGCACTTTTATAATTACTAAACAAAATAGACGAACCTTCTCGAATTCGAAAATGGAACAGAGTATAGCATCGTATGTAATTTTCAGTGATCGTTGTCCTATAATATTTTGACATGCGAATTAATTTTTTCCGCAGACTCAAATATTTCATCTCTAAAACGATGTTGATTTATGAACCTAATGAATTATTTTAGTTTTATTTTTAAACATACCACACAAATCTAAAAACACTATTTGGTTCTGGTTTTAGTCAAGTTTTTAAAAATATTAACGCGGGTACTAAATAGCTTAAATAGATGGTCTTCGACACATTATGCGATTATGCATTAGGATAGCGTACTGTTTTAGACATTTTAAACAAATGAACATCTGAACAATGGTCGAGTTTCTGGAAAATCTACGAAATTTGACGAAAATCGTCACTAAATATTTAGCTGACATAGATAAATGCACTATCCAAATATTTTTAATATTTTATACCAGTCTTCTACATTTAGTCTTTCAATACGAATTAAGGAAACACATTTGCCCATACCATCAACATCAATATTATTTTATTAAACATCTTCAAATTTCCTTAAAATGAATGTGTATACATTTTCTTAAGTAGAACTGCAAATAGAATAATTCACCTAGTACATAATCACGTGGGGAGGGGGTAGCAATAGCAAAATGCTAGACATAAGTTAATTAACTGTGTACATACTTATATAACAATTGTGTCAATGTTGTAAACTGTAGTAATTTGAAAAACACATAGCAACGACCGAGTGGTTAAACTTTCTTTGTTTATCATTTTGATCATGTAATTGTCGTCACCAGGTTAGTTTAGAGCTTCTCTAGTCATATGTGTTCGTAAAAATGTACTACCTGGTCTTAAACGTAATATATATTCTCGACGTTTAATTATCAAAAAACTACAACACGTTATATACGATTTACAAAACAACATTACAATGATTTAATTTATCATAATTATTGAAAGAATGATCCAAATTAGGTTGTTGCTAGGACGACAGGGCTAGCAAACAAGTTCAATGTCAAGCACATAACGCAAATACATCGATTCGACCAATACTGCAAGCGCATATTAATTATTAATGCCATTCGGCGATACGTCACTCGCAGGTGTATAAGTTGGCGGTAAATGACGGTTTAAAGATTTACTGCATTTTTAAAGTCTATTGATAAAGTCTAAATGCGATTGTTCTCTTAATACTCCATGAAATAAGCTGCATGTGGCGATAAAATGTATTCCAGCACCATGAATAAAATTAATTTAATTACATCTCTACCTGTGGGAATGACATCATTGTTTCATGCAACACAATTAATTAATTTTTATCTCATCTCCCATTTTTAAATTGACAATGTAAGAAAATATTCACAGAAATGGTGTTAGTCAGCTAGACACTTAAAAGGACGTAAGCCCATACTGAAGAAGAGGGACAAGAAAACACAAAATTATTGTGCATCGTAGCGAATGTGTAAGATTATATTGGGAGGCATTATAAATATAAAAATTGAAATTATGTTACATTATGTTAATAGTTTTCGTATATACAGTATGTCCCCGGATTGGGTTACAAAGAGGAAAAAAAGTTTATTTTTGACTTCTCAAAAAAAAATTACTATTTGTAAAAAACCCCGCCTGTTCTCAAACTAAAAATGCACTTGCCAAAATTTTAAATATCTCCTTTAGTATACAGGGGAGGTTCTAAAATATGAAAATGGCTCAAGAATAAAGCGCCCTTATTTTTCAAAATATACAATAATGTTATTTGAAAAAGTTGCTTAGAATGAAAAGCAGGTGTCAAATATAAAGTCACAGCCACCTACTCTAAAAAACAATTTTCACTTATTTTTCTTTTTCTTCTACCACCCTGCGAATTACCAAACGCGATATGTACTTCCAAGTTAATTTATTGACGAATACGATAACAGTGTATTGTCGAATTTAAGTTTCGTTCACTTAACCTGAAATTTATGTGACCCGAAGTTGATGCTAAAAATCTCATATTTGTGTCAACAAAAACACAGAGGTATCTTAAAAAAATAATAATACGCCATCCAAACATCAATAGTAATTCAAAGCAATTATAATTTTTAATAGAAATGTTATAACAAATATTTCCAATTAACATTATTCTTGGGCCATTTTCATATTATCGAACCTCCCCCGTATACTAAAGGAGAGGTTTTTTATAGTGATTTTTTTGAGAAGTTAAAAATAAACTTTTTTCCCTCTTTGTAACCCAATCCGGGGACATACTCTATATTATGATTATGAATACCACATGATTTAATTAATTACACACGTGACACTTTCCATCAATATGTGCACATACTATTTATCCTCCTACAGTCTACAGTTAGTTATTTCAATATCATTGAAAAATGCAAATAAAACTTTACCAGTGATCAAATTGAAGTTCACTTAACAAAGAGAAGTGTATTGCTTATGATTAATGATCCCGTAGATTAAGATGTAAAAACAAACATTAATAAAATACAAAAACATTGCAGTCTGAAAACACTAACTTTCCTCGCTACTGCAATAACCATTGTTCCTGCAAATCTTCTACAAATTTATTTTTAAAATTTAATCTCCCATGTCCTTTCCATAGCGCTACTTCAGCGGATGTTACGCAACAAGAAGCAAACTGTGTTTATAAAATGATTAGTGAATCGTAAAGGGTACCCCATTGTTAATGGTATACTTTGCACCGTGAAAACAGAAAATTGTTATCAGCTAATTAAAATGGGTAAATGATGTGCTTTACAGTTACAACATTTTGCCTTAGAATTTGAACTTAAATACATACGCAATTTCTAGGAGCTGTACGAGAAAATTAAATAGTAATAATTGTTTGTAGAAGATGAACACCCGCATAAGGTGTCGTAGGTATGTGCATCTCTCTATTTCTCTCTCTCTAACCCATTTGTCCAATATTGGACGTAAGCCTCCTCTAAATCTCTCAATGTTTCTCTGTTTCTTGCTAATTGCGTCCAGTTCAATCGTGCTATTCTCTTAAGATCGTCTCCCCATCTCATGTGTGGTCTTTCCCGCTTTCTTGTTCTTGTCCATGGTCTCCATTTGTGAACAACATTATGTACGTACGTTTAGTAATACAAAATCAATAATACTTAATGACAATAATAATTTTTGACATGTTGTAATGGTTAGGCATGAGATGGTTTACGAATATAATATATTTATATGTATATCTAGGGAGGAAATGAACCTTTGCTCCAGTGATTTGTAATTTGGGTGGCAGTACTCACAGGTAAAGTTGGACAAGATAAGTGAACCACCTAGTATATGATTTTTTCGTTAAAAGCATATTCTTTAGCGCGAAACTTCAAAATTTTTGTTTTATGAAATTATTATAGTGACTAGATTTCTGTAGTGACATCTAATTTCCAAATCAACATAAAGCTGTAAAGCTTTGGTATGGTATCCATGGTGACATAAACACAAATGCGGGAGGTAAAAATGGTTGGCTCCCGCCGGGAGTTAATAATAAAAATTACCTCCTGCTGTTTGGAAATTGACAGTTTTGTTTCCTAAAACTAGGGCAAAAAAGCCGGCTTTCTATACAGTGAGTAGAGAAAACATAGTTTAGCGTCCAGGGAGTTGCATAGAAAGACGAACGTATGTCCTTTTTATATTATTAAGGGCCGGTTCTACAATGCAAGTATATACCTAGAATAAGCTATCCGAGGTATAATTGGCATAGTTTCCATTGTTACAACAATCGTTTCTAGGGTATTTATTCCCCAGATAACTTTATCCTTGGATTGTAGAACCAGCCCTAAGTATTACGTATTTGGACGCGCGCTGGTTATTTCCATAATTATTCTGGTTAAAAACCTGCTGGAGCTATGCTAAAAACATTTTTAAAGTTCAAGTGTAGATTCATATATCCGCCTTTTTGCAGTATCAATCCTTTCAAATGTAACCCTAAGTATCTTCTTAAAACTGACGTAGTTCTTGTATTATTATTAATCTGTCTGAAAAAAAAATGAAGTTCACAATGACATAAAGCAAACTACCCACATTTTCTTCGAGAATTTTATCAGTTTCAGTTTTTAAAGAAAGTTTTCCACTGTAGAAAGGCGATAGCTGTCGAAATATCTATTTATTTTTAAAAAAACTATTGAAAGATAAGCAGCTATAAAATGAATTGCAAATTTTTATTGGAAATAAGAAAGTTCAAAATGTTTACAATACTTTTAAACTTCGTCTAAACTACTGCAAGCAATGAAATAGGGCAATATAAGATTGAATAACTATCACTACTTAGAGGGAATATCCATTCCATTCAAAAATAATGGTACAGTTGATTAAAATAAATTAATATCTTTCAGTACGTATGTAGTTATGTATTCAGGGAAATTATCTCACTCGGTTTTGGCTCGTGGGTTAAAGTTTTCCCCTTATGGATAAAATGTCTTTATTCACGTGTGGCATATCAATTTTTTCCAATACCTACATTTAGTTATCTAAATAAGTTTTGAAATTGAATAAATAATTTCAAATAAATATCATTAGTTAACACGGTAGCACGTATTTATTTTGTTAGTTGCTATGGATTGTGGACTATTTTATTCGCTAGTGAATAAAGTAGCATTTTATCCACACTCATCGTTAAAATGTTACTTTATCATGGATATTTTTATAGATAAAATACAGCTTTACAAGTAGATATTGGAAAAACGATGTTTAACATGCCATTGTTTTTAGTCAGTATCAAATCATTGTCATAGAATAAGACTATTTTGTTCACGGAGTAACTGACAACAATGTATGTAAGTGCTAAATAACCAGCACTAATGTAGCAAATTTGAGATGAATCAGTGCAATAGATGATTTATCCTAACGTTCTCAGAGTGACCTCAGAACTGTGTCTAGTCATATGACTATGTAATTCGTGTCAGTAGACAAATAAACATTTTTAATTTTACACTGTGTTCTTTGAAAAGTCGTTATATTATTAAAGTTGTGCGCTATTTTTGCGAGGTTTGTCATCTTTTTTGTGGTTACTCATTAGTTGATAACTTTGAAAAATACATAGTGAAACAAGCCTTGATAATTGTAAGCATATTGGCTATGTAAGTTGTCCAAAATCAATGTTCAGATATTACCAGCACCAAATTGTAGAAGAGAAGCAACGAAAATAGACTCGGAACAAAATATTTGAAGCTTTATAGCAGTTCGATAATAATAAACCTGCTTAAAAAAATATACAGATGCTTGCTCACGTAATATTCATTACAGTCGTAAATTCTGACCACATTGTATTCTTGTATGTCTTAAAATTTTATATCCAACGAAACAGATGCTCATTTTTGTGTCAGTAATTGCTATAAATCAAATTAGAGTTATAAAATTTTTGCAACCAGTGTGTGGTTAGATATTCTTTAATATTTCATAATTTATGAATTATAAAACGTGGTCAGTAAATAATAACTGAGAATAATTCGAAATTCCAACAAGTTAACAATATATTTTGTATACGTATTTCGCTTAAATTACCAGTAACAACATAACTTTAAAATGTTGAAAGACAAACTGCTACTTAAACACAGAAGTCAATCATTTTGTCTGTTACGTATAGTTTGGTTATTTATCAGCTAATTTATCCAAGAAACATTTTACAAGTATACTTTCAATGTATTTATAACACTAATAAATAAATTACTTCTCCAGAAAATTACTATCACTTTTTAAACAGGAATCCCCGAAAGTGTTGAATAAAAAGAATACAAAAGTATCAGGATTTTATATACTACACAAAGGAATTATCGAACACATTTTTTTAAATTTTAATTGTATACGACTAATCTAAAAATATACGAAATCAAATATTTGAATTATATAAATGAAAGGTGGACGAGATCTCTAAGTGCTAATTCGGAACGAAGTGTAAAAACCCATGAATGTAGACCACATGTATATAAATAATTTGAATAGTCATAAGGATATAAGGAAGGTGCATTTAAGTCAACAAGAAACAAAGCTAGCTGTATTTTCTAGATGACTTAATAACTGGTATATTCTCAATGCGAATAGTTGCTGGCACTTGTTTGGGATGCTTCCCACAAACCTCAAATGGTTTTCTTATGATATTGTTTCTCATTTTGCCATCAGTGTCTCTTTTAAGTGTCGAATAATGGTAGATACATTTGGGCACATTTTATAATATCACTAAATGTCCAATAAAATGCTGGCGTCTTTCAGAAAATTTGTAGTTATACCTGAACTATGGGTGAAATTATGTCTCATACTCTATTATACAGCAGGTGCTAGGTGCTACTTGTTCGTCCAGAGCCATAAGTATTAGTTCCAAGGAGTCGATGACTACAAACTCGATTCTATCAACAAAACTGAATCCAATTTTAAATTCACCATCAATTTTTACACAACAACGCAGAAGTAGCAATCGCTTTTAGACAACACTTATTAGAGTAAGACAGAATCTCGACCTATTCTTGAACAGTGCTGTACTGGTTTTCACTTTTGACGTTGCGTTACCTGGCAAATGCAAAAAGGGCTCACCTATACTTTATTTTTTTTAACCCGTCTCTAACCGTTTAACCTAAATCCACTGCAACGCATCATATGCCCACTTTGAAAACTATCTGCTTGTAGATTCAATGCAGAAAGGCCTAAAGTTCAGTTGGAGCGATTTTTCATTATCTGGGATTTTATATGGGTGTGCCTGAGAATGACTTTATTTCGTTGTATTCATATTTCAGTATTGTAGCCAAAGTACATTAAAGGGTAAAATAATGTTTTATATAATGCTGTAATATAATTCGTAGATAATAATACTTTAATACAGTAGACTAACCTTCTATAATAATCATTTCCTGCAAGCAGCTTTAATTAATCGCAAACTTGAAAAGAGAGGTGGCAGACTAAATACTATAAGATTAGGAAGTATCCTCTTGAAATAGGCTTAGTTCTGTTAATATTAAATAATACAGATATTCCAATCTGCGAAATGAAATGATTACGAACTAGAAAGTCATCGACCAATGGATTAAGTATTTTTCAATTATTTTCTTACTAGCACTCAATTGTAAGATAAACTGTAGAACAATGCAAGCGCACTTTGAAAGTTTATTTCTCAAAAACACTTCATTGCATTCAAGTTGCTATGGTGAGAACCTTGGCAAATTAGACCTCCAAATACATAGCTGCAATTCGTTTTAGCAAACGAAAAACCAAATTTCAGTTGCAAGTTTAAAATTGTATTAAGATGAAAACAAATTCAACTGATGTATGTATTTCACAATAATAGCGTAGTTTAATTGTTATCGATTAAAAATGTAATTATTTTTATTGACTGTCATTAGGAACTCCACAACTCCTGGAATGTGATAAATTTCTGCGACTGATCTCGAGCATTATAAAAGTGCAAATCAAATTCTAAAAAAAATTGACCAAGACCTTGATTAAAATGCATTGTGATAGAAGGTTAATGTAGTGGTTACGTCAGACCGTCTGGCCTTTTCAGAAATTCTATGAAATATTGACGTTTGATTGAAATATTCAGTAATCCCGTATTGAATTTGCCGTATATCGGTTTTGCCAGTTTCAATAAAACATCAGTTGGTACATATGTACAGCTACTGGAAGTGCCAAATAGTTTTTCCGATAGAAAGGATCTCGGAATAGCGCAGTGAAGGGTCGTTGTGCCGAAATCCAAATATACAAAACAATGGCGATTAAAATAAGTACAAATCGTGGACAACTTGCTTTTGTAGGGGAAATAAATTTTGATTTAATTTTGTACAATTACAAACTGTGGTAGTGTAGTATCACAAATTTCAAACTCAGAGAGACTTACTTTAATGTTTTCCAACAGGATTCCCATGTTTTCATACTTGGAAATGGATAATATTGCAGACGTCAAAAATTACAGTCTGGGAGATCCGTTAAGAGCTAAGTTTACAAACTTGAGATTTTACCTACATGTGCTTCCGGGTTTATCTATAAGCAGCTGGTTGAAACTAAAATAGCAACCCATTTTTTATTACATATTTAATTTAACACGCCCGAGTTAAAAACAACTCGAACGTCAATCAAAAAAGGCGAGAATAAACGGCATCCTCTATGTCGCGCACTCATCAGCTAGTTGAATATAACTGTTATATACAACTTTTTATAACAGACGACATAAAATTGTATGCTTGGTCGAACTTTCTTCAAAGCAAATCATGCAAATGCCTTTTTAAAATTCTCAGTTTTACAGTTACTTTTATAAAACTAAATGCAAATGTTTTCCTTACATATTAGTTGTTTTAAGTTCATATTCATGGCATAACTATTAGTTTTAGCGATTTATTGCCTACAAAAAGCTTAAAAGAAAGATCTGATTTCAAAAGAAAATAGATATAAAGTTCTCTGAATCCAATTTTAAGATAACCTATCAATACTAAGTAATTGAAACTTCAACTAGGTGTAAATAAGGAAAGGAGTAAAAATAGCGTTATTACTAGACGGAGAAGGGAATTGATTTCAAAGAGTTATTTTTTTTTACTAATTATTAATATACCATTCAGAGGAATTAGCTACGTGTATCCTCTGATATGAATCGTAAAACATCTAAGACGTAATGAATAAGGAGAGAAATCCTCTAATGAAGTATTAGCAGCTGACAAATTAAAAGTGGCAGTTCGGGCAGTTACCTTAGCACAATATAACATAAATGTTACTTACAACAGTTGAACAGAGAATGCCGAAATTATTAAATATATATAATCTCCGTTCGATTTAAAAATTATGCTAACTCGAATTGAAGTAATGCCGGGTAAATTAGTTATACAGCTGCAATATTTGAAACTGGAGGGGAGTAGCTGGCGATTAGTTTGCCCTGAACTGAATTACGCTTCTAAAATTACCGGCCATTATATACAATAGGTTCCACCCACGACAACTGCACTACATTTTCACTAATTAAACACTATTACAATCTAATTATTAACGCTAGCCGAACAAAGAAGTTATTTTAGTTAGATCAAATCCACAGTTTGTTAACCAGGAAATTAAATGTCGATTGTCTCAACTACTGTACGCATTCTGGTAATTATGCCCTAAATATAAAGTCCATATTTACTGCACATGGTTGAACTGAAAGCACATGGGTTATGCTTAAAATAGAATTGAGCTGCAAAACTACCAATTCCCAGCCTAAAAATAAGAACTCCTTTTCAGCTCGTATTCAAATTCCATAATTTTTCAGGCATAGAAATATAGGCTACTTAAACGCCATATAAACTGAAGAATGCTTTTAAATATTATTTAAAAATGAAAATCTGATGTAACGTGTATACACACAAGTATTTACATACATGATAATTAATAATTTCACAGTTAAGTGTAAAGTTCATGTGCTTTATCGATTGAATGCTTTAATTAAAATGTTTTGCATACCTGTGCCATATGTTGCTGCATGCAGCAAAGCAAAACTCGATAATAAATCTGTGCTAAAGTTGCATTTACAGGCACGCACGGCTTCTCGATTTGAAATTTAACATAATTGACTCACAGAATTCCGTTCCACCAAACGCAGATACGAGTATCACTGTGATGTAAATGTTAATACATTATTATAAGAAAATGAACAATAAAGCACGACCGCTTTTCGTTTTCTGCATTTTTATAAGTATTCCTCATGATTTAAATTTTAATAGTTTTACATATAACCGTTCAGTTTCATAACATTAAGTTTTCTTGTTTTAATTTTAGGGTTTGAGTGGAAGAGTAGGGATCTTAAATACCTCTGAACTCCACCCTAAGATTATTTTCCAACTGAGGCTGGTTCTATGTATTCATATGATTATTTTCTACGTTTACAAGTGAAACAAATAAAGATTATTATTATTACATCCCACTTGACATGCTATGTTTATTAATTTTTATTATCCCCGAATATTATAAAATATTGTTGTGGTAGTATCTTAAGACTGCTAATTATTTATGATAGTTTTTCTAGGTATGAGATTATTTATGGAAAGATACATTAATTAATAATTAAAACTGCAAGGGTGGATTTATGTAGTAAAAGAACAACATAAATATTTGAGATTTATTTAATGAATAAGAGATTGAATATAAATACTGTAAAGTGGTCAATATTTTATCAGAAAGGTTCTGGCATATGAATTGAATAATACTTGATTTAGTATAGATCATTATTTAGTAATATCAGAGTTTAGAAGTTTAGATAATAATTTATCTTAAATGGCAACCAGAATAAACCATAAGATAGCTTGAATTAAAGGCAGACTCGAATGATTATTTGAAAAAGTCACTTATAAAAATGTCAAATTAAAATAAACTGTATAGAAATGTATCTAGGAGTGTTAGCTTGTAGAAAAATTTAGTATAATAATGATTGCTAAGGAAAATGGGAGTATAAAAATAACAACAAAATTTTTATGAAAATGAATGTATGGTTTAAAATGGTATAAAAGAGTATGAGTGGTAGACATGGACAAATGAATGACTTCAAAATAAATATTTAAAACAAACTGAATGGTAAGCGGGGCTACAAATAGTACAGAGAAAAAAGAGAATAGCTAAGAACAATAAAATAGTCTTCATGGATTAATAAAATCTGCAGAGGATTTGGATAAACTGTATAAGATTCACTATTGGGTATCCTGTTTGATTTGGAACTTCATGAGAGTTGCCATCAGGTGAATACATCTACCCTTAAGTTAGAATCGGATGCACACTGCATGTGAATATTCTAGTGGACTTGGACGAGCTTGTTATTAAATAGATTTCTGCCTCCGAATTGGATTTTGACGTGGGTAGCATCGAGGTTCTTGTTGGACGTCTGAAGTGTCCTGTAAGAATTAGATAAGGACATTGAGGTCGCTTTTGGAAGTAAGGTGATTCCTGTAGACTGGGAGCTTGCAGTGGTGGTATCTACAGTGGAACTGTACGGGAAGCGATCAACCACGAAAGCTGTAACAATTAGTTAGGGAGCCGTATTTAAATGGGGGTTCCAGAGTATCAGGAGGTGAACTGCTTAGGTTGATTTGACTGAGATGCTGAGTGGAATGCCTCAGTAAGCTTAAAAGGTATATGTTAAAAGATCTAAAGAAAATAAGTCTTTAATAGTGAGTGAATTACATATTTGAAGGAACTACTTACCTTAGTCAATATTTGAAATAATAATGTGTGTAACAGATATCATTTGACTGACTTTTCACTTTCATAAATATTTGACGTTGGCAGTTGTAGAACTGTCATAATATTTTTAAGTAATTTTCATTGTACTAATTAACTATCAAAAGTAATAATTTGATAATGCATGCACCTAACCTGATTTGAGAGTAGTTGTTCTCCTAGAGCTAGCAAAAGAGAAATGAACTCAAATAGAAAATTTATATAAAAGGACATATATCTTACATAAACTTATCTAAACAAACATTTATTTCAATATAAAAATAATATCATACAGGCTTAAATAATAATATATGATCTACCCAAGCTAATAAAATTAAGTAAACTAAACAGCACAGTAAGTAACACTTAAAATAAAGAAGTAAGATTCATGTCAAGCTATTGTGTTCTTAAACTGCGTATTATACTAGTGAGATTTGAATTATTCTCACTTAAAAAACTTCAGATACAAAAAGGCAATTTGATATGCATTTTATTCGGTATAATTTTTTTGTATTAACTCCGTTTTTATACAAGCTGCCTTATTGATGGGGCAATAAGTATTTTAAATGTCTACAAATTGGGTAACTAGCAGTACTCTGCTATTTACACTAGTCGTGTGAAGTAGGGTTCCAGTGAGCCCTCACTATTACAAAGTTTAACGTATGAAAAGTTATTATGACATTATTATTAGCATTTTTCAAATATTATTGACATCGTGTTAGTAGTTCGGAGAGTTTGAACAGTTTTAGTCTTTTTGGTTTATCGGTTTCATCCATTAAATTATCAACTAATTCGATGGAATGGACACTTAATCTGTCTTTATATTATTGTTAAAGTTTTCTATTTCGTGTTTCACTGTAGGCACGCACAGATCTCTTGGTATAATTTTGTTGGGTACGTACCATGGCGCGTTAACTATTGTTCGAAACACTTTATTTTGAAATTGTTCCAAGATTTCTACGTTAGAATTAGAAACTGGTCCCCACATGGGAATCCCATAGGTCCAGATAGACTTTACGGCGACTTTGTAGATTAATAACTTATTTTCTAGATATAGTTGGGATTTTCTTCCTATTATCCAGTACAGTATGTATCCGAGTTGTTTCCGTTTGTTAGATATGCGTTCTCCAGGTCAGTCTTCTGTCCAGGTGTAGCCCTAGGTATTTAGCAGATTCTGTGTGTCTCAGTTGTTGACCATTTAGGGTCACCGATGGACAGTTTCCTCTTTTCATTGTATACGTGCTGTGATTTAGTTTCGTTCAGTTGGATTCTCCATACCTTAAGCCATCGTTGTATTTTGTTCAGGTGAGCTTGCAAGTATCTAAATGCAGTTTCGGGTTTTAAGTGAGAACTTGGAATAGCCGTATCGTCCTCGAAAATTGCTGTTGTGGTTAGTCTCGAGGTTGGTAGATCGGCTGTGCATAACAAATATAATATAGATCCTAACGCACCACCTGGGGGACTCCTGAAAGTATAGATTGGAGATTTGTAGTTTCTTCTTGACATTTTTACGAAAAAGTGCGACGTCTTCCAGTCCGGTAAGACTTCATGATTTCATATGCTTCATAAGGTAAACAGTTTTTTAGTTTGTACCATAATCCCGGATGCCACACCTTGTCGAAGGCCTGGGGCACATCTAAAAATGCAGCAGAGCAATATCTGCTTTCGATTGTTCCGTGTTGTTTTCGAAAACCGAATTGTTGGTTTGGAATTAATTTTTTATCATCTAGAATTGGTTTTATTCTTTTCAAAAACAGTCTTCGAACACTTTGAATTACTGGTAGCAGACTTATGAGTCTATACGATGTTAACTCTCCCAGTGGCTTGCCCGGTTTCGGTATCATGATTATTATCTGTGTTGTTTTGCATACACTTGGGAAGTGTCTTGTCGTATCGTATCGCTTTTCTATGTAACTGCTTGGTAATTGTTCCAGTAATGAGGTCAGTTCCTGGGGATTTTTTGATTTTGATCTTTTATCAATAATTACTACCGTTGCTTCCTTGATTGTTATTGGCTTGAGTAGTAAACTAATTTGAAATTGTGATTCTAGAAAATCTTGTATTTCCTTATCTTCTTTTGGGCACTGGCATGGAAATGGTTTAAAGACCTTGGCCAGATGTTCGACAAAAGCGGCTGCTTTGTCTTTGTTGCTTCGGGCTCAGTTACCATCTTCTTTTTTAAAAGGCGGTATGCATATAGTATTTCTGTTTTATTTCCGTACTACTTTCCAGATAATCCCGTATGCTTTGGTTTTTATATTGTAACAAGAGTTTCTTTAATTATTTGGTAGCTCCGTTTAGTGCTAGCTTATCTACATCTGATTTGGTAATTTGCCAACATGTTTTAAGTCGTTTTTCTGCTATTTTATATTTCAGAATGATAGGGCAGTTTTTATCTTTTATGTTATTTTGCAAGTCGTGTGTAGCCACCCATGCTGCCTGCTGTCCAGCTCCGTGAATGTCATTACAGTTCGTTCTACATCATAGTAAATAAAGGTATTTGATCATAGTCGGTTTTTAGCAGTATGCGTAAATTTATCAATTATTCAAGTCTATCGCGAAAGTATTCCTAATCTGTGTTTTTGTTATAGAGTGTGGGTTGCTTTTACATTTAAAAAAATATACATTCCAACATTAAGTAACACTTAAAAAAAAGTAAGATTCATATCAGTCTATTATGTTCTTAAACTGCGTATTATACTAGTGAGATTCGAATCATTCTTAATTGCAAAAAGCTTATCAGACACAAAAAGGCAATTTGATATCCATTTTCTTCGGTATAAATAATTTTTTCTACGATCGTGTCAAAATGACAATTTTTGCACTGTATCTAGTGTCAAAAGCGACGTTTGTAGCTCTCTTAATATTAGTGCCCAAAACATAACATAGAATATCTAACACAATATGACGGAAAAAGTGTCACCCAACTAATTTGTTATATTTCTGCTAGCGCGTCGTGCTCTTAAACTCGTCGCACGTGCTTTAAAGGCGTACTTATACACTTGTATCATAATATACTATTTGTGTCGAATTAACTAAAATATTCGACAAATATTTGAACTGTAGTTGGTACAGCTTGTCCCCAAAAAAAATTATTTGTCGGAAGTTAGCCAAACAACAATAACTTCTAAAAATGCATTTTGACGTAGAAAACTAACCAACTAATCTTTATGGACAGGCTTCAAGACATTTTGAAAATCTCCTACAAGAGAACACTGCAGTCTGCAGGGCTCATAAACCCCACCAACAAAGATATTTTTCAAATTCCTCACAATAGCCCTGTCTTGGTGTCTAAAAGCATTTTTACTCTCAAAGGGAAGGTATTTGACCGCAACCGGGGTACCTATGTCCACCCAGAACTGGCCGAAGTATGGAATTTTGGATGACCATTGCTCAAGTCGAACTGGAAATGTGTAAACTGCAAAACTAAAAATAATTCAACAGATTGGTAAGCACGACTATAATATAACAAAAATAATTTCGTGAAAATCGTTTTGTCAATCTATGTCACACGTCACCCTACTTTTACGGTGTAAGAAAGTGGGGTAATAATAATTGTTCGAAACATAATATCCTGCTCTTTTAGTTTCCGTATTCTCTTTAGGTAGAAATTTTGAGCAATATTTTAAGGAGAAAACAATATGTAGCATCTAGCATCTACATTATTTCTACAAACCATTCCTATTCGTGTAAGATAGTAACCTAATGATAAAAATATTTAACTTGCACATTCTCTTATAGTAGGAATTTGATAGAGAACTTCTTATTTACATGAATCTGTTCTGTTAACCACAAACAGGAGTTGAAATGTATTACTTCTGAGTAATTACTATAACATTGACTCCTAGCTGTAATTATAGATTGAAAATAGGGTATTGGATTGATGAACGTCGTTAGCTAACCCTCAGTTGTAATTGTGGAGTTTTTTCTAATAAACATCACACCTCAATACTATCGAGATCACTTTAATAGCTGTTAATAGTGTAACTTCATAACGGCCATATATAGATAAGGCTTATAGTTAGGGTAAAGTATCTTATCTCCCGATTTCTGCGTAAACCGTGTTTATTTTGCTATCACATATTTTGTTAAAATACTATTCGAGTATACTGATATCTGATATGCTAAACAAACCACAACACTTAATTACATAATTATAAACATGTGGAGAAGAAACTTGTACGTATGTAGGCATTAGTTGCGTAAAATTTAAATACATATCAGCAAATGCAACATATAGGTTTTGCCTATACAGCAGTATTGAGTTAGTTATTTAGGTGAGCTAAACAATTGCGTTTGTATTGCTTTTTCCATGATTTCTTTTACTCATCTCATAGATCACACAGGAGACTTTTATGAAATATTTAGTATTACAATCTAAAATCGTTAAATAGTTCTACAATTTAATCACAAAACCCAAACATGCCCGTACGATAATTTTTTTAGGGATTTCTTTATATTTTACAATAAAAACTGCAAAATCTACCAACACGATGTCATTACGTCATTAATAAAGCGGTATTCTAAAATATAATATTTATGATAAATAATTGACAGAATATTATATACTAACAGTTTCGGGGTTTCAAAAATATACGGTTAGACCTTGATAGAGTGTGTAGTTTATAGCAAAGGTCAATAAACATATAGACTAAAAATTACGCTGAACGTCAGTTGGCACACAACATATGCCTAGTATTGGCGTTTGTTAATGACACGCCTTGGTTTGCCCTCTAATATTAATTAAGAGGGCGCTTTCTGCTTCAGTTTTCGGTTTGATTTTTTTGTGGATGGGACAATCGCCCAGACAAAAACATCTACCTGCTACTGCGGCACCCTTAGGTTATTATTCCGCCAGTCAACAACCCAAATCTTTGCCAAAGAAATATTTTCAGGGTTTTATGTCGCACACAAAGAACAGGTAACAAACCTTGGAAGCGACTCACGGTCGAATACTTAGAATTTTTATTATATCCAAACAAATCCTCCAGGGCAATTCTCAAATATAAATCGTGCCCGCCAAAGTATATTTCCTCCTACCTTTCGGCTTCCCGTCTGTTTGCTTTGGGTTACTTGGCGTCTTGATAACTCTGACCTAATAATGTTATCGACAGCAGAGCGTCAAAATCTACAATGACGACGTCATATCCTCCTAACGTTTATTACTAACAGCCGTTACGTTTTAAATCTAGCGTTTCTTGAAACAGGCGGGGCACTTTTAAGGAGACTAACTCCGTGAATAATTAAATACACACTTTAATTCTCATATCATCATTCATGTGCGACAAAATCGCCTCGAGAAAGAAATTTACATATATGTTAAATTCGACCTTAAATTGTATATGCACTGACCTCTGCATACTGATTTTGGCAAAAGTCGCGAAATACTAAAATAGTAGTATGTTAATGGGTGAGTCAATGATAATATATGGGTACAACTCCGCCAATCGTTAATATTGAATCAAAGAATACTTGGAAATTATTTTTAAACCATCTTATATAACTTCCAGCTACAAATGTGGCCGAGGAAGGCCAAGTGACGCTCTGCGCAAGGATGGTATTTTCAGTTTTCACTTTCTAGATTGCATGGAGTTTACTTGACACATTATTGTGAATGTGGCCTCAAATTTAAATGCACGATTGATCTGTAAAAGATCCGTGTATTTACCAATGCATTGCCAATAAGAAATCGTATACTCGCACTATAGCCTGTAGTGAAATTAGAAAATATGCCTTCAAATAGTTAAAATTATACACAAAAAATGGAATACGTAGTTTCACGCGAAACTATACAGAAATATATGATATGAAAAGGGAAAAATTGTCGCAGTAGATCAGTATATATTCTCCACAGCATTAAAACTTTTTCAGTAGTGGGATTTTAATACAAAGCTGATCATGATGATAAACATAATAATAACGATAATGAATAAAAATATTATCTAGTAGTACATCTGGAGGTGATCCATTTAATCGAATGTTTAGATACTCATTTTGTAGTGGTTTTCGAAGATATAGCTAATAAAGTAAAAAAAAATAATAAATCGAATTCGTTTTGCATTGAACCTACATTATTTGCTTCATACTTGCTGGTTGTCTGTTCAGTATTTATATGGTTATCCATCCTGTACTGCCATTTTTATAAACCTAACGAAAATGGAAAACAACCATTAATTGTCTATATTGTTAGTAATTTATTAGTCAATCACATTCTGTGTGAAGTCAGCCATATATCACAATATATTTCAAACTGTTTTAATAAATTTAAAAAATGTGCTTCACATAAATTGTTAAATCCGTAGTCTAGGACAGCATTCCAACATCGTATGCTCCTTGTTCCTTTTTAATGCCAGTATTTTATAATGGCTTTGGTTTTACCTTGACCACATGGCTTTACCACGATTTGCTGTAAATTACTACTATCTTGGCAATTTATTATGTAATTTTCCAGATTCTTGCAATTGTCTATGCGACGGAAACTACGTAAATAATTTATTTGAATATGTACAGTTTCAGTCTTTTAAATACGTACTTAAACAAGAATATTTTTTACAAGTTAAAAGGGAAACTTCAAATCGGTTAATTACAAAAATATAGAGCATAAGAAAATCGTTTATTAAATGCATTTTTTTACTACCTTTAGTACAAATGATTGTCAACAATAATTAACCGAAAATATGGCATATGTTCGCATTGAGGAAGATGCAATGTGTAGCCGACAATGCCGATTATCAACCTTAGTTTCAAGCAAAACCGTCAGTTCGAGGGCAGATAGGTGTATATATGCATATGTAGTTTACAAATAATGAACGCGCTGAATTGATAAGCCTAATGAGTGCCGTGCCATAAAGATATAACCAGATTCGCTTGATAACTTGTATTGTTGCCTCCACAACGCATTATCAATTACACGCATTCAAGGTGTTCTTTGTAATAATACCGAATTGATTTTTATGAACTGTAGGCCACTATATGCAATGTGAGTTCAAGGTTAGTATGGAATTTTGAAAATTGTAAACTTCTGTTGAATATGACATTGGATTGTCATAACACCATAAAATAATTAGGTACATATTATACACAACTCTTATGTAAATACAGGATTTCACTTGGTCACAAAATAAATCAATGGAATTTTCTGCACTACCTATCTATTTTTTTTGAGTTTTCAACAACTTTAACTTGAATAATTCACGAAGTTTCTTCAAATTATAGAATACGAACATTCTAAAAGTAGGACTACATGTAAGAAATAAAAAATCAGATCAGAAAAATCGCTATTATAAATAGCTGGAGCTGAATCGTTCAAGAATTTAGAGTTGAAACGACTTTATTCCCGACTTTTTAGCTGCACGTGCCATTTTTTTGGTTCAATATGTAAAAGGTTGCATGCCACTCGTTTCACTTCCTCATCAGCTTATACGTATTATTAATACCATGATCACTACTTAATGTGCTTATGATGAAGGATATTTGTAGTATTTGCTGCAACATTGCTTCCTTCTCCTTTTCAAAAATGTTCCAAAGGAATATTGCTGTGATGACTGAAGTAAATTATGCGTGATTTGCTTGTGTGATTTTTTACACGCTGATATCGGTAAAAGGACAACTACATATGTGCAGTTTTTTTAATTAGATACTAAACCGCTGTAATTATCAGCTTAATCAACCTGATACGCGTCTAGACGCCACATCGTCATATCTATTTAACGTGAATATTTAATTACCTGCATGTAAAACCGAACAATGAGATATATTAATTACTTCTCCAAGTCTATAGTTTATAAAGATAAGGAGCATGCGATAAGTTAATGTAATGTTGCAGTTCATTATTAATGCGAAATGCTTTCTGTTATTTCGTGCTAAAACGACATAAGAAGCTACATAATTGGTAACGAAACGCAAATACTTATGATGGTCTCCTAAACTTAAATTGCTATAATAATATTCCTTTAAAATTAAAAAAAAAATGGCTGCTACCTCCATTGGAAACAAAATATTGTTTTTCAGTAATTTTCTTCAATCGTAAATTTTCTTTATTTTGAGGTATCAGAATCGTTTACCTACTATTTTACCAATTTAAAAACCGTTCATGCATTAAAATCTACCATTAATACAATTAATTTTTGTAATATGGCAACGCCACGAAATGTTCGATTTAAAACTTTTCTTTGAAAATACCTTTTAGTACACCGCTATAATAGGCAAGTGCTTATATTTTCAAGGTCAATATATCTACCTGCAATAATACTGTATACAATAATCATTACCGGGCGTATAACGTTTTTAAATAAGGGGAATTTTAATCAAGCAAATGATTAAGGGTAGTTTGGTTGCCTTATTTATAGTAACGATAGCAACGAAATGTTTGAGCCGAGCTCATTTTGCAGTGTAAATGGAACATTACAGTGCTGGGTCCGGTAAATTGTTAAAGCATCCCTTTACCGGACTGTACTGGTCTATTTACCTGTTTATTCGGTAACTGAAACATTAAATAACTGTATTATATTCTCGCAAATTTCACAGCCATAATTTTCTTTTGTATATCAGTTTAGTTAAAGCTATGATTTTAATGAGACTATAATTTCAAGTAATAAAATCAAATGTAGCAATAAATCCGAAGTTTTTCATTTGTAATGTTAGTCGCTTATAGTGGTATGCCCTTATGATCACACAAATTTAATGTACAGATCACACGAAAGCGCAGATCTATTAAGTGTGTTAGAAATATATGAACATTAAGTGCCACGACACATGTCTGATGGAAATGAATGGGGCTTTGAGAGGTCATAAATGATTAAGAGTGAACCACAATGTTGAAAGTACCCTAATAAAACTCTATCAAATAAAATAGTGTAGTAACATGGAATTGGCGTATCAATTTTCGTATTATTATTTTTAACTCGTACAATAACACCGCGATTTGTGTAATTTCAGTATAAATTATCGTATGGAATGATTTACCATGTCAATCGTATATCAATATATTTCTCTAGCAATCTGTTTTGAATAATTACGTACATAAGCTGGTTAAAAGGCAACAGCTGTAGTAGTATGGTGACAAATTCACATTACGTGTTTTTTTAATATTTTGGCTTTTCTGCCAGAGTATGTGCAGTTTTTCTATTATTTCTACCAAAATAAGACTATAAAGCAGCATGAAAATTCATATATTCTAACCATTTTTTGTTACTATGACTGAGCTTCAAATAAAAAAGGTTAATTTTGAGAAGGGTACAAGTAAAATTCTGGCTTCCAGCTGTTTCCGTTCTTTGTATCTTAGCAAAGAACTCAGGAAACAGCTTAAAATGAAGGTCAAATCTTGAAACCAAACTAAGGTGGTCTTTAACATTAAGTGTATTCTAAAAATCTAAAATTTTAATACCTGCATGTCTGATAGGCTTGGGTTTCATTCATTCAAAAATATGTTAAACCATACCATACGGATAAATACGAAAGCTGCTGTTAACGTATGCCCTTTCTACTTGATGTTAACATCAGTACTTTGTGTATAGAAAACTAATCACTGCCTTTCTACCGACAAAACACGTTAATTGTTTAAACCACTCCTTGAGCTCTGTTGCAATTTAGCAACAGTCCGAGAAGTGTAATTAATTTTACTTTCAGTGTCACACTAAACTTTTCCAACGAGCCACGCGACAGAGGTTATTTATAAATTTCTTTCTTACTTAGGAGAACTTTCTTGGACTTCTAAAAATTACCATATGTCGACAAGGCTGTGCAATCAAAGGGATTAAAAGTGGCGACAATTTCTGGTTTTACCTGCCAAGTTTAGTGAACCAAAATAAATAACGGTTTGCTTGCACCGAGTAGGAAAGAATCTAAACGATCAAGTCCGAGATATAACAAAACGCAGCACTGTGTGGGCTAACAAGGGGGCAGCAGGAAATGGTTTTAAGACTTACTGAAACATGTAACATGTTACACAACGAAATGCATGACACATGCAGGTGTGGACCTCAACACACAAGAGGTTCGCCGGATGTACCCTTATTTGAATAAAGCCAATCATTTATAATCAATTTTGTTCGCATAATGAGCCGACTACAGTTTCGTATGTAGAATGGCTATTCGAAAAGGAAGCGCCTGAAATACTTGAACCCGCGATCGTTACTATGTTACATAAAAGCGGTTTTTTGGCCCCAACTTTTCGTGCCGTTGGCTTTTTTCTTTGTGATGGAAACAATTTAGAAAACCAGAACACCACCAAAGCCGAGACGGATATTTTTAAGTTCAACAGCCCATACACAGGCAGACCTGCATGTGCAAAAAGACAAGAGCGTAAGGACATGATACACGCGGGAAGGTTTGTGACCTCGAAATTCAACGCCACCGTCTGGCTTGGATTCGACGAGGTCGTTCTTCCTTCGTCCTTCATGTCTCATGTGTGGTTAGTTCACTGTTCGCTTTTGTTCAGATTTTGGGGAATTCGTGCAAGAACCAAAAATAAAAACAAGAAGTGATTAAACCGCACTACCTCTAAATTCAAAACAGCTTCGAGTTGTTGACACTATTACCGTTGCAAATGTTTCTGCACCGCATATGCGTGTGCGCTTATACGAAAATTCAGGCTATTTCCGTTCGACCGCCTTTCTGAAAATAAGTTGGGTACTTTTGAAACCGGTTGTCTTCTTATATGTAGATGGTAACGCTGATACGGTTTACAAATGTTTTTAGAAGATAAAAAGGTATATCCAGGCTGATTTAAGTTATAATAACAGAGTCTATGAGTCTGAGCAGCACTAAAGTTTCAATTGAAGTATACTGAAAAACTCGAAATTGTTCCCACCTATTGCTGTTAACTTTAAATGTATTCCCAAACGATCTTTTTTGTATAACCTCTTTGTGGACTGTATGTAGTTAAAATGTTCCAGTTTAGTTCCGTATTCCGTTATTACAGAGCTGGACAAAATACTTTTAAATAGTATTTAACTACTACTAAATACTACATACTTTATGAAAATTGAATATATTTAAATACTAAATACTTTTTATGACCAAAAAGTAGTTAAATAATAAACACCTATAATATTTCATAGTTAAATACTTTTAGTTTTTAGATATCACTAAAATGTAAAAAGACTTGTGAAGTATTTAAATAGTAATGCAGCATTTATAATCTTTTTAGCAGTTTAACAAGTTTTCAAAACTAAATTTAAAGTTTATAATTTCATTTCATTCGAATACTTGTAATAATTGTAGTAAGCCAAGTAGTACAGATGGCATAACTTAAGCTATTTTACATGAATTATTAAAAACCCAAAAAATAGATAAATATTGGTTTGTGGTGAATGCATAGTTTAGATGTTATTTTATAAATATTTCGGCAAAAAAAATCTTAAAATCCAGAAAATACTTTTTTTATAAAATTACTTATATTGACTATTCAAAAAAGTAAAACAAAGTTAGTTAAATAAATATAAATTTAAAACAATATAAACGCCTTTTTTAATTTTTTGTTTTCATATACGAGTACATAACAGTTCCTTTACATCTTTGCCATCAGTTGTAGGCCTTCAGCTAATAATCAATTTGAAGATCAATTAAAATTTTTCAGTTCAAATACAAAGTTGTCCTTCAAATTTAGCATCTGAGGTTACATTTTTTATATTTGAGGAAGAAAAATACTTGAGGTTTTCTGTTTTCAGTTTTTCCCGATTAATTTTCATACTGGCAATTGGTGGTATCACGTATGTATAATATACATTAGCTTCTCCTTTCAGAATATCTAATGCTAAAACCAGTGACTTAGAAACGTATTCTGTCAAATACTATACTTCATTTTTATTCAAGCAATACTGTTTAATTGAAAGCTTTTCATATAAAATAAGTATTTTTTTCTAAAGCACATGTTAAAGTGTGCTTTTATCAACTCAAAACAAAAGGTCAAGTTTTACTTTAACAGCAAGGGTACATAAAGTAGCACTTTAACATCAAGGATAGATAAAGTAATTTAAATTTATAACTTTTGTTTAAATTAAATACGACAGCTTCGTATTATCGTAGTAACCCAATCTAGCTACTAACATTTTGAAATGTGATTGACTGGTCTTATTTTCTTTTGAAATTGTTAAAGTTCTTGCTATAGAAAAAAATATTGTATTATACACGACGATAAAGTTATTTCTATCCACTCTTGAATCATTAACGTCTCGACTTCGTCTAGACGTTAAACGTTTCACTCGTGGATAAAATTTAACTTTATCGTTTTGTATAATAAATTACTATTTTGCTAAAATTTGGATTACGGACTCATAGTGTGAATTCCAACGTGTAATACCTAATAATGCCCAGAACAGCTCAAATGATGACCTAAAAGACGTTTAAAATTATGCAAAAAGTATTTACTAGTTAGAAATATATTTCTTTAAGAAATAAAATAGTTAAATACTCTTAACATTGCTTTCTGCAACCGGCCCTTAAAGGTATTTAATTACCTTTATTTCTTCAAGAAATATATTTACAACTAGTAAATACTTTTTGCGTAATTTTAAACGTCCAATACGTCATCATTTGAAAATATTTAAATACCGTGAGATTATTTAAATACTCTCAAAGTATTTAAATACTCTAATAGCTATTTATGCAACAAGTGCTAAAAGTCGACTTTTATGCGCGAGACATGAAAATTATGAAACGAAGCCGAAGGCTGAGTTTCATAACATGTCTCGCGCATAAACGACTTTTAGCACGCTTTGCATACAATATTTTATCTACGACCTTAATTTTACCGTTAATCCATAAATATCGATTTAAGAAAGGTTCGCATCTGCGACGCTGCGTCATAATGAATAGTAGCCTACGCCGCTGGCGATTGTTTGGCCACGCCCGTGCTGTCAAGGTGAGTTACGAAATGTAATTATTGATACTCCACACATGACTGTATTCATTACATAACGCTTTAATTATTTCAAAAACGCTTTACCTGTAACGCAAGAAGCAACTAGAATAGCTTTACAACTTCACTTGCAGTTCGAAATTGTAGTTTTGAACCTCGCTTCACTTTTAGCACATGTGCTAAAAGTAAACAGCTGATTTCTTTAAACACGGTAAACTATAAAACGTCACTTTTAGTGAAACAAGCTAGCGCTAAAAGGCCTACTTTTAGTAGTGGTCGTAGATAAAAATATTTAAATAGCCTAAAAGTATTGAAATACTTCCAAAATTGTATTTAAATACTAAATACTTTGCAAAGTATTTGCACCTACAAATACAAATACAGAATACAGCAGATAAAAAGTATTTAAGTACCTAGTAATTAAATACTACAGTATTTAAATAAAAAAAAAGTATTTACAAATAAAAATACTGCCCAGCTCTGCCGTTATATATAAGTGTTTTACATGAAGTTATAAAACTCTACCAAGTGTTGCAGGTAGATATTAAACAGGTCAGAGAAAGAGTGTCTTCTTCAGTGTACTATTTCCGAAAACCCCGTTTTAACGACAAAAATTATCATATGTTACCTTATGGTAATAGTGTGCACTGCTTAGCGCTGCCAACTCCATTTTTGGAGTTGTCGGGATATAGTAACTCAAAAAGCCGAATAGACGTTTAAAAAACGGGACAGTTCATAATAATGGGAATACAATAGATATAAAAACAACGTTTTAACGCTTCCTACTATAGTTATTTGTGTACCTAGGCACTGAAGTTTTACTTTTTACCACGGATGTGGTATTTAGGGATAAAAATGAACTTCAATGCCGAGGAGCACATTATATTTTCTTATTTCTAATTTTAAGCAACTTTTGTGGGTAGGTTATGTTGATGTTCATCTATCACCTATAGCAACTGCAGAAAATCGTAAATCAATGGATTATTTCACTGCATATTTCTTGTATTTTAATGACAATTTCGACGTTCTCCCTGCCGATTTCAAATATTTTTATTGTCTATAATAATTAATATTAGCTAAGCAAAATATGTATTTCAAAACACATTATAAGCCTTTTATTTATTTTTAAAACTATATTTACTTTGTAGACCACCTGGGTGGTTCAGTGGGTTTGTAGTCTCCTTAGCAACCAGGTGGACATGGGTTCAAATCTGGTCGGAGCAGAAAATTTTCTCGGAGCGGCAGTGGATTTGAACTCATTAGTTAAGTTAGCTGTAAGTTGTTGAATGTATGGTATATTTACATACGTAATTTAAGTCGCCTGCGGCGCATTACCTCCGTTACACTTCCCGCGAGGTATGAATGGCATTCGACACCGAAGGGTAAAAGAGGCAATATATCATGAATGAACCAATGTACATACTTTGTATCCTTGCAGAATCTAATATTTTTTATTTACATTCAAAACGCTTCAAGTACTTATACAAAAAATCCACTTTACAATTTTTTCTTGAAGAATCTAAAACGGTGCAAGTAAGATCCAACTCCCATAGGCAGCGGGACGCGGGACATATGAAGGTGAGTTGTTAACCCAAGATTACCGCTTTGTCCAATATTTAATTGCAGATATACTGTGTGTTAAGAACGTTGTGAATTCCATGTTTATTGCATAATATAAAGCTACTGTTGTTTGTATTATTTGCAATACCGATTTGTATTAATATGCAAAAGTTCACTTTTGTTCTACATTAAACTGTACATTGAATATGTTCAAAGAGAAATATTTACAAGTTTGGTTTTGTATTATTGTAGCTCAGAAAAAAACATAACTACCATTAGAAATGAATAATTAATCGTTCCTTATACATATGTTAACCAAGAAACTAACAAATATTTGCAAATATTTTTATTTATCGTCAATCCTCTTAGTTTAAAGTTTAAATAAAAAGCCTTTTAAGTAGCCCCAGCTTGACATGATCCCTGCGATAACGTCCGCATATCGAGTTTCTGTGAAGGGGCGAATAATGCATGTTACGTTCGGTGGTTGGCTCTACCATCAAAATTCTACACGAGCCACAACTACCTTATTGTAATAATGAAAATAGTGTTCCCATCTTTAATACTTGAAAGCGTTCATCGTTCAAGATTATGTACAATATATGTAATAATATCTTAATGTTTTTAATAATACTGAAACAGTAAAAGGAAATAAATAGTAGCGTGAATTAAATTAATTTGCAACGAAACATCGCAGTCGGCGGGATTTGAACCTGTGCTCCCAAATCGAATCCGATTGCTAGTCAGATGCTTGCCTAAATTCCGCTGCCTGACGTATTTGCTTATGATTGCATCATAAAGTACACGGTGACGACAGGACCGAAGACTGATGTTGGCTGAACTGTATACGACCGGTGCCGATGGAAAAGTGAAAGCACAACACGAGATCCGCACGTTAAAACTCGATGTTATGGAATACTCTCTATACTGCTGTATTGTTGCCATACTGTATCGTTAAAAGAAATGAATTTAACATACGCACCTGTTGCTTTTGTGACATCAATACTTTTTAAATCAATAGCCTACTAGTTAGTAAGGACGCCGATCTTTTAGAAAAATATCAATTTTCTGCATCGATCTAGATTGAAACTGAAAAGATCGATACACAATTAAATCGGTATTAAAAAGATGTATTCCAAGAAATCGATAATTTTTTAATAACAAATAAAATCAAAATAAACAATCAAAAATATAACAAATGCATTCAATGAAAGTTAATAATAATGCAATTAAAAAACCACAGATAAAATATAAATTATAATAATCAAAAAGCTCCAAATTCCAATCCACAATATTCAGGCTATTAATGAAATAATAAATGAGCAAGTATTTCGCTCGACAGGCGGTTACGGGACGGGTCCAGTATATTTTCTGCTCTGGAAAATAAACTCTGAGATGAGACAGAATTGAAATGCAATCTCTGTTAAGAGTGAGTAAATAGCTATTTGTGACTCAAATTTAGGTGTAACTCATCAATTCGACTAGGTCTTCCTTGTTTTGCCCTAGTGCATGTTTTTCCTAGAATTTCAGGGTACATATTCCAGATGCTAAAACTCTCATCAGCATCAACCTTATCTTCTGCGTCAAAGTCTGTCATTGGCTTATTATTATCATCACTAAGAAGGTGTATTACTTTTTGGTGAGTTTATATTTTGAAAGAGAAATAAACGAGATTTCTAACTTTTTCCAATGCTTACAAATTTGATTTCGAAATTTGGGCGTATTATTGGTCCACCTTTTATTTTAAATACTTTTATTTGTTCCTCACTTGTAAACGTCAATTTATCAAGTCACTGTATTATTCAAGAAAGTTTATTTTAACAAGTTATTAACTTGTAAAATCTTTACAAGTTAACTGTCAGTTTTACAATCGTGCTCATAGATAAATGATAGCGTGCAAAGCCAGAGTTGTCTTCCTTAGTATGTGTCATATTGATGAATTTAGTTGCTTGTCTGTTTGACATTTTGAATAAATTGTAAATTTCTAGTTATTTACAAGTGAGAAACAAATAAAATATTCATCAATACACGCAAGGTAACAGGTTTTACTGGCTCAAGAAGGTGACTGGCTCGCCTGCCGCTCGTCAGTCATATCCTTCTATTTGGCAGTAAAAACCCTCAAGGTAGTAATGTTAAATAGTATTGGGCATTTTTCTTGTTAAAGATTTCTTTACATAATGGTTAGGCAGTCAAGTAATGATATTTTTGTGATAAGGTAACTATGTTACTAATAATTGTAAATAGATGAACATGGATCTTCAAAGAAAGATCGATTAAAATTAAATACGTAACACGTAAAAGATCGATACTTTCTGTTATAAAAGATTTTTATAATAATCGATCCAAAATCAGCATCCCAACTAGTTAGATCTCGTTTAAGAATATAGCTGAGTAAGTTTTTAGTATAAATATGTACTATCGCGGCCAAAAAAATTCACACGAGACTTAATGTAGTTACTTGGTTTTATCCACAGTGCCTTAGTGTGTATCTGACTATCTTACTATTTGTCATTTTTCACATTTTGGGGTTATTGTCGTATTACTAGCGTTTTCAGGTTATGTTAAGAAATTGTGCTTCTTCCACAAGCTGGGCTCCATAGCTCATTGGTTAAGCGCTCTGGCTACTGATCTAAGGGTCGAGAGTTCGATCCCCAATCCCGCTGACGTTTTTAAAAATAAAAAAAATTCTGATGAAAACCTCTACAGAATGCCATCATTCGAAAGTGATGTAAAGCCGTGGGTCCCATATTACTACGATGTGTAGCATGTAGATCCCTTGCTAGAGATGGAACTCCTTAGTCTCGGCAAAATTCTAAGTAGGACTAAGGCACCTGGTACTCTGCTGACCTTTCCACGGGGTTGGCAAAAGGGGCCTATGAAGACCTACTTGCTTGACATCAGTCTCCCCACAACAAATACTAACTAACTGTAGGAAATGTTTTGGCCACGATAGTACCTCAAAATTACGCATAATTTTTCACTGAAATATATCGGCCTATTTGAAAAATTAGGATAAGGGAGAGAAGTTAGGTGGGGATTGGCGAAGTGGGAGGGAAGGGGGTGGTTTAAATTCTAGACATGTTCCGACGTAAGTGGTTATCCCTTTCTTGATTTACTGTAACATTGATTCCTGTTTTTTCAGAATATATGATGCACCAATGCCCTTTTTTATTTAGTTTGCATTTACACACGCTAAACAACTAATTTTAGCTGGGCTACAAAATGTCTTACCTGCAATTGCAAAAATATAGTAACGGTTGACCTTAACTACTGAACTTTCGGAGTAGACAAACTCCAAAAGCAGAGCTAAAGGTTGCTACTTATTTATAACGTCTAGACTTTGGCTGACAGTCAAGCCGCAATCATACAACTTTTTTCTAGTAAATCTGGCAGTATTTTACGATTTTATCAGAAATTTCCCCTGGCATATTGCCATCGATGCATGTACTAAAAACATTAGCTCGGTGTCTGTACTTGCCAAATGAGCTCAGCAATCTTAAAAAGTGTTATGGATTAACTATTTGTTTAAATAAAATATAAGACATCCTAACAACTTTTGTCCCAACCTATATCGCGCAGTGCATATGAAGTTTAAAATAGTCCGGAACTGTTTAAGAATAGTTAGCGGTCAAATGTTATCTGCCGATATAAATAAGCTGTTGCTACTATATTGAAGTTAAAAATACACCTAGCGACAAATATGTGAAGTGTAGTAAAACTGTCGTAACTACAATGCACGTGACTTGGGAAATATAGCTATTGTTTATTTGCTTTGCAATTTGACAAGCTATAAAGTAGAATTGTGGAGTTGGTATAATCTGTTTATGAAAGAGCAGTGACTATAATCCTCTTATAAATAAAATTAGTAATGTAATACAAACTACGTATAATTGGTATTAGTTAATGGATAAAAGTTACATTTATGTACATAACGCCGACGTAGAATTTGCAACAATTGGCGTTGATAAATATTCTATATTCTATGTACAATAGACAAGAGCTCTTTTTACAAAAAAACTAGTATAGGATGCTGTTTTAATACGATGTCCCTTATAAATATGTTTGTAGGTCAATACGATAGTAACAAGGGAGAATAATATACATTTTACTGCAAGTTAATGCCAAAAAATTAATCAGACTGACTTATATTGGGATTTCTATTTCTAATATAACTGCTATGGTAACTGAAATCGAATTGTTTCTCAAAAATAGTGTTCAGCCTTTTTTAAGGATTGAATAAAAATAGCTCTTTTGATATCTGATTAGCACATTCTTCATTATAACAATAATCCTTTCCAATATTTCGAGAACTACAAATATTAGTGAAATCTTTTCAAATGCAAACACAAAAACTTTCCAGGCAATTAATTATTTATTGTTGAAAATGGTTTACTTTTTGTTAGCAACAACAGCAATATTCGTATTCTAACTATTCCGGAAAGTAACTAATTGATGGTAGGTGGCAGAAGTTTATCTGAATCCGCTTGGATATTACTATTTATCGGTAAAAATACATGATAAAAATTCCCCAGACCCAATTAGGCAGTAACCACAAATAACCACCAATGCCATTAAGATAACATAGGTTCACATATCATTCCTTGTGATTTTTTTAATTCTTAGAGATACAATATCACCCTATTGGATAACGTATACTAATATTAAACTATCAACAGTTAAGTATTTCAAATAACAATAATTGGATCACGTTTTATCTTTCAGAAATTGAAATGAAAACTGCCGGGTAAAAAAAGAATTTCATTAAAACCTATTGAAATGATACTACATTTCTTCTTTTGGGATCTCAGATTGGTTGACAATTTTAGAGAACGGTTACTAGTATACTTATCTTAATTCTGTTTCGTTATCGATTATTGATGTTACTTTCTATTTCATAAGAATGAGAGGCACGTCATGAATCTTCTGTTTGCCAAGAATAAATAAAATGTCTGTTGAGGTAGATCAGTTGACATGAAACCTGGATATATGTAGTACTTTTGATTGAGTTTTATATTAAACAAATGCAGAAAAAAAGACGAACCGTTATGTATACATTACTACTACTGATTATGTACATTACCAACATTCCAACGACGTGAAATAATATTAATTAGCATTTGTACAATATCATGTCAGATTCATTTTTGTAGTACAAAGATAAACAGGACACAGGTATTCACAGTCTAATAACATTAAATGTCACAAAATGCGTTTTAGAAACAACAATGCCCATTTTTATTGCTGCGAAGTCATACCATTATATATAAAATGAAACGATTCTCAATTTTAACCTGTGTAACCAAACTGAACAACTTTTCTATTTATCGTTTTTGTTTTAATCGTATATTTTTTCAGTCATTTATTTCCCCTAAATTTGACGAGCCGCTCGGTAAATAAATGTAAGTTAAAGGTGAACCACAGAAGTACACTAAAACTACAAAGTTGTTGGACGAAAAAGTATGCGGTCAATAACTCACCTTCTTAAATTGATAAGCTACGTTAGTGACAAAATGATAAGTAAAAGTTTTATCAGTACGTAGTAACTATGCAGTTTTGCTGGTTTGCATTTCAAAGATACGGTTTTTTGTATTTTCTGCGATTAAATTAAAATATTATTCCATTGGAATTTTAACTCAGTTTTGGGGGTGTTTTCGAAAAAATGGCAAATAAAAACGTTGTTCGGTTTCATGACATTTGTATGTGACTAAATTTATTACGTGGCTTCCATAACACCCTGTATATTGTATCTTAAGACACAACCACTTCGAAAATCTTTCCAAGTTCTGATTTTCTGATACGTTATCCAAGTTCAACGTATCGGTTATCTGAAGTTTAATAACGAAATTCCTTATCAACAACTTAGCCTCCTACAAGTCGCATCTCGTGAAAACTATCACTGCTATTTATCAATGAAGATGATGAAAATATACACTATAACAGCTAGCGATTGAATCTTCAGTGTATGCGAATAAGTTGACCTGTTGACTTCCACAAATGAATTCTACGGTTTGGAGGTCAACTTAGTAAGATTTAAATAGCATGGCTGATTATAGCGTGAATACAGTTAACCACGAGGCTGTATTGAATTTTGTTGTGCACAATTACATCACTGCATTATAATAAAAACCAAAACAAACGCGATTTCCAGTGACTACGATAAATTTCGTCAAGGTGACTGTTTTAATCAGAAACATAATGAACAATAAATTATAATGGTGCGCGTAAATGTAACCTTGAACTTGCGTTAATTTCCCAAGATACTATTTTGCTTGCAAGTAGATCACACTGTGTAGGTCTCAGTTAAGGTCATATGTAGCTATTGAGAATTATTAAAGCCCCATAAAAAAGTCAAAACGGTTAACTAAAGACGCAGATTGCACGCAATTTCAAAGATGATTGTATCACTTGTTAAAAATGTTAAATACTTTATCCTCACGAGAACTCACATTATGTAACCAAATATGAAAGTTTTTTCTTATTGTTTGCTCATTCAGGCACTTCTATGTGCAAGTAGTGATAACGTGATAATGTAGAATCACTGTAATATGTTCTTTTTGCTGAGGTAAGTATACATGATGTGCAGCTGAACGTCTCAATTTACAGTTTAAGTGACTTATTTATGTATTAAGGGCATAATTCATTCATTATAGTACGAAGGAATGTTAAAGCACAACGAAGAACGGAGTGCTTTAAATTTCCGGAGGGTATTAACCATGCACCTTGAACATGTTATTTATTATGGTTCTCGAAGTGGATAACATTCAAGAATACAGTTTTTGGGGCTATGAATTTTTGGTGTGCTATGGTTCCTATGTAGATTGTTGGTGTTATATATTGTTTGTTATACTGCTTAGTAACTTTATATTAGAGGGCCATAAATGCTATATTGCGCCAGGTATCGGGAGGCCAATAAACAAGCTTATATGTAGTTACAAAATAAAATAAAACTAATATGTAAACGTTGAGAAAAATAAAAATCTTAAAAACAGTATTTACTGTACTAAACACTATAGCTTGAGTACTGTCATAAAAATGATTCCGTTAAGACTTGCCATTAGGATTTGACGTACATAAATTTTATTTTTGAAAACGCTGAAAACATATTTGTTTGCGATCTACCTCCCGCGTGGATTTGTACAATCATAATCTCTTAAAGCGGTAATGCCAAAGCACTAACCTTTTGATAAAGGGCATTGTCGTTTGGTCAATAGATTTTCACTCTAAACGTACTGACGTCATTGGTGAGTGAGGTAGCCACGAGGGGTTGGGTAACAATGACGTAGTTAGGTGATGGGGTTGATGTTATTTACAGAACCGAATATTTGCTATTTTTAGCTAGTACGTGACATATTAAAAGGGCGAAGGCATAGAAGTATGAAGCGTACTGACTGACTATTGGGGTTATTAGGCAGAACGAAGTAAATCAAACATAATAGTATTGTTTAAGCAGCCAACGCTGATCTGCAACTGTAAAATCTCTGACTTCTTGGCACGGTAATTAAGTAGTGACGAGTCTCGAATTTTCGGAACGTGCATACGCAACAATTTTTAATATATCTGTTTGTTAACGCGTCTATAGGTACTTTTACTCTTACTAAATGATGAGGTTGTTGAATACGCACAAAATGCACGTGCCAAAAGTATAAAAAGTTGGAGGTTATTTCTTGAGTAGCTGGCTATTTCAAAACGCAGAATCTAAAATCAGATGCTTTGGTTCATATTTCAACCACTTTGTACGTCATGTGACGTCACAAATTTTGTACTACAGCTGACCTAAATTTTAATCCGTAGCTGCATTCTAACTTCCTGTTTTCACGATCTGGAAATTGCAGAATACATTTTCTGAAAAATTATTGCACTGCCGTAAATTAACAGACCACAGCTTTAAATCTTGTATGCAAATGAATCATAAATGCATATTTATGACCTAACAGATCATACTTTAACAGAAGTGGTAGATAAATTATATTATTGTCTATTATTTTGTTCGTGCAAAAAGGTAGTTTGAAAGTTGGCTAAAATTGTGCAACGGTAAAGCAACTTGGCAGCCTACCCTATGTAAAATTAGTAGAATAAATGCATAGACGAATTCTGTAACAGTGCAGAACAGACTGTTGTGTGGACGTCACCACTTTTGCAACACACAGGCTGACCCAAATTTTGAAAATATTACACACCCAAATTTCCTATTTTAAATTATAGCTCACTTTAGATGCGCATTTCCTATAGAACTAATTGACTGCTGGGTTTCTTAGTATTAGCACACCACACTGACGTTATTGAAACTGAAATCTATTATCTAATTCATCTTCATTTTTTAGCATAATATGTGAGATATTGTCAGTTTGAATGATGGTTACCATAAAAGTCTGGAGGAACGTTGTGGATGAATAACGTATTGCCCACAATACGTAACAGAAATAAAATTTGAGACGCAAAAGGCATTAAAATGAAGCTTTTGACTTGATTTTTCTTTATTCTGAAAACACATCTCTATGTTAAATGATTGCTTTAATAAATGTAATCTGCCAATCTATACAATATTGTATTCTCCCTCGTATTATAGGCTAGTGGCCTGTTTTAACCACAAAGTGGTTCTATGAGCCTTCTTTGTCCTAGGCCGAGTAGGTGGTTAGCCTTGCCCGCCAAAAGTAAGGGGTTAATGACGAATACAGGTGATAGTGTGGTAGACGGGGAGCGTACGATTTTTAAACTGGGATCTGAACATTTTCTCCCTGAATCATCTGCTTATATTGTTAAGACAAAATATGAAATTAACATTTGCTTCTGTTTATATTCTCGTCTTTCACTTTTTTATTATTAATCTTTAGATTATGACTGTTACAATAATGGCGATTTCGAAGATTATTCTTGAAACCTTGATAGTAGAGTAGCAGCTCCAAAGTGGCAACTAAACTTCGTGCTGATATTTCTAAAAAAATAAAGCTACTTGTTTGAAACATGGAGAACTTTTAAAGTTAACTTTTAAATGTGTAAGGTGTAATTAAATCTATAATTTCGTTCCGCATTGTCTGCAGTTTACTAGTTTGTTAATGAGGAAACCAATAACGGTTTAGATAATTTAAAATATTAAAAAGGTCCTTAAAACAAGATGTGCATAAAATGTTATTCTCATCAATTCGGCATTTACAAATACTTGCCTTGACAGCGGTATTAACGATCATGGCATTTAGATTAAAGAACCGAAATTTTCAAAAATCCTTCTTTACCTTTTTGAATTGAGGCAGTTTAGTATGTTCCAGCTTTAATTTTCTGGTTTTCCTTGTAGCCGTCTTTTTATGTGATGACCTGTTGCATATAATCCATCGAATTTGTAACAGCAAATGCTATTACTTAATATTTTAAGTTCTCCTTAGGCTTGCATTTATTTATTGCGTTCATTAATAATTGTACTACACACTTCATATCCCATCAATTAAAAACATAGTTAAATATTAATAAAACGAATGCTTCAAAGTAAAAACTTCATAAATTGCAAATATTTAGTATAGTATGTACATAAATATTTAACTACATCCTAAAAAGAAATTGGCTCATACTCAACTCGCATCAAGCTACACTATAATAAATATTATGTTAGGATAGACTGAATTCATAGTAGGATCGGTACGTCATCCAAATCAAAACAACCAATACCTTGAAATAAAAAGTATAGTTAGTTTTTACTTTTATATAATCTAGGTACCAGTCGTAAAACCTGTTTTTAGTTCTTTTGGCAAATATTCACCACTACCAAGAATTGCTAGTTACCTAGCCATCGGCCATCATTTCCAGAACAATCATGTGCCTGGTACGCTAACAATAAGCGGATGTACTGAAAACTTATTAAAAATCTCCTTATGGCGTCTAGAGACAAAAAGTGTTAAATTGGCCCAGTTACTAAATTACTCCTCTGCTTTTGCAATTACTCGGCAATAGCCGTTCAGCAAGATGTGAACTAATTAGGACGCAGCAATGACCCGATTACGCGGGCAAATTGTTTTTCGCATGCAAAACCCATAGCGGATAACACAATGCAAAAACCGTTTAGTGAAATGTGTCGCCCTACACCTTCATGCTAGCGTTTAATTTATACGGACAATAAAATGCTGGCGCCATGAAGTGAAAGGTTTCCCAATTATCTTGACTTTTAAATGCACATGGATTGCAAAAGGGTGTCTGGGAATTGCCTTGCAAGCGCGAACAAATTTGGGTGAAGGATCCTAATAAATGAACTAAATACATTGACACAAATCTGGTAAAGAATTTGCACGAATGCTGCTTCTGACTCCCAGTGTCGTAACACGTAACTCCTAAGTTATGGCGACTTTATGGTCTCCATTTCGATCATTTTCATTTGACACGTGCATTACGAGCAATGTTCAAGAACGTTGCAATCGCAGCCTTGAAATCGGTCTATAGCTGTTCGAATTACCCAAGTCGTTATGATCTGTCGGAGCAATATTATACTTCAAAGTACTACATAACTGCTACTCTACCAACCGTATAGTAAAGCAGGATATGATTGCAATAAAAGTTGTGTACATAGGTAGAGCAAAGTTGAAATGTAAAGACACCAGCGTCCCAGCATAACCTTATGGTGTGCTGGTGTCTTTACATTTCAACTTTGCTCTACCGCTTTATATCCATTACTACTAAGAAACGGATACGAACTATATAAAAATACTGTCCCAAACAAAGGATTGAAATATCATGGACAGTAGGATTAGTTGCATAACACCATTGAACTTGATATTTGAGGAACACAGAAATACTACATGTCCGTGGCAACACGGAATCACCAACAAAACGTAATGTTTTAAATATTAAGGTCGTCTGGACAAGATTAGCACCCAATTATCAAGTCGTAAAATATTTTGCACTTATAATCAGCCTGAGCAGCTGTTTATTAGACCTAGAATTATTAATAGTTTCGTTCGGTCTCCTTATTGTCTTTATTCTCGTTATGTTGACTTAATTGACAAAACTTATTTTTGGAGTATTTTGTAACTGCCTGCCTATTAAATACAAAATACAACGCGTTTATTAGTTTTTAGGTTACATTGTAGGATTTCGAGTTAACATTTTGTCCTTTTCGCTACAGCTTTTAAAAGCTGCTACGAACAAAAGCTAATAATAAATTTTAATTATTGGTTAATGCTTACCTCTCAATGATATTCCGATCGTTTCCATGCCAAGCTTTACGTAACGTCTATTAACGACCATTATCCGATTATTCAATTATGACTTGAGTTTCCTTGGACCTAGTCATTGCGTTGGTAGAACTGTGGGCGAAAAGCTTTTATCGTACATCCCTCTGAATAAATACATCAGTAGAGGCTGTATTGAAAATTTCTAGTTTTCTATATGCCTTTAATTAGTAACTTCAGACATTAGTTACATGCTTTAATTGTAGAATAACTAATTTAAACCGTTTAAAAAATGATATGTAACTTAAGTCACAATTTATACTTTTTATTATACCGTTGAAAATGTACGCATTTAGTTAAGTATAAATTCCCAGGTTAAATTTAAGATTTTTATTATCATATGGAATGAACGGCTGGGTCTGGTAATAATCGGAACCCTCTACAATGGAAACTGTTAAAAAGCAATTCGTGGGGAAAACATCAAGGGGGAGCATAAATTTACATATTTTGCATCTCTTGTCATTGCTTGGGCTCAAGAGAAAAAATTACAGTGCAACAAGTTTTTCAGTTGTCTGGTTATACATTCCACATATCTAGTAGTTTTCTAGACCAACTATGGGGATACTTTGTTCAAAATACGCTTAACATTAATTTTCGTTGCACCACGGCAAATTAGCCACTATCGTTTACCGGTAAAATGCAAATCATTTATTACGTCAACTGCTAACGGTAGGCATTGTTAAAAAAATTCTGTGTGTAGTATGATAAGAAACAATTGCTTTGGAGTATCAAAAGCTTTACTTAATAATGCTGTTTTTTGTTTAATTTTTAAGGCTTTATATCAGTTTAGTCTGCGGGTGGTTATTTATTTTAGTAAAATCATTATTTAGTGGAAGTACTATCGGTATTCTGTAGAACAAAACGAAAGAGCAGATTTCATTAACTAAATTTCATTAGTAAACAATGGGCTGATTTACGTCAATTCGTTTTCGGTGTTCTTCCTTGTATTACAAAAGTACAATTCTATTTTTACTTCACCTAAACTTGTTTATTAGATTATTGACGTATAGATAAAAAAATAATTAAGTGTAAACAAATGCGAGCAAAGGAAAACAACCACATACACCTTCGACTATTTTTGAGCAGAGGTAAGTATGCAGAGCTGCCACGGACGAACACGATTGATTTGATTTTAATTAGAGGTCTAATGTAGAAAAATACAATTTGCCAAATAGTACTCGCTGTTGTTCCAGGACGTTAGCACTAAGTTTCTAATTAGATAACACGCGTTCAATTTGTTTTTCATTGTTGTATAACATTAATTGCTTCAATAAGGTTCAAATTTTATCCGTCTCCATATAGCGTGTATAACGCTGCATTTAACACTTGGTTTTCAAGCACTTAATTTTTGGCTAATGAGAAAGTAACACAACGAACGAAATTAAGAGCATCATTACATTAGCATCACTTTCAGCAATTAATCGCGTGGATGTTGGTAATAAGGAACTAACTTAACTGGAAGGAAAATCGTATCATATTTCGGCGAAATCCAGCTTTCTTTCGAGTAAAAGCAGCTCTCTATAAATCTCGCTGTCTCTGCGATGGCAAAGATTTGATGCTGTAATAAAGACTCAATTAATGGATGACCTGGACAGACTGGCGCTGCGTGCAATTGGACTTGTATGGTTTTGCCGGGGAAAGAACTGGTTAAAACAGAAACATGGCGCCTCCCCAACATGGAGATGCTTCTATATTTAGCGTTACTGCAGAAAATGAGCACCAGGAGCCCAACTGCCAGGTAAATTAAACGTGCTTCAAGGATTGACGCCGTTTATTTTTGCTAGGCGGATATTACAACCTACATTTGATTAACAAATCAAGCTGATTGCAAGCCTGTCAATAAAACCATCGTGACTTATTAATTACGAGTACTCCTTAAGTCAGTTATGATTGTCAATTATCTGCAATTGCCTGGCATGAAGCAAATTACGTCTGTGAGTGCTGGGGAAACACAAACCGTTTTGGGGTCAGCAAGCGTTGGACAGGTTGAGCTCATTCCCACCCCCGTGCGAGCTTATTAAGTAATAGCTGCGGTGGGTAGACGTTTTGAATATGGCGAATTTTTAAGCGCAAACGTGATCAGTTTTATAATAGCTAAGCTGGTATGTTTCGCGTCTGCAGGCAATCTCATATTTTGACGATAAAAAAGATGGCAATAAATAAAACAGATGTAGGATACAGCTAACAAGTAGTATTCCAACGATAAACCTAATCCTCAAGTGGTCGCGCGGAGGACGTATAGATATAATCGGAATTAAACATAAAATAAATGAAAAATGACAAAAAGCATTTTTTTATATACGTATGTACAGTGTATCCCAGGATTGATGTTACATACGGTGAAATGGACTAAAAATGTTTGAATTTTATTTTAATATTGTGGGATTAAGACGTCCTTGGTTTAGAAAGAAATTTAAGAATATTTTCAGTTTTTGAAAAACAAGTTTGCCTTAACAGTGAAGCGGAAACTATTTTATTTTAAGGTAAACTACCCTTTTTGTTCATGATACGGCAAAATTTTACTAAGAAAAGTTGTTCAGAATGGATTTTTTAGTTTAAACAAAATAAATTGTTGTATGTTTGTTAATGGACAAGGTCTAGGCATGCAAAGTACCAGGTACCTTAGACACCGACTGCTGTGGTCATATGGTCAAAGTCCTACTTAGAATTTTGCCGAGACTAAGGAGTTCCAACTCTAGCAAGGAGTCCTTTACATAGTAGTAAGATGGAAACCACAGCTTTACATCACTTCCGAATGATGGCATTCTATAGAGGCTTTCATCTGCATTTTTTAATTTTTAAAAACCTCACCGGGACCGGGGATCGAACTCAGGACTTTAGATCAGTAGTCAGCATGCTTAACCACTGAGCTACCGACTTTGAGAGTCGACTTCCGGTATAATCGGTATGGACTTTTGTTTTTACATAAGAATTTTTCTGTAAAAACATTTCAAAAACCAAGTAATGGTTTCGATTTTTTTAAACTATTATTTTTGTGTATGTTCAGAAACGGACATAATGCTAATGTTATTTTTTCTATATCGCTAGTCATGTCCTTTTCTTTATTGAAATTATGCTTTCTTATTTTTCCACACCAAAATCAAAACCGAAACTAAAAATGATAATCTATCTGTGCTTTTATAATATTATTCAGCTCAATTTTTCTCAATTAGCTTATATTTTGTTTTCTTGTGTACTATAATTCAGAGTTTGGTAGATTTATCAGTTGCCGGGACTATAAATGTAGAGTATTACAGTCAACTTCTTTCAAGAATCAGAGAGGCTCTGAGAACTGAGCGATGTGAACTATTGGTATTCTTCTCCATGAAAATGCCTATATTAGTGTAGTGTAACTAAACTCTTAAATTTGGTTTAAATCCTCGTTCTCTTATTAAGAAGGGGCATACAAAACTAAAGATAAATTTAATCGAAAAACGTTTAACAAATCATACTCTAAAATAATAACAAATATAATAGAAGTAGCATACATATTTTGTCAAAATTTTACAATTGCAGTCGTATTTTTCTATTATCTGCTCGACTAATAAATTCTTCCATAATTTATTTGCTTCTTTAGAATATGTTTGCTACCTAATTATTTTATATTCATAAATTACTAAAACGACTTTGAATCATCGTACTTTACAGCCATATTTTAATTATTCTCATAAGCGGAAGAGAACCTTTCACACGATGTTGTGTTAACTGGCAAGATGAGAACAACTTTCTAAAGGTTATAATAATCACTGAAAGTATTGTGATTCAGATTTTTTTGCCCATAATAATTACATTCGGAAGTTGTCGTTTTTGTTCATTATGCTATTTTTTATATTTAACATTTTAGCTTCCAAAACGTCTTTGTTTATAGCAATAAATTTGAAACTTCCATTTTAGAAAATTATCCACAGCCTTTGCCAATTCCCGACTTTCCGGAGATTATTAAACTCAACTGTCAGTCACATGACTGATATCTATCGCGAACCATACATTTTTGAAAATGGACCAATCCTGAAATGATTACCTGATAAGCACCCTAGGGAAGTTTACCAAGTGATAAGCGCCCTAAATATGATTCTCGACCCCGTGGATGGTGTCATAATTAGAAGTAGAAATGCAATAAACAAGCAACTTAAGTTTTTTGGCGTTATTAGGTAAATTTTAAATCATAATTCGTATAGGGGTTTTGTGTAATAATCTTCAAAATATAAACGCGGGCTACATTTTGACTAATAATTTTGCTCGTGCTCTTAGAAAACTACCCTCGGCAACTCTTGGGGCAGTTTTACAACCAGTACTCGACCGTGCGTGTGCAAAATTATCAGGAAGTATGTCTTGCCCTTGTTATACTACTAATGATAATTGAATTGTCACATGACCGACTATGTCATAAGCATGCAGTAACATATATTAATTCGGAAAGGGCATTTAGAAAGCGTAAGCGAGTCTGTATCATGAAATCTTTTAGTAATTTTGACTCGTTCCTTTTCCTCTTTACAGTTTATGATAGGTTCGATATCAATGTGGTTATCACTAGTAACAACTTTAATCTCTTCCCACAAAAGGGAAAATGCGTCATGACTTTTCTTTTCCTCTTGATGACACAGCAAGCAGACTCTTTTGTTGTCCTTGTTGTCCAGTTGTCCTTAATCGATTGTTGGATTATGCAGTACTATGCATTGAGGCATAATCTAGCTATTAAATATAGACATTTTTGCTGAAACTTGGCAATAGCAGCTATTTAAATTATTGAGTTAACTCTAAGAAATAATATTTACATTTTTAAATCTTTGCTTCTAACAATTGTATACCAATATAGGTAGTTTATATCTAAAAATTGGAAACACATAATTATAGGGGGCCGTATTCTGACATAAAACTAGTATTAACTAAAGTTACTATTAACTGCAATGACAGCGGTATGTGTCCGTATTACATATTGGGATTTACATAAAGGTACCTATCTCTTTAAACACGATTAAATATGAACACGAGGTAGGACTATGGACCATTATCTATGTATGTATGCATTGAAGAGCACTTATCATTTCACACAATATTACAATTTAAGGCAATTATAAAATTTACGAGTAATGTATATAAGTGCCAAAACAATTTTTATAAGCAACATAATACAACTAACAGTATTCTTTCTAAAGAGGGTTATTTTGTCAACCTCCGATTCAGTAGGAATAAAAAACAAGAATGTATATGAAACATTTATTGCATAGAAAATGTAAGTACATCTCTCAGCTACATTTCTATAAAATCGCCATTTTTATATAGGCACTGATCACATAGCGGCACTAGCTTTTTTATGCTCTTCTTAAAAAAGGTTGCCGCCTGTTCACTCAGCCAACTGTCCAAATTGGTTTTCAACTTCTTCTTTAAACTTTTTGCGCCAACCGTCTCTCATAAACTATGCTCATCTGAAGATGAATTTTGGCTGAATTATGCCCTTCGGTCTGAAGAAAGCGAATTAGGTACGGCTTATTGCGTCTGCCAAGTGAAACTTTCGCGCCGTAATCTGTAATTCGTCTTCTTGCTAAAAGCAAAGACATAAAGCAGACAAAATTCATCGTCAGATGAGCACAGTTTATGAAGGACGACTATTTTGCGAGAATGGTGCAGAAAGTTTAAAGAAGAAGCTGAAAACCAACGTGAACGGTTGGCTGAGTGAACATGCGGCAACCTTCTTTGAAAAGAGCATGAAAAAGTTTGTAACACTGTGTAATAAGTGCCTTCATAGAAATGGAGAGTATGTAAAAATGTAGCTGAGAGATGTACTTACATTTTCTAAACAATAGATATTATATTCATTCTTGTTTTTTAACCCCATTGAATAAAAAAAACAACTCTCGTATATATTTCAAGGTATGTGTGTACTATCAATGCTCATGTAAGAACATTTTTGGTAAGTATGTATGAACCAATTATAAACAAAGCATTTTGTTTTCATCTCAGGCTAAATGTATGTTTGCCTCCATTCCAATTGTAGTCAATACTTTCAATCTATTGATTCAATCGCTCACTTTGCGTGTAAGATCTAATACGAAACTGTGTTTAGAAAACTCGATGGATAGCCTTGTGAAGGTCGTCACTGAGTACCTAATACAAAATGCATGAAAAAATACAAAGCACCCTATCGTAGTTGCAAACACGAAGCTATTAATACTTGAATAGATCAATAAGTAACAATTCTGAAATGACCCTGGCCTTGGTGCCGCCGACTTGGTAATGAAATGTGTTTGGACGGAAACCTATAATTACGTGTATTTACTGATCAATTTGAGACTGATAAAATAAATTTATAATAATTGCGGCGGTCTTTATTGCCCGATTGTTCTGATGTGCAATTGCAAAGTATCATAATAATTATGTTTCAGGCATATTATTATTCCAGGGGGCACACACGCCCGTCTGCTACTGTGTTTGGCTATCAATGCTACCTTTTCACAATTACAAGTCATGGTTTTGTATTCTTCTTAACGGGGAAAAACTGAATAAATTAGGACGTTATCTATACTCCTACACTTTTACTGAATAATTTAATAAGTTCTACACGTGTCGCTATCATAAACTTTGACTAACCATCAAAATTATCAGGCAGTTCCGAAATATACATACTTCTATTACGCCAATGCACTCTTATCACCATATAAATGTGCCATATTGAATTTTCAGTATTCAACGTTTAATAGCCTCTTATAATATCCCAATGTTCGCAAATATTTTTGTTTAATGATGATGCAATTTTTTCATATGCTGTATCTTGGTTAATTACAATATTTATTAAGCAATTTCTTTCAATTGGCACGTTGAAATTTAAATTCATCACGCTTTAACATCGTGAGCTTAGCATGTTTAGTTTCTATAAGGCAAGTACCACATGAAAACCATGAATTTTAGGCAAGTTTTTATGAAGAGGGCAAAATGACAAGGAGAGCTACAATTTTTCTTTGTTCATTTTGGATATGTTTTTGGAAGTTGCTAATTGGAACATGCGAACAGCGCATTCTTAAGATATTCTTTTTTATGTTTTGGCCGCTGCTGGTGCTGTGGATAATTGCTTCCTTCATAGTGCCCCTGATATCTAAACATCAAAGTGTGGCATGTAACTGCTCTTACAATGCCGGACGTAAAATTTAAATGCGTTACCTGACTGCAAATAAAACGGCACAAATTCAGTACCGTTGCTTGACGATTTCCACGCTCGCAAATTCAACAGCAATGTTTGGCTTTACGACTCTGTTCTGCTATTGGCACTAATCGTGCTTCATGGTTGCGAGGTTTATTGTCTTTCTGCGTGATTCACGATTTACCTCTATTTTGTAAACCAAAGCTCTGAAGGCTCTGATGTCATGCGCTCCATGCAAAACTCTGATTAAATAGCATAATTATTACAGTCAAGGTTTGCAATGTATTTCAATTCATTTCAAATTACACGCTGGCACTTTGTCCAATTAATCATCAGATGATCTCTGCCTCCATTTTAAGGCTGATTCAGCAGTCATGTCCGCTTTGCATATAAACGACAATGACCGAATTAAACAATTGTTGGGATTATTCTCCTTGTGCCAGGTGTCAGCTGATCAGGAAGTTGACAACGACAGGAAAACCATTCGAACAGTAGCGGAGTGCTGTATAAATCGTTGTGGTTGACAATCAGGAACGGATAAACCTTTTGAGTAACATTATTATACATCTGGGAATTTTTTGTAATGGAAGGTTTTTAACTACTATATCCTCGTAAGTAACACCAATTTTGTTGTGTAACTGCTCTAAAGTGATGACTTCATTTATCGTAGAAACGCAATATATCTTTATACATACCATTCTTCTAAGAGCAAGTATTTATACATACTGTTAGCTTTTTAGAAATGTAGAAAAACTGAATACTTGACCGTGAACTATTACGTTACAATACAGTGGATATCTACATAATCGTAATGTATCATTCTATTATTTATATGTCCATGGCGTTTAATTATACCTAAATTATCACAATTTCTAGATGTCAATACATCAAATTTGGAAAAAGTGCTAACTGAGAATATGTATGTAGACAAAAGTAAAGTAATGATATAACGGCAGTGACTAAGCGACGCATAAATACATCAGCATTATTACTGAATAACTCATAATGTAGTGTCTGGCACAATTAAAATGGTTAAAAGGTGTGTAAATCATTACTGCCAGGTACAGCGCCCATTTACTACTTCAAGCAACCAGTATGAAAATATAAGGCAAATAGAACTGGAAATACCTGCTTTTAAGGAATACGTAGAATAAAAAAAAATGCTTTCAATAATCACCTTCGATTTGTATTTCCCTTAATATTTCAGATACTTCAGATTATAAACTTGATTTTTGTTTTCAATATAAATGCATATTGAGAATTAGTACAGTTTTACAGAATCAAGATTGACTCTCAATATAGGCCACGAAAGGCGCTGTGATCATTTTTGATTTCACTGAATTGGCAATATGCGAAAAGAAGTAATTGTCAAACA
>OW679194.1:95980554-96058581 GCA_940337035.1 Agriotes lineatus
TATGGCTCATATTTTACAAGTGTTTAATGCTTGTAATTATTATTTACCAGCTTTTTGGGTGGGTGCAAACTAATTAAAATAATTTTGCATTTTTAAAATGGACTTGTAAACGAAAAAGTTACAGGAGAAAATGTTTTTAACGTCTTTAATAACAAACGCGCACGGAAGAGAAACAACTATTGAAAAGTACCTATCCAAAATTATGTCAAAATATATTAATTCGAAAAAATCGCATCGCAATCGTAGGATTTGAACATGCAGTTGTATAGGAAATTTAATTGCTAGTTAGACCCCTTATACGCTTGACCACTGAATTTTAGAGAGAGGCTTATTATTGCAGTATGAAAGGCATGGTGAAGACAGGACAGATTGCGCCCGATTGGTGGATCATTAATTATATTGTGTTTTGGACTTCCTTTTTTAAGCTTCTGTAATAATCTTGGATGTCAACAATTATTTTTGGAGAACGCTTATCATTTCTGGTGCTCATTTATTATTTCTAGGGCTTTTTAACTAGGTTTGACACGTATTTAATGTTTCTGGTGATGAAAGTAAATCTGGTTAGTTAAAAAATATTTTTGATGGCAAAGATATTTCTGGTAATAGCATTCTAATGCTCATTTTAACATTACATACAATTTCACATTATAAAATTTGGTTTTTAGCATTCAATAGATCGAAATCATAGCTTTGTAAAAGCTCCACTAGTGTGCATTTTATTAGTCACGTTGTTATATAACAGCATTTTCTCTATTTTTTACAATTTACTTCTGATTTAAATTGAGTTTTAAAATTTCAAAATACGTTGATAAAAATAAAACAGGTAATCACTGTTACTAAAACTATTGAGAAACTATTTTGAGAAAACTACTCGTACTGTTACTTACCGAGATGAGACAGACCGGATAATTCTGAATCTGTAAGAAAAATACTCATATTAAAAATCTATATATTTAAGAACCAGTCACTCTAATAATAATAAAAAAAGTCAGATACATTACTGGCATATTTAAAAAATTACAGTGTAAGTCTTCACGTAAAGAAGCCGTTTAATTATAAAATAAATATATGTAATAACTAATAAAGTTCCTAAATTTTCAATCAAAGCCGATGGTTAATAAAATTTTAATGATAAACAACGTGTAGGAAATGTTAAAGGTATAATGAATATAAGAAAAATAGTGAGGAATGTCAAAGTTGACATGATTTATATGTAAGCTATAAGTATCAGATATATAAACATTTATATAACTTAAGAATATTTTCATAGGTTTGTTGAATTATTATTATAAAAAATACATTATCAACGATTTTGTCCAAGCACATACAGACGAAATCATTCGTATCGATAATTTTTTTTATTCGAAACTGGTTGTGATTATTACAAGTACTAATTCTCAGGAAAATCTTTCGTATATCTGAAAGTGTCACTCTGGATAATTTTAGTTTTATCGCTGTAACTTATCAAATTTTTCTACGATTTATAAGAATGTTTTTTCAGGTTTAGTACTATGGACTGGGGGATATACCTACAATATGCAGTTACTGTTTGTTGTGCAACAAGCAAGTGTTCTTTTAAAAATTATTTCACAATTTTTGGTAATAGAAAGGACGGTCTTATCATTATATTTATTAAATTTAAATCGGTATCTTCCTTTTAGTGAAACAGAAATACGAATACGCCCAAACAATTTTAATTTCCACTTAAAATTATAAAAAATTATGTCATATTTATCGTAAAACTTAAAACCTTCAGATGCTATTCAAATCTGAATCCTGTATGATTTGTAATTACGTAGCTAAATACCATATCACTCATTTGCGATATACTACGTATATATAGGTAAAATGCATGGCTACTTATTAGTTGACTGGTTACTTGGTTAGAATATTGTTTCACTTGTGAATTATTGGTTACAATAAATACAAATAGTTAAAGTTAATTATTATATTTTTAAACATAATAAAAAACTTGATTACCCAATTAGTTATTATGTTTTCCTTGCTAAAGTTTGAATTTCGAATACACGGGTCTTGTCTACCCTAACATTAATTTCAATGAATTGTGGTATGAGATATCGCATAAGATTGGAATTATTTTACCAGGATCTTTAATTTTTGAAGATTGAGCAAGGTTTATATAAATTCATAATAAAACAAGAAAATTTATTCTTAAACTAGTTATTTATAATTATTTTAGCCAAAGTTAAACATGCACTGCATTCCTGTTTCTAGCTGCTGTTCAGCTTCCGTTTTTTCCGTCTGCCCGAAAATAGCTTGAGGAGATAAATCCTGGAAGAAATGCAGTGCCAAAACAATAAAACATCTTTAGTGCGATTCTAATTTAATCCTGAGCATAGGTTAGTTAACGTGGTTGCATGTCTTTGTAAAGCTTTTTGTTCAAACAACCGCGAAATTTAATTATTTGTTATAGTAGTAAAATTTTACTTTATCTGTATTCATCAATTTTGTATTCCTTTCAATCGACAGTGATTCATTGTTAAGTAATTATATTCACCACCAAATGCACATTTTTACGTTTATTACAATTGTTCAATTATGTTTTAACGTTTGTTATTAACCTCTTAAAACAGTTGTAAACAGCTTATTCGCACAATCGTATCAAGAGGGCCAATGAATAGTCAGTGAGATTGAAAGTAAAGTCTCTATAAATAAATAAAACTTAGGGGAAAGGTTAGATTGCATTTTTTAAATTTAACATTTAACGTATCTGTGTTTAAAAGTTGTAGGTTACCAGCAGGGGTTTCGGGTTGAGCAAAGTATACAATTACAAAGGTCACCACAAACCCAAACATTTTGCTTAATTTTGTGTAATAGCGAGACAAACAGAAAGGAATTTGGTTTCATAATTGAACAATAGCTACTTAGCAATAATAAAGATAGACACACGACCTGCTAATTACAAAGTCCAGCTTATTGGAACTTCTCGCTTAACCTACTTCAGTGACATCACGTGTGTCTATAAATAGGACCGAATGTAAATTAGAACCATCAAAATTTTTAATGTTTTTGTTTGAAGATGATACTTCGAGGACATCCTGTTAATCTCCAGCAATTACAACTATCAGTTCAATATCTGTTATAAAGGCCACGTGTTAAAGGGTTCGAAAATTGGTTACCATAACAATGGTCTATTAGTCTCTCTTCCAGATATTTTTCTTGCATTATTCTTAAAAACAGCAAAATGTAAAGGCACAAAGTAACCTAAAGGACATTCGACATAATGTTAGTCAGTAGTTAGAAAGTATACTTCAATGTGAGGCATTTCTTAACACCAAAACTTAAGCTATTTGAGTGATGCGTTCAGAAGCCTAGAGTATATTTATGATATAAAAAGTGAATATAATTTGAAAAAGAAGAAATAATAGAAAAGATGTGCGTAATTATATTTTAGGGTCAGTTAGTTTCTAACCGGCAGAGACGAAGGCGCGGTTTCTATTTTCTATTGCCAAATGCTGTCACATTAGTGGCAAATGTTGGCAAACATAAATATCGTAGAAATTTTCCTCAAACATCATTTTTGAAGTTGTTTGTGGAAGTGACGTCGCTAATGCCTTCTCTTGCACCTGATCCAAGTGCGTCACTGTTTAAGGTCGAATTTTCTCGTTGCAAATGGAGCTAATCCAGCCCAGATTCTGGCAAACACTAACCTTCATGTGATTTTGACGGAATCTGAAAATAAACTTGGAAAACCGGGAGGTATTTCGAAAAACCTCCAGACTCTAAACAAATAGAAAAGCTTCGCAGGTGTAACAGCAGCAACCGTTATAAACACTGTTATTATTAAGAAGAACAAAACTATAATTGCACGTGGCGAGTAATAACAAAAATAAACCAAGGCGATCGAACGTATCGAGGCCAAACAAGACGTGCAGTCTAATTAACAGACACGTGCTATTTTTGAGATTTTCTGCGATAATACTGCGAAGATTCTTTTCTTGGAGATAAGAAACAAATGATATTTTGGCAGCACGTTTTGCATTAACAAGGGAGTAGGCGGATTTTCGTATCTTTTGTTTTCCTGAGTCAAGTACCCATACGTATTAGCTTAAAACATACAATAGCAGCAGACAAACAATCCTCAAAAGTTTTGTTTGTTTGCACGTGTTAATCACTGTTACATGGATGTTTTTACGTAGAAATGATAAAAGAGCGGATTAGTAAAAAAACGTCGTGCTACTTGCTGTAATCTAATTGTTACATGGAGGCTTATTTATAAAAAAGATAATGAAATTGCAGTGTGAGAAAAGCTCATAGTGGAGGCTGAGCAGCATTTCCAGACTGTTGGGGGACAAATATCAAATATTAGGTTGTAAAGAATCCTTCATTAGATATTACCCAGGCACGTAGTGAGCTCTCACGAAAGTTATTCAAAATTATTTGCGCGAAAGCATGTATTAAAAATACTTTCATCCAAAATCAGGGCTTAAAACAACTTAAAAATAATACTGGCGTACAATACCTGAAGCGTTGCATGTATTTTTTTGATAGTAAAGAATGCCGTATCATGATTGTAGTAAATCATATATTAGTATTTAATTCGTTTGCCATTTAATTTGAAAAGTGAAAATTCAATGTACACCTATCTCTTCAGTACAGTTAAATGGTTCCATAGGGTGTGTATTACATTGCCAAAGAAAGTATTTCTGCAGCAGATTTACGCACAGCAATATGATTAATTAGTTAATCAAATTCCGTTACAGCAAAGGTTGTAAGAATACGATTGTAGGTTCTCATGGTCGATCGTCACACCTTACTTACTGTGCCTTCCGGGTTGTGCAGTTTAATTTAAAAAATGGCAACGTTCGAGGGTGCTTGGGGTTTGCAGTCATCTTATCAACGCCTTTACATGAATCTTAGCACTCACCATAATAAAAAGAAAGTTAGGCCAAAGTGAGCATTTCAGAGGAATGCAATGTCACAACAAAGAACTGTCGTCTACTGAAAGTGAGCACGATTAATACACGTGCCAGACGTATTCTTATATAATCGTATAATTTGAAGTTAATAACGCCATTGTAGGTTGTTTAAAGATCAGCTGCTGTAACGAATAAGGCTGGGTAGAGGACTTGCAAATCATATTCCTTGATTGTTTGTTCCTGTTGCAACCAACACTTGTGTAGCCAAGGTTTTAGTAAATTTAACATATTTAAAAATGTATTTCTTCGATCTATTATATTGTTCTTAGATATACAGTGCGAGTGTAAAATCTGGAACTATTGAAATAGAACTTTTATCAAATGTTTTTGAAAGAAATCATCGAACACGTCAATTTTTATTTTAAAAAATACATATTTTACTGTAATTGTCACTTTTAGATTATCTTTTGTTCTTGAGTTATGACGTTAGCGATAGAGACAGAGCATGAATTCTAAGAGCAAATACGCTAAAAAAAGTGTGATACTGTATTTTGAAATTTTAGAAAACATCGTACGGTTACCACATCCCCTCAATACTAAAATTTCAACTCATTCTTTTTCACTTAAATATCGCACTATTATTTAATTAATTACCAGCACACAATAACAACAGATAAACAAACTATGAAGAACTATCATAATTGTAGGGCCAACTCATTGTTTCATGGCTACTTGATTTGTATTCGATTTTTGTTTAAATACTTTAAAAGCGATTTTCTCAAAAATTTCAAAATACAGTATCATACTTTTTTAGCGTACTTGGTCGTAGAATTTCATGCTCTGCCCAAATTCATCATAAAAATTTAGGGTTTTCATTTAAAAAAAATATCGGGAACGTCATAACTAGGGTGACCACCTTTCAATTTATATAAACCCTGAGATCCTTCGTGAGTAAAAAAATATTTTCTTCAATGAGAAATACAGAATGTTTATAGAAACCAAAAAGCAAGCAAATAAAAACAACGTTATCATTCCTTACTATTAATGGTTAGCAAATATAATACAGGGTGTAATTCAAATACTTGCCCATATCGTACATCACAAATTGGCCAAAAAAGTTCATATAAGCATAGTTTCAATTCTCAACCTTTACGGAGACACTACTTGTGGGGGGGGGGGGGTTATAAATGAAATGGTTTTTATTTTTTCCGTACGACTTTAAGAGATTAAAATTAGCAACTTGAAAACGTTTTAGCTCGTTTTAGTTTTTTTCTTAAAACCAATAGTTTTTTACAAAACAAATACGTACATTATGGGTTGCCAATTTCAACACCATAAAGCCATATACTTTCTTTTTAATCTTAAGGAAGCCTTCTATGGTAGAAAATATCTCCCTGTCTGAATGCGTAATGTCATAGTGCGGGTACAAGAGACAATTTCCTTTTTTTTTGCTTAACTGTCGAAGGAACTGGGTTTTTTGTTGTTTTTTTAATTTTTGATTTTTATTCAATTCAATTTTCACTTCTGTTAATACTTTTTTTTGTCACAAATACTGCGGAAATATCAATAACGTTTTTTGTAGTTAAATAATAATAAAGGCATTAACAATCATTTGAATATCCTTTCCCAATTTTCAGTAAAATAACAAAAATCCAATTTTTCTAAATTGTTAGTTTGATTTATCTGTTTTATGAATATTTTTTTATTGTGTTTGCTTTTTGTTTAAATACGAGTGTTGTTAGTATATTTGTGATTTAAATTACTAAAAATATAAATAGTATATGTATTCGTTGCATTTTTGTTGTCATTTTTATAATACTCGCTCGATCATTAATGAAGATCTTTTATTTTGTAGTAATAAAGCTTATGCTAATATTATGCACACAATAGTCTTCGGGGGTACTTGAGAAACAACTAACATGCTAAGAGATGCGTCAAGAAAAAGGGTTCGGAACCGCTGTTCTAAAGTTAACTGTTATGGAAATAATAATGATTTTATTAAAAAAAAAACTCGACGTTACCTAAAAATAATGTGTTTTTCTGAATTATTTTACGAGTGAGAAATAGTGCTTTTTGGCGTTAATGCTGTATAGGGTGCTCAAAATTTTCAAATTTAATAATTATGGATTTATACCTCTGTATTTTTTAAAACCCCTTGTAATGAGTTTTCTTCTAATATCTTAAATCATATTGCTAAATTATACGGTTTAGTATATTATATACGAGTTAAAACATAAAAAACAATTTTAGCTTCTTTTGAGTTGCTTTTTTAAAAGGATAATTAATAAACACATTTAAAATGAATACTCCGAACAGAACAAACAACGAGGTTTGAAAAGAATAATTTAACCATTCTTGACTCAAGAGACAGGAATCACGAAAAAACGAGAAATACAAAAGTAAATTACCTCTAGAATCAAATGAAGAAGATTAAAAATAAAACGAATACTCAAAAATTCTGTACCTAATTATATGAAATGTCCAAATATTTCTCCTTATTTGCGGCTATTATATGAAACGTATTTTATTTTCATTGATATAACTAACGGTGAAGTTAATTTTAGACATTATTACAAAATTAGTGCAACCCGGAGAAATTATTACAAAACCCGGAGCCCGGAGACGCGGTGTCTAAACCCTGAGACTCCGGATGAAACCCTGAGAGGTGGTCACCCTAGTCATAACTCAAAAACAAAAGACAATCTAAAAGTGACAATTACAGTAAAATATGTTTTATTTAAAATAAAAATTGACGTGTTTCAGGATTTCTTTCAAAAACATTTGATAAAAGTTCTATTTAGATAGTTCCAGACTTTACACTCGCAGTGTAGAAGATAATATTAAGTACAAAAATAATAATGCTTCAATATTGAAGTATATAATAATTTAACAGATGTAGTATTTGTAAGATTCGTAAAAAAATCGATTCTTTAATGTTTCTACTTGCCATACCTACTTTTGAGTAGTAGATAGTAGATACTGAAGCGTCGAAGAACAAAAATAGTTTGAAGTTTGTTATTAAGTAAAGCGTTATAAATAGTATAAGATGTATGTATGTATGTATAATCGATAACCTCGTTTTACCTTGCGGTGGAGAGGCTGGTGCTTGCATCTGGCGGTACGATGCTCAACTTGCCCCGGATCGGGATACAAAGTTGGAGCGCGCCTTTTGTGCTTGCACAGCAACCATTGTGTGAGGTGTGTGTGTGTGTGTTAGTGTGTTATGTTGACCTTGTTACTCTATCTCTTAGGTCTGTGGTTCTGAGTAGAGCACAGTTAATTTGGTGCCCAACTGTGAATGGTCTCACCGAGCCCGGCTCAATCGCAAGGCTGAGGCTGCGGAAAAGTCCGGCCCTCGCGGGATTCGAACCTGCGCTACTTGGATTCATCTAGTATAAGATTTACTTCAAAAATTGTATAACTGCAAATAAAAAAAAATAACTAAAATACAGATACAATATGTATCTATGTATGGGTGTAGGTAGTGTCGGTAACCTCATTTTACTTTGCGGTGTAGAGACTCCCCAACGTAGCATCAATAATAAAAAGCGAATTCGAAACTTGTATACAAAGGTTGAATGCCTTATGAAATAATATTATGGAAATCCATACAGACAAACCTTATGATTGCAACTTACGTAGGTATGTAAAAACAAAAAAATCAGAATTACCTTGACGGTGTATCTATTTTTATGGTTTTTTGGTACTTTTCTTCTTTTTATATTAATAAGATGAAACAACTTGTTTATTAAAGCGATAATACTAACAAAAATAAGAATGATTGAGCAGCCTTTGGATAAGTACGTTGAAAGTGGATATTATGGCAACAGTAAACAAAAACAACTTTTTATCATGGCCCAGTGATGAATGTAGAGGTACGTTTTATTAACTTAATTATTTTATTACCCCTATGCGATGCGCATATGTGATATTCTTATACGTCAGTTTTTAGATGTCTGGGTTTTACAAACCTTCCTTCAAGGTTAAGGCTAGCCGCTTAGCCATCTACTAAAATATTATATTTTCAACGGCAGGGAAATAAAAATAGAACATTTTCAAGAAGAATGGTTTTGTACGTTTGAAACCAGTATTTTCTGTTTTGTCTCGTTCGAAGAACATAGACAAGAAAAAACCACACCAAGTGACGATGATCTCAGACAGAATAACGGGAAATTTAACAAGAGGCTTTGTGAACCACAACTGATAAATAACATTACAGATAATAATTTGTCAATCAATCGGGAAAATAATTTGTAATCTTCAATCAAATCTTAATGACCATCCTTACGAAACTAGATAATTCGGATAAGGAAATCAATATATGCTTTCTAATAACTGGAGAACGATGAAATTGTTGAAATTTCAAATGCTAAGCAAAAAATATAAATCTTGCAAGTAAGGCTTTGTGCAATGTAGTTATAGTTCGAATATTAAATTATTTCAGGTGTATAGATAGATAGCTTCCTTACAAAACCAAAAATGTTGTCCCCCCCCCTTCCCCGCCCCCATTCCTCTTAATATGGCGTTACTTTAACAAAAGTATACTGTATAGTACAAGAAATAATTAAGATTATACAGTAATTGTTTAAGGTTTGTTACTTTTAATACGCTTGAGTGTTATCAATACATAAATTCAGATTACAACTGAAGTTGGTGCTAAAAAATTAACTAGGAACGGGTGTAAAATATAATGTTTTTCACTTAGCATTTTTCGGATTCCCGAAAACTGTTTGAAATAGCACCAAGTAACTGATTGTTATAGCTAAATATATCGCCACAAGTTTTAAAATCCTTGAACGCCAATCTCTTACGTTCGAGCTAGAAGCAGATACTTCCTGAAGTGGGTGTCAGTGTTTATTATAGCTGAAAGTCACAGTAACACCCCTAGAAAGAATTTTACGCAATAAGCGATGTATAAAGTATGACCCAGATAGAATCGTTTTAACTGGGTGTACACACACGTGTCGTTCAATTCGAAATGTGTGAAGTGAACTATGGCTCTGCATTTTTCGAGCAAATACCATTGGACATACTTCCAAAGGTGTGCCCTTCACGTGCAGTCTTCGTGACTACAAAATTTCAGTGTCTGGCTCTCTGTAAACTCTGTGTCTTCAGTTTAGAAGCGCAGACTTGCACCTCGTGGGTCGTGTAAATCCACAACAGCAAAAATTGGCGCGTGCAGAACAGCGCACTGTCTAGACTAGACCATACAAAACCTTTGCAAGTAAGCATTTACTATTATGCAATTAATTGAGTAATCCGTGCTGCATGTGAATTAGATAAATACCCCTCGATATGAATAAGTACATTTCTGTTTTGATTGGCAGGATTTTAAAAGAGAAAACCTTCAATGCTAGGAGTAACCACGAAACAAAGAAATTAAAATTAGTAAATTTGGTTGTCATCTTGGATTTGTTCAACTGGTCGAATGAAACAAATATAAGCAAACCTTCAACAAAATAAATATTCGCTGAAATCAGTAGTTAACTCAATAAAAATGCTCTAAAATTTATAGCTGATTAACGTAGATTTGATATAAGTAATTGTGAGTGGATAGATTCCTAAATTCTGATCGAAAATATATCTTTGGATAGCTTCCTGCATGTTGCTAACCTTCCAGAAATATGTTCATCGTTGACATCGATCAGATGTTATAATCCGTCGAATTAACCTTCGATAAGTGCAATATTTTTTAGGCATTTATTTCAGACTATAAATTTGGCAAACATACTTTCACTGAATTATCGAGTAACTTAAACAAGGTCAAGCAGGTGACACGATATTTGTTTGCCATGTGACAGATTTCTCTTTAAAGTCGTAAATGGGAAAATTGGAGTTTATCTGAAATTAGCACATCATTATACCAAATGTGGGTGTAAGTTGATGTATAAGCTATTGAGTAAATTTCCGGTGATCGGTTGGTTTGGATGAAATATGCAAAAGTGGGAAATTGTATTCTACGATCACAGAATAGAAAGCGGGAGTTTTAAAAGGTACCGCAAGATAAACACTACATCACCTTATATAAACCAAAACCCAGTTGGAAAGTTTATTTAGTAAAAACTCATACCACTTCCTTTTTCCTTAGAAAAAATATAAATTCTTAACAGCCACCGTTGTGTGTATGTGATAATTACATGTAATATATTATGAACACAACTATTCTGACGTTAAAGTAAATGCAGTAAAACGTTGAATATAGGGTATATTTTACTATAATTTATGTATGTTATTTTCTCTTCAATAAATTATAGCAGTGTAGTACTTAGTACTTCCTCGTTTTATTTCGTACACGTGCCATGATGGAAGAATAAAAAAACTTCAGTCGTCGCATGTTTCAGAAAAAATTAATTTCATATTGGACATTCTAGAAATAACCACCAAATTAATTGGTTGTAGATTGAGTGTGGAAAATTTCTTTTACGTTCACATTCATATACGTACAACGATAACTTTGCGTGTAACACATTCTACGGTTGAACTATAATCAGTAAAAATGTCGAACCATAAATTTTTATTCTAGATGGTAAATAGAGATGTTTCAACTTTCAAACTGAAATAATATGTCTCAAATAAAGTAAACATCATTCCGTATTTGTTTCTATTACAAACGAGTACAAAAGGTTGCATACCGCACACATATACAAGGTGGTTGACACGTGCCGCCACCTAGCATTAATAGTGTCAGGTATTTATTAGAAATCTGGTTTAAGCGCCATCTAGTGTGTAGTAGCTGTATATACGATAGCATTATCTTAGCTTGGTTCCAAACATAAATAGATAACATGTTTCTACAATTCAATTGACACGATCGCGTACACCAACCATAAGATGGCAGTGATTACTATCGTCGTCTATGGTGCCCTCTAGAGTTATTGAGTCAAATATATTTTATGGATCTACAACGATAGCGTTATCTTAGCTTGGTTCCAAACTTACATAGATAACATGTTTCTACAATTCAATTGACACGATCGCGTACACCAACCATAAGATGGCAGTGATTACTATCGTCGTCTATGGTGCCCTCTAGGGTTATTGAGCCAAATATATTTTATGGATCTACAACTTCAGTTGAAACTTGTCTCGTTCACCAACCATAAGATGGCAGTAATTACTGTTCTAGTTTCTGCTGCCCTCTAGCGATGTACGAATACTGTTATTTTGGCATTCTGATTTTATTTTTGAAAATACAATTGTTTTTATCGAGTAATTATAACGTCATTATTTACAGAAATTATAAATAGTTGAAGAGATATTTGTTTAAAACGCTTTATTGCGCGACATAGAAATCAGCAGACATTATTCTAGTTTAAACAAATACAAATAGAGGCATTTAAAACCGTGATGTTTACGTTTTCACGTTTACATATTCATTCCAATTCTAAATTATTTTTTACTTTAGCATTACACAGACACAGAAAATGGCAGTCCCGAAGCACAATAAAAACTAAAACAAGCAGTGCATTTACAGGATGCGTGTTTTGCGGCTTAACTGAAAGGAACATTTTATCAGTTTTAACTTCCGAATGATAACGAATCCACTCTAAAGCATGCATTTTTCTTAGCATACCACACTTGGGATTGTTGTACTGTAGAATCAAGCAGTTAGGTGATATCACCATTGTGAGTTTTTGTTTAATGAAAGATGACTCACTACTTGGAATTCCAATTATTGTTTTAAATTGAACGTAGCTATGATCAGTGACATGACATCTATCCATATTAGTAAGTAGCATAATCGCGTTTTACGTTACGACCTCCGTAACACATTAAACCACAACCTTGACCGAAAGAATGATAAAAAGCAAACATTTTCTGAAGTGGACTCCACACTTACTCCCATTAAGTACAGGATAAGCCCAACAATAGTTGGAATTCCCTTTATTGTTTCTGAGCATTTGCATTTGCTATTTCAAATTTAAGTTGACTTATGTGTCAAATCGGTTTCAAAATTCTTGCTGCTGTAAGATTAGTGACTTGGCAGAGAATTTTAATGATTTTAATAATTTACAAATGTAAACACTTATGTTTAAAATAACTTACCGGTGTCGTTGAGCAGTTGCTGAATTGAGTCATCAGTGCCATCTGATTCTGTGGACATTGCTGAAAACGAAGAATATATACGTTAGAATTTATCATTTTCAATATAAAAAAAGTTCATATCAAAATTATCAGTAGGTATGGAAAAATCCTAGCAGTGTTTAGTTTCTCAACTATTAGTAAATATTTGCTGAAGATTAGCATTATTCGAATACAATTTTAAGATATTTATTTTTTTACGATTCACAGTATTACTTAAGGTTATATTCTTATCTGGTTTTTGATATTTGCTAACACTATTTTTTACTATTAAATTTAACATTTGATTACTTCTAGGCAAAGCACCTAAAAACCAGGAGCATGTAGTTATTTTCTTCATAAACAAGCTTTCCCCAATACCAGAGGGCAAAACTAATACAAGTAAATCTCGTCTCGAGGGTGATGAGATATCACGAAATTATCAATTCGTTCAGGAAACCATTGTATTCTAATTTGTAACAAAAAAGCACTCACGTTTTATCAATACAAACGATTCCACACAAAGCAAGACCTAGAAAATTCACATTGTTTAAATGATTGGCCTAATTGGCCTATACTGTAGTTTAGATAATTATTTTGAATGTTTAACTGTTTATGCCCTTTGCTGAATTCTGTTGAGAAGGATGGATTTCAACTTCATAAACCTACTAGCCGTACAACTTTACTTCATTTTCCTACATGCTGTACCGTTATCTTCTGAATATCCTGCGTGAATATTATCATTATATCTGTCATAGGTTGTATCAATTTTATGTGGGCATTGTCGGTATAAATAAAAATGCAGTTATAGAGATTATATAAGGAAAAATAATCAACATTTACATTAATTTAACGATTCAACGTTCAAAATTAATTAATAGGTTCCGGGATGTGTATTATTAGTAGGTAATATTTTTGATCTAATAATATGTATGCACAAATATTATAAACAAAAGTCTCAGTTGATAAGATCTTTTATTAATCATATAACGATCCTTAAACGATACATTGCTGTACAATATTCATTGTACACCTACGTGTGCCTTAATTACTAAAAAGGCCAAACTGTGCTTAATCGGGAAAAATTAAAAGTCCATCTATATGGTTACTGCTACGAATTAAAACTGTTATTATAGAGGGGCGTGCTCACATTATTTGCTAACACCTACAATGAATGGTTAAATTAATTTTTGTTTTGCTTATAAATGTGCTGTATTTTATTGTTAATCACATTATTTAAATTTCATTATATACCTGTTAAGTGTCTACGAGTTGTTTATGATTTTATTAACTATAGCAATTATTTTAGCTGTTATTTATTAGTACAGTGTCCGCCAAAAAGTCGGCATAATATGGGGAAAATTTTTATTTTTGATTTTTCAAAAAAACTTTTTACGTCAATAATTTGTGCTTGTCTAAATGGTGATTTTTACTTACTTAGAAAATGGAGTTTTTCGAAATTGTCAAAATCTGATAAGTGCTATTTTTCGGAAATTAAGTAGATAAGATTTCAATGACATTTTTTTAGAGTGTGTTTTTTAGCGTTAACTGTACAATCTCAAGGCCAAAAAACACCTATTTTTTTAACTTTAGCTACAAATGTTCTTTTGCAGTTGTCTAAATGAGGAATTCTTTAGAACATGTAATTGGATGAAGAAAAATCTTCCCATTTTGACAACTGTAAAAGAACATTTACAGAATTTTTGTAACAGTAATTCAATAACAGGGCTAGATTAGAGTTTCTTGAAGCCATTTAAATAGATATTAATTAGAATTGAAAAATATTTCTCCTAAAAAGCGCCTTGCATAAAAAACGTAAAAATTATTCAAATAGGCTACTTTTAGGTAAATAATAAAAAATCTAAAGAACTAATTAACATTTTATATTATGTTTTCCAATTATAAATCTTTAAAGTGCTCACATAAACTTTAATATTAAGTCTTGGTATGTGAAATATCGAAAAATATTTAAAAAATTGAAAAATTAATTTTTAGCTAAAGTTAAAAAAATAGGGGTCTGACCTTGAGATTGTTCAGTTAGCTAAAAATAACACACTCTAAAGAAATCTCATTGAAATCTTACTTAATTTCCTAAAAATAGCAATTTTCGGATTTTGACAATTTCGAAAAACTCCATTTTCTAAGTAAGTAAAAATGACTCGGTATATATGATAGGGGCTAAATATGTTTTTAAACAAGCACAAATTATTGACGTAACATTTTTTTGAAAAATAAAAAACCGACTTTTTGGAGGACACTGTATATTTTTAATTTCTTGTTTCAATTTAAATTGCTGCAAACTAGTGTTTTACAACGAATTTGAAGATAAATAAATACGACCTACATCAGTCAGCATAAAAGAGTCGATGCTGAAATAAATAAATTAAATAAAACGAATCTGGGACTCGTAGGTACAAACCGTTACCGTATTAAATTTCATAAAAGAAAAGCACACGACAATGTGGCGGCAAACAAAGAAGATATAAAAGTAGTAAGTGATATTGCCGCTTCAGCGACAATGACTACTACATTTTTGTTGAACATCTTTGGCAGGTTTACACCAAATTTAAATAAGCCAGTCAAGGCAATGAGGTAATAGATGATTATATAGAAAGAAATATTCGAAATATGGAGTGTGGAATAATTAATCCTACATCTCAGACTAAAATATTTTCCCCGAAATATGGAAAATTGCTTCTGCTACTTAGTACACCTGCATAATTACATAAATCTAGGAGCTACAGATATAGGCCAATGAGTTTATTATGTACTACATATATAAAAAATGCTGTGTAGAGCTAAACGCTTAATTACGTCTTAAATAACATCATTCCTTAGTTCCAATTCGGTTTTAGAGTTAAGCATTCTCCCACACATCAACTTATATGACTGTCTAAAATTATAGCATGGGTTTCGAAAGTAAAAAAACACGAGTCACCCTCCTACATTTCACATAGGTGTATGGCGATGATACGCACGTAATCGTCCAACACGGCGATATTATTAATGAGAGAGCCATGCAACTTCAGGAAGTTTAACCATATTACTTAATACGGCAATACACGGTATATACAACTGAATTCTCCTTCACATAATGTTATCATAATAACCGGCAAAGGAGCAGAAATAACACTGGTTTACAGTGTAAGTAAAATTATTTTTTTTAGCAAACTGAAGTAGAATACTGACTTAACGAAACACATGGATATACGTAAATTGAGTAATATTGTCTTATTGTCGTCGACCCAGAAATCTGTGGTCAAGTCACATCTATATATTCGAGTGATATGCTGTACATATACATCTGAGATTCACAGCAGAACACACTTGTGGGGTTCTGATTGTGAACTCTTTGGTGCTCACTAACGGGTACTTAGAATAATTATTTTTTCTAAATATTTTATTTTATTTTGTATACAGGGTGCCCAACTTAAATGTACGCAGCTTTAAGCAGGTGAGTATGCAACACACATTACATTTCAATGGCGATTTGTAATGTTTGTTGCATACTCACCTGGTTAAAGCTGCGTGCATTTAAGTTGGGCACCCAGTTATATATTATTTTTATAATGTGATTTGTATTTGGGCTTTGTTGTACTTGTTAGTGACCAATACTTATTATTATTACTATTGTCATTATTATGTCGACGATAGTGACTCGATTTAAATATGTCTAGTGCATGAAGACCTCATGGCAGCGGCCTTGTTAAGGTGATATACAGCGCACACTTATATACAACCGTGAATAACATTCATGACATTTGTTCTCAAAATATTAAAATCACTACTATACAGGGTGTATACAAATTGGCGCAAAATCTCCATGTAGCGAGTCGAAAATCTTAATACGAAAATGTTGGATTGGTCTTCATGAGTCCTCACGAGCGGTAGATAAAAACAATTGTTTTTTCAGGTGAAATACCCCTTCTGTTTTAAATATGAAAACATTTCATCAGGAAGAGTTGTTTAAAATGTAAAATTATGGTCTCATAAAACATTTCAGAAATATCGACGTACTTTTATGAAACCGTGTGCATTAGATGAAGTATTAATACTTTTATGATAACATGGTAAGCTTTCATTTGATAAAGATTGACTTTAGTACTTAAGTACCTATTTGAAAAAAAAATATAAAAAGTTCTTATAAGTCTATATAACGGCCCGCATTAGTTTTAACACCTTAAAAAATTTACCAGTTGTTAAACAGATTGCAAACTTTCTCTTATGTTCTCTGCATTTCTCCATGTCCCAGCATTATTAAAATTTCAATACGATGTTTTTTAGATACACGAGCCACTCTTGGCAGCTTGTATTCACGTAAATCGAAATTGTCTAAATTACACGAGTATCTTTTCATTTGAAGTTTGGTTATTTATGTTGACAAACATATCTAAGGGGAGGTCAATTACTTCGACAAATAAAAACCATCACGGGCGTCTAGATTACTAACTAAAAATAAACATAATAATGAAAAGAGAACAGGTACAGTCGTGTGCAAATAAATCTGGGACAGTGTTTTTTTCACATGCAGATTCAGTTAAGAATTGAAGAATATCTCCATGGATTTCCTGCTATCAGAAAGAGTTACATTAAACTTTAACGGGTACTGAAACCCGTAACTCTCTCTGATAAGAGGAAATCCATGGAAATATTCTTCAAATTCTTAACTGAATCTGCATGTGAAAAAAACACTGTCCCAGATTTATTTGCACACGACTGTACCTTGTCCTTTAAAAACACAATAACTAAATATTGCCTGTGATGAAAAAGTAAATACCAAGCAAACTTTATTTAAAAAATCTGGTGTGATACACTCACACAACTTCCTTATACAGTGATCTTATAATTACTAAAAAATTTCATTTTTAGTTTTTCAGCATTTGTCAAAAATTTTCAAAAATTAAAAATTTTACAAAAACGGCACAAATAGAGCGTTAGTTGAAGAGACAAATTTTCTCTAAAATTTGAAACAGAATTCAAAAATGTAATAATATACCGGGTGTCCTATTTAAAATAGGAGTTAATAAAAAAATAAAAACAAAACAAAAGAAACCCACTTTAGAAGTATTCAACTGGAAAATCACCTATCTCACATCAATACACATTAAAAATGTAATAAAAATGTAAAGTTTGGAAAAAATCGTTAGAGCCGTTTTTGAAAAAATCGAAAGAAACTGAAAAATCACAAGAGTAAACACCTACTTCCGGTTATGCGATTTTCTTCAATAGCTTGCTGTCGCATCTACATCTAAATGCTTCAGTTTCTTTACTTGCGCCCTGTGCCATGATACAGGACATATTCGAAAAGTGTTTACTTAAACTCAAAGCTAGTTTCATAAAGAGCTCCCATCCATTTTGACTACGACTCGGCTTTGAACTTATGTATGTACCTACTATCGAAAAATCGCGACAACCACAGTCCAATGGTGTAAGTGGGATGCAATTGTCAGTCCCAACGTGGCATTTCTAAGTGTAGGTAATATTTGAGATTTGTTATAATAATGGATATATGGGTATATTTACCAAGGCAACCTAGTTATATTACAGTGAGACCTACAGCGAAAAATAGTAAAAACGACAAAATTCACTTCAGTAGTTCTTCCAATGGAACAAACGCTGATTTGGGTAACTAGGAAATGAATATGTTAAATACTAGAAATTTATTTCGGTGGCGACGGATATGCTATGTTATAATCGAATGCTGCATACTATAGATTAAACATACTTAAGTGGCAGTAGAAACAATACGTTATCGCCTTGACTTGAGATTGTATCACTAATAATAAATTCCTATTTAGGTATATTGATACTTTGATATGATAGTTTCTATAAAGTATACAATAAACGGGAACTCCAGTTTTTTCATACATGTAGAACTGTACAGTGTAGTCTAGATAGCTTATAACTAAGGTCCGGACAGATTTATTGATAAGTTTTCAAACAAATACTCAGTGGCGTACACTGAATATTCTTAAGAAGATCAAAATTTAGTAATGATTATCGTCACTAACATCAACTGTCCTTTAACATTTCAATTTCTAGAGTAATTGTAATGAATACCTTATTGCTTTATATCAAAAGTGTTTGCAGTGATTTTTTCAAAATAACTATTAAAATAAGTCCAAGTTGCCTGTATGTAATAGTTAATCGTGCATAAGTAATTGAATAACTATTTTTCTCCCACTGTACCGTAATTTATATGTATGTCTGTGAGACTCCTGCGAATAATAAAACCCTACAAGCACGCCTCTAATTTATTATCTTAGTTTAAAAAGCCGACATAACTACATATGCTGCAGAGAAGAGAATTCCCATTGTGAAAAGAACAGATTTTATAAAATTTTATGTGTTTGATTATAAACCGCCCTAAAATAGCGGTTCTCAACCTTTACTCGCTGGCGGACTCTTTAGCAGATCGTTTGGAATGTCAACGACGCATTACATGAGCTGATAAAGGGTATCCTTAAAATTGCAATTTTTGGAGCCCAAAAACTAGCTTTTTTAATACAAAACACCATAGAACTGTTTTAAATGCATATATTTAAATAAAACAAAATGGCAAAAGCGCGAAAACAAACTAAATTAACATAATAAAAAAAGATATAACTCTAAAAATGGCAAAAAAAACCTAAAACTTAAACCAAACCAACATATCAAAACTGCCTATTGATAGTAATTTCAATATTCTCTGCCAATCGCAGTTTTAAATTTGACTCAGCATTTTTAAATATATTTCAGCATTTACTTTTTAAATACAGCAGGTGTGAAAATTATCTCTCAAATAAATACGTCGTTGGGAACAGCATCAACATTTTGATAGTTTTCCTCTGCTAACTCAGTGGGCTCTTCTGAAATTTTGCAGGAGAGAGTGGTTAAAAATAAGTACTTCTTTAATGCCCTATCTGTCCATATTTCTGTCAGACTGTCTTTTTCCACCTATGTTACTATAAAAGTCTGTAGAAAATGGATTTCTGATCGACACTGGTCGGAAGGAGAGAATGCGTAATTAGTAATGATTTTTTTCATGGTTTATTTTCGATCAATATTCAAATTCTAAACTTATTTGATTTTGCTAGAGGTCACTCACGAACCCCTCAGGGTAGATTGGCAGACCCTTGGGGTCAGCGGACCACAGGTTGTGAACCGCTGCTTTAAAACACGAAACAAAATAATCGAATGCAATAAAATATTTTTGTCTGAAATGGGAAAATTCTTAATTCAACGTAAACAACTTCTGACATTTAGTTCAGTAGCCGGGTAGTTTTACTCTGCAAAAGATCGGCTAGTTTCCATTTTTGGATATGTTTACGAGATCGGGTCCTAATGAAAATTTTCAGTTTTCCAACTTTTCGGTTGATCGTACCGCAATTTTGAAAAAATGGCTCCCAAAAGCGGTTTTCCACATTATTTTCTTATCAGTACATTCTACAACAAAAGTATAATATGGTCAAAAATTATTTTCATCTATGATCTATGGAAAAGTCCTAATTTATGAATGCAACTATAACTCACTTAAAAAGCAAAGGTCAAGTTTGACATTTGTAAACATATTTGCATTCATAATGGACTATGGACTATAATTCATAATAAAATTTAGTTTATTTTTGTGTTAATGTTGAAATAAAAGTAATAACTTTTACATAGGTCAGGCTTTACATTTGCCGAAAATAAGACTCAACCGATAAAGGATAATGTCACAAAAGAGTAAAAATGTTTCAACCATAACACCGTGCACTTCAATAGACGCGCGCGCCGGACTTTTCCCGAAGAGACGCGGTAGCGCAGATGGAATTTCGCCGTACTTATATCCTCTGCGGAGATTCGGTTAGGATCGAGCATTCTGCAGAGCTGCAGATGCGGCGGGTTCAAACCCCAGCGGGATACATTTAATTTATTTGAAAATGTATTTAATTTATTAGAAACGTGAAGATATTTGTACTCCTAACTTTTAATTTTTAAAATTACTTAGTGCCACAATGTTGACGAGGGAAGTTCTTGGTAAAGCCTTTTATAGATTGTTTTTTATATTTTTTTTAACTCCTATTTTCAATAGAACACGCGGTATATTATTACATTTTTGAATTCGGCTTAAAATTCTAGAGAAAATTTGTCTCTTCATCTAACGCTATATTTTGTACCGTTTTTGTAGAATTTGTAGTTTTTGAAAATTTTTGACATGCTTAAAAATTTAAAATCAAATTTTTGGCTAATTATAAGATCACTGTAAAAGGAAGTTGTGTGCGTGTATCACACCAGATTTTTTGTAAGTGAAACAAATAACAAGCTGCAAAGTGCAGCGGATTGATGAAAATGTCAACAATGCTCCGCTTTGAGCTGATTTTTTATGAATATTGTTTGTAAATTACATATTGACTGTTTTCATACCTAGTAACTATTAACTGGGCGCTGTTAATTTGTTTATTCGCAACCATATATGTAATAAGATCATTACTGACTTTTAAAAGGTTGGAAATTGAGCTATTCCCAACTTGTAACTTTCCAACCGGTCGGAAAAGTGATTGCCATCGCAGAGGTTGGAAATGAATCAATTGCCGACCGCTGTGTAGGTAGGGACACTGAGAACCTCGTTCATCCATTCATGCGCGTCACAACCTGTCGTATCAAAATATAATAATTTTTCTAATTATTGTTTAGAATAAAGTGGTTGCGAATAAAATAGTATACATACCACGGTGAAAATTTTCATTCCTGTCTCGAGATAAAGTTGACCTCGCCGCTACGCGTCTCGGTTAACTACTTAATCTCTCGACAGAAATGAAACAATTTCCACCTCGGTATGTAATATACTATTTCATCCTTTTCACTTTAACTACGGTACCTATATTTTGATCATAATAAGTTTTACAAATTTACCACATTAACTCAATCGCATTCAAGTGATAGTGGCATGGTGGGATCCGAATGATCTACTGATTTGCTCTTTTTTTATTTTATAAACAGTATATTCCTAAGGTTTTTATTTTTTCTGTTAAATTTGAACTGACCAGCCATGATTTTTTAAATATTTCCCAGGAAGAAGGTTGTCCCGGGTCAGTAGAGAGCAAGTTCTAAACGGTCACGTCAAACTCCAAAGGGTACAGCGCAATTGCTACACCGAAAAAACAGGTGGAAGGTGAAAGGGGTGGTTGTTTGTCTTTAACTTTCTAATCTTGCTTCACGAGGCATTAATATTGCCATCTAAGTAGGTAATGTCAATGACAATAACTATGTTAGTATTTCATTAGTTTAAAGCAGTGGAGCAAAACTTAAGATGCATCCTTAGTGAAAATTGAAAAAGGGCATTTAGAAAATTTGGGCTTTTTAAAATTATTTTCTGCCGAGTGTTCAGGTTCAGTAAGTGATAGTAATATGGTTTCGAATGTTATGTATAGTAAAAATAAAACACCCCTTATGGCGGTGGTGCAAAATAAATGGAGGAAAAATCCTAACGCTGTTTTAAAAATAAGTGTGAAGGAAAGTTCGAATATTATTATTTTTGTTTTCAATACAATCAACAATTGATAAAATTATTCTAAAATGTTTACTTTTCCATAAACCACCTTTTAACTTGATAAGAACAGTACGAGTTGACATAGTAAGTTAACATTCCATAAATACATAATTTTCACATTTCTAGGGCTACATTTATAAGAATCAGTTAGTTACACATGTACTTTAATTAAGAAGACTTCAAAAAGTTTTATTAGTTACTCGGAACTGCTTCTTTGGCGGTGTAGGAACTGCCTTCCCACCGCACAGGAACTGCGCCCACCATTTTGGGCCCAAGTTTTATGAAAACTTATACCTGCTCTTACCGTCTAGAAACTGCCACTTGCCCTTCTGGGTTAATGACTGCCGAATGATAGGGTGCGTTGTCATGGGCCATTGCAGATATTTCTGTTAACTGTGGCAGTAGTCTTTCTATTAACAATTTTTTTAAATAAGCATGCATAGAATCGTAGTAATCAGCTAAGTTGTAGTTCACTGATAAGGTTAAAGTATCGCTTTCTCTCGCCACCGACGTTTTCATAGACTTTACAGTTTAATCCTGTCATGATTTCTTGTTGCCTTCTCTGGAATAATCCAGGTTTCATTTAAAAATACAAAATTAGCACATTGCACATCGTGTGTTCAAAAAAAAAAAACTCATTTAGGGTAGGCATTGGAAAGAAAGATAGAAAATCTAGTCATGTCTTAACTTAAGTCTGTAGGTGAATGCAAGATTGCAATTTATTTATGAACACATCTGTCACTGTGATAGGTAAATGTTTACACTGCATTAAGATTAATTGTATCAAGTAAAAAGGAAAATAAGATGGCATGTACACAACAATAACTAGTGTAATACTCATAACGGTCAATAAAAATTTTTGTTACGTGTTTTGTATATTTTTAGGAAAATAATTCAAGGTCAAGATGTAATTTAGTTGTCTCTGACTTGGTAGTTCATTTGCATCAATTGGAGTATTTCAAGTTGCGGCAAACTTCAATTTGATCATGGCATGCTACGAATGAGTTTATTTTGGAACCCACGATATGGTATCTATATAATTTCATGCATCATTCCTAGGGAATGCAACCAGCTTTTAGACACAGTTTTTTTTTGTTAGTAGTATTAGCCCGTTGTCCCTCCTTGTCTAAAATTTGGTCACGTTTTAACACTCTTTTCAAAAACGTTTCACTAATCTGAAGAGCATTGGTAACGCGCTTCCGAAATTGAAGAATTGATACTAAGAGTACAAAATATTTTTCTGTCGTAATATAGTTGAATAAATTACCTGCTACTTCGTTGCTTAACAAAACACGTCGCCGCATTTTAAACACTTTCCTTTAACGGTTACCAATAAACTGATAATATTCATTTCTAATGTAAAATCCTTTACTTGGTATGTTTAGTCCGTTAAATCATTCACGTTAGCTCTTCTTAGAAAATCAGCTTAATAGTAATTTACTTGTAATGAGGTATTTCTGAAATTTCATTTGAGCATAGCATTAAAATTACATTACTATTTTCCTTTGAGTATCTTTTATTGAATGAATTGCATTTTAGTCTTGGTGGAATCAGATACTGGCCTGTTTAAAACACCGCCGGTAGACAGAAGATTTGTGTTATCTTAAGCCTTATTGTACCTTAGGCAAAGGCAGCGAATGGTATTTACATACGTCAACAATAAATTTTGATATAATTTTGTATTTCTGTGGACTATATAGCACTTCTAGAGTGAATATTCGTGTAGTCCACAAATTACAAAGGATGAAATTGTGTAGTAGCAAATATCGATATAAATAAATACATAAATAGCACCGTCTGTGTCTGTTTATATTTACGTTTTAACCAACAGAGCAAAAATCTTGTAGTACAAAACTGCCTTTCTAATAAAATATTTAAAAATTGTAGTTGCCCGTTCGCCAATATTTGTTTTGTGGCGATTTCAAAATCTCTATTTTCAAATACTACACAAATTCAAATTCATTTTTATTTTGTATTTAAATGAAGATTTCGAAATTAGTTACAACATTTCCGTAATTCCAAGAAGAGCCTTGATATAAAGTGTCAAATTTTACTGTCCACAACTAAAAGGAAAACATATCTTGTAGCACTACTAAAGGTAAATAACACATTTAAAAAAGGTAGTTGCTGTTATTACGTTGCATTACAATTGTACAAAGATGATTTATGCACGTGTTGCTTATTTATATCTAATAATATGAAATAACGAAAAATATTTAAAAGATAATAATTTTTAATGGAGTTAGGTAAAAAAAAGGACTTAGAGATAGATTATGTTATCAGCACACATCACACAGGTGCAGGAGACTAGGTACAATTCGCAAATACCTTTTTTCTACGATCGTGTCAAAATGACAACTTTTTGCAGTTTCTAGTGTCAAAAGTGATGTTTGTAGCACTCTTAATATTAGCGCCCGAATTCGGTCTTACGTTGCCATTGGTGGCGTGTTTTAATATTATATTAAAACACGCTTTACCGTAAATTTTAATGTCAACATAACCCAGAATATCTAACACAATTTGATGGAAAACGTGTCACCGAACTAAGTTTTTAAATTTCTGTTACGATCTTACGATCGTAGAAAAAATAGCGTATGATACACGTGTATAAGTGTCATTAAAGCACTAGCGACGTTAAAAGCACTCCGCTTTGCGTCGTGCTCTTAAACTAGTCGCACGTGCTTTAAAGGCGTACTTATACACTAGTATCATAATATACTATTATTAAATTTGTCTTAACAGGTTATTTTCCTGAAAATGGATTTTAACCCTACACCATATTCAGCAAGAGCACATTTTCAATTGAATACACGAAATTTAGCCAATTTACTTCTCTTTGCCGAAGCCCCTCTCCCTCCCCTCACCGCTCCAGAATGTTTAACCCTAAATTTATTTTCATTAAAATCGCGCGCCGCTGTAACAGACAACCGATGCATGTACGATGTGGCCACTTCAAAGATGACTTATCAAGTCCAAATTACCTCTTGAACTACAAATCTGTGTATAATGTGTAATTTTCAGATCTTCTATTTATTGTTATTGGTTTGCTACTAGTTAACTTTAATTTTGGAAAAGTCTATTTAGTTTTACTATAAGCTCTTTGAGAATTAAAAAAGTGATATAGGTAAAGTAATGTAATAGTTAATTGCATGATTAAATTCCAGTATATTGATTGCTACAATTAGCAAATTTTAATGAATTCATTTAGTTTGCACACATGTTCTATTCTAACCTTCTATGTGATTATAAGTATGGCATTTCCCTAAGCTGCTGCAATATCCCCATTTAGATTAATCGGAGTGAGGCCCAACGACACGTTTTAATCATAAACCGATTCAACTTCCGCATTTTCTTCTTTAACCGCACGTAATAATCAGCGGAGACACAAAATTTATGTTTCAAGGGTGTTTTAATGAATTATTTCGCATAGTTTGAGAGGAGATATTACTTAAGGGCGCTTATTACAAACTCTCAGGGCCAATAAGTAAAATGAGGAAACCAGAAGCTTGAATTAATTTCAGGTTCACATTAAGCAAAATTCAATTAGTAGTTTGAGCCATTAATTTTAATTACATTTATGGTTATGTTACACCTGGTGTTGCACGTTGTAATTGATTTTTTATATAGTCAAGAAATTACTACTAATCAAGCAATGCCAATCAATGCCTGTATACGTTAAATAAAGTGCAAGCTTTCTAGGAGGAAAATATTTTTTCTTAGCAAATCGCTTACAATTTCGTTATTCCAAAAATCTGAATCCTGTAACTGAAACATTACGAACTCACCCTTTTTCAGCATGATACGTATTTATTATATTCCTTTGCTCACAAGTACACAATACACTACCGAACGGTACCGAAGTATACAATAAACTAGGTAACAAAAATTTACAGATTAGAGGAACTATGAGTACCTATATTAATCTCGAATAGATAATCTATAACCTTGAGTACGTTCTGAATCCTTGTGAAAATTAACCGGGCACACAAACACCGTCTGACACAACCACATCAGAAGTTGCGAAGACAACGCCACTTAGAAAATGATATGGAAATATTTCTAGCATTTAAAAAGCGATTAGAAATATCATTACGAATGCCTGGACGGCCGTTCGGGTTCGGGAATGGAAGACGCCACTTTATGGTAATTGAGAACGCCCACGTGTAATAAAGAAGAGGGGGCTAATAAAATGCAATTGCAAAAATGAGAACAGTCATGGAGAACTTGTATGGAAAGGTTAATATATTAATTTAGCATTGTCGGTAATATTTCCGTGTGTTCTAAATTCTAAATCGTTTGCACACGAGAACAAATATTTGTTCTCTTGGGCAGATTTAAGAATTAAATTATTATACCTTATTTACAGAGTACGTAGTTTATGACTTTTTGTTATTATATAAGTTAATTGCGAATGGTATTGAAAAAAGTTATTATTGTATCACTTACAAAATTAAGTTCACAAGAAATAATTCGATTTGTAAAAATACCCATATGATTAGAGTTATAGTTTCTGATTGCCAAACAAAGCAACTTTATTTAGGTGTTGTTCACCTCAATTTCTAATCTGCGTTAAAAGGGACAGCATAGTTTTGGAATAATCAAATTTATAGAAAATCAAGTTATAACATAATAAAATCACATTCTGGTTGCATCACCTTAAGCACCTTAAGGGTGTACACTGTATAGCATCCTATTCTGAAATTTACATATGAGTCAGTCGATCTCTGGTTAATCTAATTATTTGTGAATGATTTTCAAAATTTTACACATTTACGAGTAATACATGAGTCAGTCAATCTCTAATCACTTTTTATCTTCAGTTCTGTCTCAACTACAGAAATGCTTCTGACACATATCATATACATTATAGGACACATTAATTATGAGACTGACAATAGAGATAATAATTTGATTATAATTGTTCTCTGCAACATAATCGCAGATTGACGTTAACCCATCAGGTAGATAAAATTTCACAAGCATAATTACTAATGCTCGATAAGCTCTCAAACTAAAAGGAAGGGAAAATGATAGTACTTTTTTCTTGAGTTCTATTGCGTGAACCATGTGCTCAAAAAGTATATTTTTATCCGGTCATCTATTTTTAGCGGTTTAATTTCATATAAAATCATAATTGCTAGGAAACGCGATGAGATCGGTTTTATTGATTTTACCAAACCCAGCAGGCGTGGCGGTAAATGCCATCGCTAGCTAATGAGTATTAGGAATGCAATTAAGATAAAAAACCGTCTCTGCTGAAATTTACCTGTTTGAAATATTTCATTTAGGATTTTTTTGCTAAAATATGCTCCCTTTTTACTTCGTAGCTATAAAAACATCGCAACCTAAAGCTGTTGTGCAAAGAATATAATTGAAGTAATGAGACGACGGTAAAATGAATATTATGAAAATCAAGTAAACTACACGTTTTTGTTTTCAGTTGTTTTAACTAATCGTCTGAATATTAAATGTCAAGCTTCTTACATTTGTGTACCATTACGGGATTGTTATGCAATATTGGTAACGATAGCTTTATTATACTGAAAAAAAAAACAGCTTTTTATATATGTAGGCTTAGAACAGTGTAGTTAAGTGAGAAATAATTACATTTATTTTGTGCGCTACAGTTTAAGAAAGACAAATGCTGGCAAAAAACTGACCTATGGTCAAATTAGAAGCTAATGGTGATGATTGTTAAATTGTAGAAAATAGCTTAACTACCACGTATATATCACACATGAGCAAAAAGAAAATTCATGAGGGTTGGCCGTGGAATTTTCAAGTCATGTGTATTATTACACCACAAAATATTACCTAAATGTCAACCTGTGCCAGGCACAGTGACACCAAGATCATAACCTCACTTTACAAGTTCATATGGTTTTGTTATTTAATTATTGTATTAAATAAAATAAAGATTTACAAACTCACAGTAACAATCAGCAGGTACATATACAAGAGATGTTAAAACTGATTGCCTTCTTCTTGTAAGCACAAACGAACTCGTCGTTTCATATTTTTATAACAGGAGGCGATTACAATGAAAAAATACGAGGTGGGGGTTAAGAATTACTACTACAAAATGGAAAGAACTGCACGAGGCAGCACCAGAGTTGGAATGCCTCTAATTTTCAACAGGAAAGCCTATATACTGGCCCACAGATCCCAACAAGACTTGCAGAACTTTTTTTATAACAAAAAAGGGTTTCAAAAAATTATATACGTGTTGATGAAAGTTTCGACCTAAATTCAGATCATTTTAACGCTAAGTGAAACTATAATTACAAAAAAAAGTCCGACGCTGATAAACAAATACACTGAATTGGAAGGTTTTCCAGAAAGCCTACATAAACGAATCCAATTAAATGTACCTTTACGAACGATAGAACAGCTGAACTAGGAAGTTGAAAAGTTTGTCCAAGAATAAAGATTAAAACCTATCTCGACATACGGGGTTCAACTATGGGGATGTGCTAGTAAGATCAATAAATATAATTCAAACATTCCAAAACAAAGTTCTAAGAAATATTGTAGATGCCCCATGGTATGTTCGGAATGACAACATATATAGAGATCTGAAGATGCCGACAGTAACAGAGAAAATAAAGGCATCTGCAACAAGACACGAGGAGAGACTTCATGATCACATAAACCAGGAAGTTCTAGAAATTCTCGATAACACTAATATGGAGCGAAGGCTTAAAAGGGTTAAGCCTTTTGAACTAGTATAGTGTAACAATAAAACAGTTATAGCGTAATAATATTACAGTGAAAAGCAGAGTATAATGATACGTGAAAATAGAGTCAACGTTTTAGAAACTAAGTAAAAACCAATGGGACTTCTTAACAAATATGTAATTAGGGTGATAAGGCCAGAATTAAACTCTTGGTTAGTCGACTACGGCTAGTGTTAGTATGATTTCAATAAACAAAAATCGACGACTTCTTGTAACAATTTTGGCGTTACTGATTTTTTCTTGTAGCTCTTCAAGAGTGTGAACAGGGATAAATATTGTATTTTTCAGGAGCGGCAACAAGAAGTAATCTAAAGAAGTAAGATCGCACGATCTCAGTGTCCAAAGGTCTTGTGATACTAATTTCTCCGAAGAATTGCCTTAGATATTCCAGGGTAGTTCGAGCTACATGAGGCCTTGCATTATTTTGCTGAAAATATTCCTCCTCATATACTCATCATCATGAAATTGGTTTATAGAATGTTGTTTTGATATCGTTCAGCGTTTATCATTCCCTCAAAGAATGTAGGACCGGTAATCCTCCTTCTTGAGCAAGTTACCGAAACACCTATTTTAGGGAAATGTAAAGAGGCTTCATTAATGAAGTTTAGGTTGTCAGTGCTCCACCTACGCATTACTTGAGAATACCTGTTCAAGTAAAACCAAGATTCATTGGTAGAAATGTCAAATCCAAAACATTATTATTATTATTATTCAAGTGTTCAAGAAACCATCAGTTACAATAAAGAACTCTGCTATTGTATTCTGCAGGTAAGAGCTCTTGATACGTTTGCAGTCTGTACGGGTGCACTCGTAAATCTTGTTTTAGAATAGCATTGTACGTACTACAACTAAGATCAATTTTTTGAGCAAGACTTCGTATCAATATCAATGTAGTTGATGCAAGAGTATGTGAATTCTATCTTCGTTAATTTGTTGATCTGTTCTAATAGATAGTCTGCTAGCCTTGGGTTTATATGATATACTAACCGTCTCTTTGAAAGTTCCACTTCATGAAAACACTCGTTAATGTTACAACATCTGGAAAATTTTCCGTAAATTCGGTGAAGCAAGCACGTGCTGAATAAACCCAATCATCATTGTTCAACCATTGGCCATTTCTAAAAAAGTGTGGTGTTCTTGTAATAATATTTTCAAATAAGTACAATTAATTCACAACATCAGCTGTCACTGTGGCAGTTGCCATTTTGTGATATTACAATAAACATACCTACAATAACTTGAAAGTTCCACGGCCAACCCTCATGAATGTTCTTTTTGCCCATACTATACATTATTCAACAGTAATATCCCAAGTGCATTAAAACAGCCGATTAAATTTTAAAGTTTAATGTTTTGCTAAGAAATTTGTCATGTAAATTTGTTGCTCCAGAAAAATTCCGAGTGCCGAGCACTAGGGATTTTGTGGCGGAAAATTTACGAGATATATTTCTTCAAAGCAAAACAGTTACACAAAAAATCGTAAGATTTATTCAAGCTAGTTTACATGCAAGCGGGATATTCGGCATGATTATTTCCTGAATGAATAAATAAAATTCAATTGCTGAAACACCTTTGATAATGATGTTAAAATTATTGAGAAGCGATTAAATTCTGACTCATTTTTAACGGCGGTTAAATTTTCACATTTGAATATTTATGACTATTCAACACTATAACATATAAGCCAATCACATTGCAGACATTTGCTTTTTTCAACCAATAACAGCAGTATATCACTGAATATTGGGCACCATGCAAAATATTCACAAAACAATGTACGTACTCAAAAAATAAATAGCCTTGTTGCGAAGTATCGCTTAGCAACGATGTTCTATCCTTAGTGATATCGCTAGGTTACGTAACACTAAACCCCAACAAACTGTGGCTTGTTTTAAAAATGTTAAAATGCTGTGTTTTGGAAGTATTCCGCTGAATTTAATTGAGAATGAATAATTATATTAATTGTTGGATTATTTTTCAATAAAGTTAATCGTTATGTATTAATATTGTTAAATAGTCGTCCCAAATACCACTCGAAGTGGATATTTTTTTTTTTAATATTTTGCCATTTCCATAGAAATTATTGCAAATTTCACTCAACAAAATCACATTTAAATGTCACTCGCCTTCGGCTCGTGACATTTTTGATGTGATTTTGTATCGTGAAATTTAAACGCAATAATTTACATGGAAACGACAAAATATTTGTGAAAAATATATCCACTGCTTGTGGTATTACCTTTGATTATTAAACTGAGCGAAATCATGCTGATTATGCATTGTTATGGATATGAAGGAAATAATCACATTTAAACTGAAAAAAGAAGTTTATTTTTCCAATTTGGAAAAGGTAGATTGAAAATTGTGCAAATTATCAATTATATACTAACCGAAATTATTAAAATGTATTTACTACTCCAACCTAGTCAAAATAAGTGTTTTTAAAAACAAAAATGTTCTCCAACAAGCGCTTGAGTCGTAAATAATGATATAGCGACAGCTTAAATTCCTTAGTAAAATAAATAGTAATTTATTATACAAGACGATAAAGTTTAATTTTATCCACGAGTGAATCAAGAGTGGATAGAAATAACTTTATCGTCGTGTATAATACACTATTTTTTTCTATAGCAAGAACTTTAACAATTTCAAAAGAAAATAAGGACAGTCAATCGCATTTAAAAATGTCAGTAGCTAGATTGGGTTGCTACGATAATACCAATCTGTCATATTTAATTTAAACAAAATATCTATCCTTGATGTTAAAGTGCTACTTTTTCTACCCTTGCTCTTAAAGTAAAACTTGACCTTTTGTTTTGAGTTGATAAAAGCACACTTTAACATGTGCCATAGAAAAATTTTATTTATTTTCAAAATACATTGCACCTTACGTAACTCCCTTAAATAACAAATTTAAGTGCAATTGTATTTTAACGGAAAGCGGAATATCTCGTACTTATCAGCATACGTGTAAATATAAATAAACTTTAAAAAATATTTATCAGTATTTGTAAAGCTTAATTACCGCCTAGTACCTTTAAAATAACAAAGATAATTGATTGGGATTTAAGAGTCATGTAAATAATTAGTATATTTCCTAATTTATGAATGCAACTATAAGTTGCTTAAAAATAAAATATCAATATAACATTTACATATAAACAGAGTTGTTTTCATAAATAAAGAGCTATCTGTTTTTAGTGTCAGTGCCTTTTCGATAACGACAGTTTTGGGACACACGTTATAAAAAGCTCAAATACTAGATGTTATATCGTGTGTCTAAAAAAAACTCATTCGCAGCATACCATGATCAATTTGAAGTTTGCCATAACTTAATAGATACCCATTGAAGCAAATGAACTACCATCTTGAACTATTTTCCTAAAAAGATACAAAACACTAAATAAAAATAACTTTTTTCTTCAAACGGCAGTAAAATGTGGCATTATACTGGATTGATGATGCTAAACTGTCACTTTATTGCCATGCGGCAGATAATATTATCTGCCGCTGACGAGATTGAGTAATTTCCTTCGGATTTTCTTATAAACGTTTGAAGAAAAAATACTATATGTTATTTGGAGCAAAAATATCTTTATGTGGCTCGGCTTTACTTATCTGCTTCGCAAGCTCGGCAGATAAACCGTGCAGCCACGCCACATAAAATATAACTTTTGCTCCTAATAACATAATATACTATTATTGACTGTTGTGGTTAATACACTCGTTGTTGTTGTGTAAATGCCATCTTATTTTCCTTTCTGCTTAATACAAGTAAACCTAATGCAGTGTAAACTTTTGCCTGTCACAGTGACAGATGTTTTCATAAACAAAACGCAATCTGTCATTCATCTACAGACTTAAGACATTACTAGATTTTCTATCTTTCAAGGTTCAAGGCCTACCCTAAATTAGTTTTTTTGGAATATACGATATATCCTCTATATTATAATAAAGGAGAACGATCCAGACGTGTGTGTCTGTCACGAAAATTGCAGACGCGATGTCCCTGATTGAGTGAATGCGGGTTAAGGTAGCGGCGGCATTTCGCGAGTTGTGTTTTCTGAGATTGTGTAACAAGTGTGTAACAGAACGGAATGGGCCAACGTAATAGGCCTAAAAATGATGGTAAATTGAATAGGATAAACCGCGCAATAGCGCGCGCAGTCCCGTTTATTCGATTTATAAATTTAAAGAGAAAAACCATTAGTTATTCCCATTTAATATTATTTTCCGTTGTAACAATTTAGTAATGTCTCTTTATACAGGGTGTGTCTAAAAGGTACGTCACGACTATGAACATAATATGTCCTTAACAAAACGGTTACTGAGTTACAAGGTGTCAAAATTTATTTTTCTTTTAGCGGTATTGATTTTTTCTGATCAGGCTGGAGGTAAGTTAATAACAGTTTCGGTGTAGAGTATTACTCAAGACTAGGCACCTCTCACTATTACCTGTATTTCCGAATGAGAAACATTTTTTTTATAACTTTGATATTTGGTTGTTGATGTACCTTTTAGTTCTGTTTGTTGCAATTCAGTAGATTTGTTATTTTCTAAATTGCAGAAATACTGCTAATCCAATAAAAAGTTTGCAAGAGTAGTTTTTTATGCAAAATTAATTATAGATTAAAAAATCTAATCGGAAAGCTTGAAAAAGGAGGCACATTGTTCGGATTCTACGCCACTGGAATGTCATATTGAAATATTAACCCTGTATCTCGGCAACCCTTTGTTTAAGGACATATGTTTATACAGACTGTTTGTCTTATTTTTACATGTACTACACGCACACAAAGCAGTGGCCTACCTTTTAGATACACCCTGTATAGTACAATTTCATCACACCCAGAATGTGCAGTTATAAAGTGTTTAAATTACATAATCGATATACTTCTTCCAATCTTGCCAACTACTCCTAGACAATTAAATGTGAGAACTACATTCCCATGTTCGAAATTATGTAAGAACGAATCCGCTTGCGAAAAGAAAAAAATTCGCAGACGTCCTGGCGACAATGTAAAGGTTGCAGACGCGAATTTAGGAAAGACGTGATTTCCTTAAAAATTCAATACTCATACTGTGCATGTGAAAGTAAAAGTCTGATTTAACCTTTGTTGATCTTTAGAATACACTGCGATAAGAGAAAATAAATCAACTATTGGCAACTGATGCAAAAACGTTAATAGCGGATTTAATGTGATAGTTGATTATAAGGAGGAATTACGTTACCGGAAGAGTTTAAAGCATAATTTCTAAAAGGAGCACTTATTGTAATTATAAAAATGTCAGTAGTTAATTTTTAACAGTAAATTTGTTATGATATTTGCTCCAAAAAGTAAACTATAGTTAAAATAATATTAAATGTAAATACTCTGATGGGATTTTAGAATTTTGTATCAAACTATGAAACGCAGAAAATTAAAAAAAAATTTGTATTTGAAGTTAATCAGTCATCATTTTGATTTGTGACCTAGGAATTTATACCTAAAGAAATAATCAAGATGTGAAAATACAATAATTTTAAACGGACACAAAGCTTACCAGACGTATTTTCCGAACAGGAAGAACAGTGATCTTTAGAAATGTTGAACTTTTGGGAACAGGAACTCAAAGCTAATCCCGGAGAGATTTTAAGCAGCATCGAAAATTGCAATATTTCTCTGTATAAATAATTTGTACATGCGACCTTGCAGATCGCTGCATTATTCATTGTGGGAATGTGTATGCATGCATAGCTGAATTTCATTCAAGCCTTTCTAACACCATCCAATGCGCTCAAGAATGTGATTCTTCGACGAGATTTCGTAATGGTAATGAATAAAATGACCTATGTAGATCATCATATAATGGCGCGCAGTAATTAATTTTCTAATTAAAAGAACTGAGGCTTAATTAGCCATATCCGTATGAAATCATGATTGGATTGGTCGTTCTTGTACAAAAACTCAAGGAAATCATTTAGTGTGGCCCTTAAGTAGAAGAGATTAAGTCATTTATTATATGTGATAATTTAAGTTGACATTGTATTAGCCAAATTGAAGCAATTGAAAGTGCAACTTCGAAGACTTAGACGTTTGTTATAAACCTATGGTATGTTCTTAGTTTTTATATAACTCGAAAAGTAAACAAGCAAAGCCGCACGAACAAAAATAAGTTAACGGGGTTTCCAAGATAATCGAGCTATGCTCTTTGGCGTAAATTCAAACATCAGGTAATCTGTATCTAAGAATACTACTTGAAAATCCCAATGATATTTAAAAATAGGAAATGGCACTCTGTTTCTTGTAGTAGGAGGAAATTCTCAGACACTTGTTGTATTGCTAAAATTACCTTAATGCAAGTTTATACCATGCCCTTAATAATACGTCGGCGTCGCATGCTTTGCATTGATTTTAATCGAATCAATATGATATTTAATTGTAAAGCAGTATCACACATTGATAATTATGAAAAAGTCTACTAAAACCTTTTTTGGGTTTTAGTTTTGTTTGTATTAATTATCGATTTTATAAAATGTTCGTTCAAATAAGCAATTTTTAGTAACGGAAACGATTAATGAAGCGCAAAATGTGAACAAGATACGGCAAAAGCATAATTTTAGAGACGAATTACAAACCTGGATAGTGATTAATCAGCTCTGCTCGAACGTAGTGTTTTTTTCGCAGTCGAAAAGTAAATACACTCTTCTTGATTTATTCGCCGACGTTTTCTTCGAAAACGGCCAACCTTCTATTTTTACCGCAATAAAAATGTAGGCCCTCACTAGGATGCAGTCAAAATTTCCACGGATTGATTTCTTGTTGCACCTAGATCGAACTAACTTCAATCTCATTCATTTGATTCTTATATGGAATGTATGCGAAAAAACAACGTTTCTCAACGCAAGCTGATGCATATTAAAAATCCGTTAATTATTACAATTGCCATAGAGAAGCCAATGATCACCATTCATGCTCATTATAACCTCTATTATACACAGTTCAACTGTTCCTGCAAAAATTAATGCAAGGACTATTGCACTATCAGATTAATTTTCTGCATTTATGTCTCCCAATGCAAGGTGAACTGCCAATATTTATAAATCAACATTTCTAATTAATGATTTACTGTAATGAGAGATGCTTTAACGGTAAATCTTACTTCTGCGTTGTATTCTATGAACTTCACACAGTAATTGTAAATAATAAAGTACTAATTAGTAACGTCTAATAATATATATGCAATGTCTAGAACAGAAAAGTAAGAATATGTAGATAGAAAAATAAGTCTACAGAAGTTACATCTAAACTGCGGTTTCCTTCAAAGATGAGCAGAGAAAATATAATTCTATTTTTGAACAAAGTAAGAAAATTAGAAGGGCAGCAGAATTAGAATGTGAAAGATCGGAGTTGCTGCTGAAGCTAATACAATGCAACTGCCCAAAATACATTATCTTTTAACTTCAGCCGCAGGACTTATGATTATTTAAAAAAATACCATTTTGGAAAGTTATATGCAGCAATGGCATAGTTCATTCGATATATTCTGCAATAATAATTGTCAACTAATGTTTAAAATATACTGAATGAAAGATAAGAATAAACCTATGAGCGAGAAAGATAAAAAAATTGGGACAAAACTGTGGGAGATCATGAGGAAATAATAGAACAAGGCCCATTTGAAAATTGAAGAATAGTAACAAACACGATGAAAAGGTGCAAACTCTTTATCCATACTTCGGCACATTGTTGGGATGGAACAGTTATTGCTATGCGCTCATTGGGACGCTCGCTCTTTAATACATACTTTCAGTTTGTGTAATTTGTTGTAATAGTGCTTTCGGTGTGGTATGGCTGTTATCATATACAGGAAATTTTTAAATGTTGTATACATACTTTTATAAAAAGCATGTCAACGCATTGTTTTATTGCTAATTGTAGATGGCTATTCTAATATGAGGTTTTTCAAAAGTTTTCGATAAATGCGGATGTAAATGTCTATCTCCTCTCACCTTTAAATCTAAAATGACGCATTATCAGCGCTCTCGGATCCATTCGCACTCTCCGCTAATAGTAGATATTGATAAATCGCCGACTCGACTTTATACCGATTTTCTCCATCAAGGTTTCGCAATAATTAGTACCTGCCTCCCTCCCCGAATTCTCTTTAGCCGAAGTCGTCGCACATATCGCGCCATCATACAGGGAATTTTTCTTTTTTCTATACATATATGTTAGCGTCCAGACGAATTCTAGCCTTGAGACGAATTCCCAGCCCTTCAGTGGTGTTCATTTCTTGACCCCCGGGTCACCCGCCCTATTAATCACGCCACAAAATGATCTGCGAGACGTGTTGTCCAAAATATGGAAAGAGTATTGTATTACAATTTCAGAATGCGGCGTGTGGACATTCATTCGTCTCCTGGGCTGGCCCGAAGGTGCCGGCGCAGATCCTTACGTTATTGAAATGCAGTGTGATTCGTTTAGTTGATGGAGCTGGTGCGATACTTTGTTTTAATTGACGCTTTACTTCATTGTTTTCGCTAATATCAGAAGTGGGATTGCCTCGCGTTTCACATGAAAGTGAATTGTAATCGTGATGGAATCAAGGGATGCCTTAACCGCTGGTTTTCGTTGTCTGCGAGAAGTGCCGGGCTCGGGCTGAATTTCGACCCCGAAGATGCGGACGCTAGTTGGTGCTGTGTTCAATTTCAACAGCTGGCCGAGAGGTTTCGCTGGTCTTCTCGCGAACGGGTGGCTGTGGCCGGAAGGAGTTTTGGGGTGTGACGCTCGAGGATGGTTTGGTGGTTGGAGCCTGGAAGGAGGGGGTTGGGATGCGTTTGGGCTGGGTACTTAAGTTGGGAAATCTGGGAAAGTTTGGGAATTGGTCTGCAAATTGCGTTTCCTCGAAGACGTGATGCTGGTCTTGGGTTGTCGGAGTTTAGTAGTTTTGGGGGTGGTTTGTGTCCTTATCCTTATGTGGGGACTATATTACGGACAAACATGAGGGATCGTGTTGAAGGGTATTTGAATGGACTTAATTGCTAAGAATTGCCCCATGACCAATGCTGATAGCGTGTCTGTGGGCAATTCGGTTTTTGATTTGGATCAAAACCCGGAGAGCGGGTCGGGTCGTTGACATATTTGTTAGGATTTTAATTCTGGCCGTTCTGCCGTGTGGAATGGTTTTTTTGTTGAAGCTGGCTGTTAATGTGGCAATTCTTTGGAGTAGTGGCGAAAGTGGCTAACTAAGTCCATTGACTGCCGAAGTTGTTTTGCATTTTTCGGAGCTGGATAATTAAGTAGAGCTTTGTTTTTTTTGTCAACTTTAACGAAAGTAGAGCAGAGCAAGAATGGTGGAGCCCGTCACCTTAGTAATGTACTAAGAGTTGGAACCTTATCTCCAAGCAGTAGCTATTAAAGAACAAGTTATATTTTATAGAAAAACGTGTTTTTGCGTTGGGTGCGGACGCGGCGTTGCGTCCTGTTGGGCCAAAGAAAGGGTTACAAGGGGTTACCAATGTAGATCTGTGTTCGAGGAGTTTTGCAGCTCCTTTTGCGCTTGTGTTAATTGGGCACATGCTTGTGTATTTCTTGGTCGATTCCCGCGCGGATTGTTCCCTGATAACCCAAAGGATGGCTGAACAGGTTGAGGCTCATTGGACTCCGTGTCATGTCGCATTGCGGGAGTTGGGGTCGAGTGGTACTTTTGCCTTGACGCGCGCAATTTTGATTGTTTCTTGTGGGGGTGTCGCGCTGAGGCTCGATTTTCATATCGTACCGAATGACGCTATATCTCACGATTGTGTGGTTTCTAACTGAGTTTGACATAGGATGTACTCTTCAGGGTGGCGAGCGTCAGTGATTATTTTATTAGATCTATTTGACGCACATTTGGAAATGTTCACAAATAGCAATAAAGTTCGTAGTGTAACCTGCGGCGAAATGGCTATAAGTTAACTTCTGACTGATTTGTTTCTTGCCACCCATATCGCCCGTAGTAGAGCGACAGCAAGTGCGAGGGATTATCATTGAGCTACTCCAAAATAACAGTATTCAAAAACGCTCCTCTCCGTTTGCTAGCACTGTGCTGCTTATTACAAAAAAAAATGGTACAAATCGCGTATGTGTTGATTTTGTGCTGTGAATAAGATAACTGTAAAAGATTTTGACTGTCATTAAGCTTTCCCAATTTATTTGTTAGGCATTCACTTTACTGTCATTACTGACTGCAATTCCATCAAAGCCAAGGCGAATAAAAGACATCTTGTGCCCGTTGGTGGGTTTACTTACAAGATCTTTCTTTTACCTTGGGATATAGAAAAGGCGTAGCAAGCCCTTATCCGGGAAAAGAATGGTTAGTTCCACCCCATTGATAAAAGCCCAGTGCCCTTTCATACCATACGATGCGATATTGCCGGACCATTTCCTCCTGGTTCAGATGCTTTCCGCTACGTGTTTATAATTATTGATGCGTTTACAAAATTCTTACAACTAATTCCGATTAAAATGTTGACGGCCAATGAAACGCTTCGAGTTTATCGTACACATCTGTGCACTTTTGGAACACTTAGTTTGGTAATCACGGACCGAGCCTCCAATTTTCGTAGCGCGTCTTTATCGAACCTAGTTAAGGAATTGCATATTGAACACCAAATGGTCGTTACTGGTGCGCCGCGCGCGAATGGTCAAATTGAGCGGTACGTGCGTACGAGGGTAGACTTGCTAACTATAGAAAATTTAAGAAGTCAGAATGGACGAGCGCATTGCAAAAGGTGCAATTAACATTAAACACCACTGTCCAGAAAACCACTGGATTTTCCCCTCTTCATACCTGCTCCACCCACCCCCTCTTCTGTAACGGAGTATTTTTTTTTCTATTTTCGGTAAGTACTACCTAGTCACGAATGGTCCGTGTTAGGGAGTTACTTAGGTTTCTAACTCACCTGAGTTTGACATAGGATGTACTCTTCAGGGTGGCGAGCGTCAGTGATTATTTTAGGAGTTACTTAGTTGTTTGAAAGTTTGATTGATTGCTATTGTTTGCTTGATAAGTACTGCAAAAAAAAATATTGCGACATTGCATGTGTTTGGTAGTAGGGTAACAAGCCATAGTACCCTCTGAGCATTGCGAAATGACAAGTCGAGTGAGAGACCGCTGAGCATTTCGGAGTGACAAGGTTCGTGGCCTCTGAGTACCAAGTACAATGTTAAGAGAAGCATGTGCTTTTGTTTGATAGTAGGATAACAAGCCATAGTACCCTCTGAGCACTGCCGAATGACAAGTCTAGTTAGAGACCTCTGAGCATCGCGGAGTGACAAGGTTGATGGCCTCTGAGTACCAAGTACTATAGTAGGAGACGCATGTGCTTTTGTTTGATAGTAGGGTAACAAGCCATAGTACCCCCTGAGCATTTCGAAATGACAAGTCTAGTGAGAGACCGCTGAGCATTTCGGAATGACAAGGTTGATGGCCTCTGAGTACCAAGTAGCAGGGTAACAAGCCTATAGTACCCCCTGAGCATTGCGAAATGACAAGTCTAGTGAGAGACCGCTGAGCATTTCGGAATGACAAGGTTGATGGCCTCTGAGTACCAAGTAGCAGGGTAACAAGCCTAGAGTACCCTCTGAGCGCTTCCGAATGACAAGTCTAGCTAGAGACCTCTGAGCATTGCGGAGTGACAAGGTTGATGGCCTCTGAGTACCAAGTATAATGTTGGAGACGTGTATGTTTTGGACATATGTTGACAGGGTAAATGTTTGAGAGTTGAAAAACTGATGATTGTGATAACTGTGTCCTCTGAGCACTATGGTGACAAGACAAGTCAGTTCGACACGTGTGAATGATAAGTTCTGAAGTACCTGACATGAGTTACTAAGGTGTGTGTACGGCGAAGCACGAGCCGTACTATGTTATTTGTTTAGCAGATCTGGGTTTTTCGAGAGCGAAAAACAGTTCAGGATTGGCCGTGTTAGCGTCCAGACGAATTCTAGCCTTGAGACGAATTCCCAGCCCTTCAGTGGTGTTCATTTCTTGACCCCCGGGTCACCCGCCCTATTAATCACGCCACAAAATGATCTGCGAGACGTGTTGTCCCAAATATGGAAAGAGTATTGTATTACAATTTCAGAATGCGGCGTGTGGACATTCATTCGTCTCCTGGGCTGGCCCGAAGGTGCCGGCGCAGATCCTTACGTTATTGAAATGCAGTGTGATTCGTTTAGTTGATGGAGCTGGTGCGATACTTTGTTTTAATTGACGCTTTAATTAGTTGTTTCGCTGATATATATACTATAAAAGTATACGTAGAAGGTCTAGGTATACTTTTATGTCAACGAATTGTTTTAATGCTAATTATAATTAATGGCTGTTCTAATATAAGGAATACGCCTTCCTGAATATTTTATCGAAAATAACTCCCTCACAGTTATATAATGTTTGAGACTTTCGCGGTTACGCGAATTTCAATATTGTAACAAACATTTCATCTTAGACCCCGTTGCCTTTATAGATAAACACCTAGCATGTTTTTGGGCTTAATATGCCAACACTTTGTGAACTCTTACAAGCCACCCTTGATTTGGCCCGTCTTATTTGAGTACCTTGTGAACAAGGATGCTTACGCATATTTGGCTTTTTTACTTCCTTTTACTATAAAGGAAGTATTGGATTCACCCCAAAAATTCGAAATTGAGTTTTCAACGGATCTTCACGTTTTAGAGTCCCCTGATCCCAAAAAACATATTTTTTTCATTGGTCTGTGTGTCTGTCTGTCTGTCTGTCTGTCTGTCTGTCTGTGAACAGAATATCTCAAAAACGAAAAGAGGTATGGCATTGAAACTTCATATATAAGTTTTGTGTACTATGTAGATGAGACAGCAAGCTTTTGAAGAAAATCGCATAACCGGAAGTAGGTGTTTACTCTTGTGATTTTTCAGTTTTTTTCGATTTTTTCAAAAACGGCTCTAACGATTTTTTTTAAACTTTACATTTTTATTACATTTTTAATGTGTATTGATGTGAGATAGGTGATTTTCCAGTTGAATACTTCTAAAGTGGGTTTCTTTTGTTTTTTTTTCTATTTTTTTTATTAACTCCTATTTTAAATAAAACACCCGGTATATTATTACATTTTCGAATTCACCTTAAAATTCTAGAGAAAATTTGTCTCTTCAAGTAACGCTCTATTTTGTACCGTTTTTGTAGAATTTGAAATTTTTGAAAATTTTTTAAAAATTTTTAAAAATTAAAAATGAAATTTTTGACTAATTATAAGATCACTGTAAAAGGAAGTTGTGTGAGTGTATCACACCAGATTTTTACTGTTTGTATACACTAGATCTGCTAAAAACTAGGTTAACCTCGAATGTTGCTCACGATACAGCTATCTTAGCTTCAAGCAAGGATCCTAGAATTGCCTCTCAAAATTTGCAGGACACTAGCGTATTCAAGTGAATTCATCAAAGTCAATCCACGATACATTCACATTAAAAAAGTACAATTGTCCAACAGTCAGGCTAAATAACTGCGTTCTTCCTCGAAGACGTAATGAAATATCTGGGTATGCACTTAGGCAGGCGACTCGCATGTAAGACGCGTATATTCACCAAACGTAAACAACTTAGTCTCTAATTTTCCAAAATGTACTGGCTAATGGAGTGCAAATCTCAGAAGTCATTAGAAAACAAAGTGTTGTTATACAAAGTAATCCTAAAACCGGCGTAGACCTATGGGTATGTGGTACAACTCCGGGGCTCTAAAAGTAAATCCAATATTGCAATCTTCAAAGGTTCCAATCAAGAGTGTTGTGTCAAACTCAGTGAAATTAAAAATATTAGTGCTAAATACAGAGATCAACTTCAAGAACGTCCTACCGTGCTTGCTAAAGCGCTGCTCAATGCATCCACTGTTCTAATACTAACAAGGTTCGATCCACTGAACCGTCCAAACAGAGCATAAAAAGTGCAACTAAATTTAAGTTTCATGTAGTCATGCATTAATATATGTATGACATCTATATTAAGCACTCAAAGGACTAAGCCGATGGGCTACTTCCTACTATGTGATTCTTCTTCTTTGTTAAACATTTTACTGATGATTGTTTGTAGTAGAAAAGATAGTATAATCCCTGGATATTAAGAAATATGTATCTGAAATTTATTAGAAGTAACGTTCTTGTCTACGATAATATCATTTTGTAGCTTACGTTTGGTTTTTCTGAGGAACGTATTCCAGGAGCATTTTTTTCGGGGGCATCTTTCCTTGGGGTTTTTTCGGGATAATTTTCCTCTGGGGGTATTTTTCAGGGGAATTCTTCCCAGGGGAGTTTTTCCTAAATTCGTCCAATTAAATACTAGGTAGACGAATAAAATAAAAATTAAAGAACAGCTTTCAAGAATTAGAAAAGACATCGGAAGAGTTTGGGCTAAGTATAAGTGAAAAGAAGACCAAATTGATACGAGTATATGGAAATGAGTCACATCGTGTAGAAAGTTGTCGCTACTGTTAAAAGCAAATAATGTAAATGAAATGGTAGGAGTATGGGAGAGAAAACTTTTAAAAAAATGTAGAGGTATAAGTGAGGACGACATCTGGAGAAGAACGAGTTGAGAACTGATGGAACCTACAAATGACCAACAATGTAAACGACTGATATCGTTAGATTATGTTTACCACTGGTGTGGAAAGGAGGAGTAGGAACTAAGAGAAGAAAACCTAGAAGAAAGTGGATCGAGGCAGTAACGGAGGATCTAGAATTACTTGATATGCGTAATTGGAAAGTGGCAGTAATGGACAAATGGAAATTATAGCGTTGGGACAATCGAATCAGTAGCGCTGAACTATGATATATATTTTCTCCAATTACAATTGCTAACTAATAATCATCCACAAACCACTAAAAAACTGAAATACGTTTAAAAGTTCTTGCTTACAGACAGTGTTTCTGTAAATCGTTCGTCTTTATTGTTGTTTCGTACTGGAATGCTTATTTGTCCACGCCTGTTTCTTATCTTTGATAAAATTGTATTGTTCTGTTATAATTAAATTTACAACATTGAAATATTTAACAAACATTTCACGTATGCTTATTATGTACAAAGTTTGTATGGAAAGTGAGAGCGATTGGTCGATTATCATATTTCTGTCTACACACTAATTGAACGCCTCCTTAAAACAAATATATCACTTAGCAGTTTTAACACCAAAGCTTGTAATTTAACGGATTCCCGATTATAAAAAATGCTGTAAATCAACTTCAACAAGCGATATTACCTTCGTTTATTGTCGTTTCGTTTCAAACTTCAAGGTAAAGAGGGAGAAAGGAAGATTAGAGAGAAACCAGCTAACTTTTAAATTATTGAATAAAGGAGGACACCTGTTTTCAGAAATAAAAATGTCCAGGTTAGTGCTGGTGATTTCACTTGATACTAAAAGCAATTTAGTATATTAATACTATTTGGTTTTACGCTTTTTGAAAATATAATTTTTAATACGGTTCGAGGCGTATTTTGGCTTTATTCTATGTACAAAAGTCTGAAATATTCTGAGGTTCTGAATGTTCGATATAAAAATAGAAACTGAGGGAGTGTGTTATAAATGTATTAAGTACTTATATATGATTACGGATTAGTGTATAATATTACACCGCGCAATATTAGACAAAGTATGGCATAAACCATTTATGGCTAAAATGCTTAGCCACTATCTTTATCTTGTAGTTATGATCTTAAACACACTTTTTCCAATTTGCGTCATATTATTTCCTAAAATACAATTGTGCTAATACTTAGACGAATGTTGTCGGTCATATTAATAAAATGTAATATCTTGCTGCTTACCCTGGTTGCTTTTATACGTTAATTCCATTATTTACTATCAATAGTACTAGTAAATAATTCTTATACCAAAAATAAATCGGAGAAGGCAAATTGTCTCTCAAATCATATAGGTTGTAAAATCCATAGGCAAGTTGTTTCCGGTGCCAATAGCTCTGCCAGTATGTCATTAATAGTCTACAGGACATCCAAGAATGCTGGTAATATCCCTTCTTATAGTTATTTCCTAAAAATTATACTTTTAATAGCCAATCAGATCATGATGGCGATTGAACGTCTGTACCACTATAAACATTCTTACCCTTTTCGCAATTGTATATGGTTTCCATTTTGCTGACGAAAACATTAGTTCTTTGCAAATAATATTTAACGAAAGAGGCAAGGAGTTATTAATGGTCGAATTTTAATTTGCTTTCCCGATATTCATATCTGGTGGTAAAATTAAACGGTGGACATGTGCTTCGTGTAAAACATCCTACAAGGCATATTTAAAAACCGAAGGCGATGAGAATATTATAATGAAAATTGCAAGTTCGCTGCTATGCAGACAAACTTCTAGTGGTATTTTTGTGCGAAAACAACATTAAGTTTTTATCCACATGCAGTGAAATGTATCTTGATGGAACATTTTCATACAGTGCTAAGCCTTTTTTGCAGCTTCTTACTGTTTTTGGGTTACAGAATGGACGCTACATACCTCTTGTGTTTATACTTCCAACCATTTCTGCTCTAAATATACTGCTAATGATGTGGGTTTCCTTTAGAATTTTTATGAACCCATAATAAAGAATAGCAAATCCTTTATCTAATAGATTTGTCTGTCAGGGACGCTGTTTTGTCTGTCCGGGACGCTGTTTCAGCAGCCAAACCGTAAGAGATAGAGAAAAAAGTTATGAAAGTTATATGTTTGGAATGGTTATGTCAGGCCAGGAACCGAATTTCAGTCACGTGACACTTCCGGTTTTCGAGAAATCACGTGATTTCCGTCCGTCCGGGACGCTGGTCCATCCGGGACGCTGTTTCAGCAGCCAAACCGTGAGAGATAGAGAAAAAAGTTATGAAAGTTATATGTTTGGAATGGTCATGTCAGGTCAGGAACCGAATTTCAGTCACGTGACACTTCCGGTTTTCGAGAAATCACGTGATTTCCGTCCGTCCGGGGCGCTGATCCGTCCGGGACGCTGTTTCAGCAGCCAAACCGTAAGAGATAGAGAAAAAAGTTATTAAAGTTATATGTTTGTAATAGTCATGTCAGGTCAGGAACCGAATTTCAGTCACGTGACACTTCCGGTTTTCGATAAATCACGTGATTTCCGTCCGTCCGGGACGCTGATCCGTCCGGGACGCTGTTTCAGCAGCCAAACCGTAAGAGATAGAGAAAAAAGTTATGAAAGTTATATGTTTGGAATGGTCATGTCAGGTCAGGAACCGAATTTCAGTCACGTGACACTTCCGGTTTTCGAGAAATCACGTGATTTCCGTCCGTCCGGGGCGCTGATCCGTCCGGGACGCTGTTTCAGCAGCCAAACCGTAAGAGATAGAGAAAAAAGTTATGAAAGTTATATGTTTGGAATGGTTATGTCAGGCCAGGAACCGAATTTCAGTTACGTAACACTTCCGGTTTTCGAGAAATCACGTGATTTCCGTCCGTCCGGGACGCTGGTCCATCCGGGACGCTGTTTCAGCAGCCAAACCGTGAGAGATAGAGAAAAAAGTTATGAAAGTTATATGTTTGGAATGGTCATGTCAGGTCAGGAACCGAATTTCAGTCACGTGACACTTCCGGTTTTCGAGAAATCACGTGATTTCCGTCCGTCCGGGGCGCTGATCCGTCCGGGACGCTGTTTCAGCAGCCAAACCGTAAGAGATAGAGAAAAAAGTTATTAAAGTTATATGTTTGAAATGGTCATGTAGGGTCAGGAACCGAATTTCAGTCACGTGACACTTCCGGTTTTCGAGAAATCACGTGAAAAACGGTCTTTTCTGTTTTATTAAATGAGACATTTGTCTCACTGGTTGCTAGTTATATTTTAATTTAATAAACGCTGTGTATGTCACAAAAATAAGATATTCAAGCAAAATCGTTTATGTAGCAATAGCATTTTCAATAATGGATACGATTTCTATCGTCCATTGATAGAAGTATTATCTTTATACCGGAATCTACCATTGTAACTGCATAATACTTTGTCATAGATTTGGATTATATATATATTATGTTTTTTTTAAATTTTCTTAAATTTGGTATTTACTCAAGGCAATTTAGAAACTTGATGTAGAGCAAATTCTTTGAATTAATCCCGTCAGTGCCTGACACGAGATAATCAATTCCTTTTTTACTGGAGGACAACTAGCAATTACATTGCCAATAGATGAAAAACGTGCACACGCCCGAATATATTCACCGACGACTCAGAGTGGACGTATAGATATTGACTGCAGACGTTCATTTGTGAGAAAACAATGGCGCACACTCAATTGGAGAAATATGCAAGTAATGAACTTGTAATTGCACTTATATGCGATTTATATCGGATTGATAACGATGTAGGTTTAGATAAGGCGTTGTAAATAAAATCAGAAGGTTGTGCAAACAGGCCACAATTCATGCATATGCTTTTGAATTAATACCATGTTGCGATATCTCTCATTCCGTTATAATTTTAGTGAAACAAATCGTATTTAAATAAATTAACGCTGCAGCCTTACATTTGCAATTATAATAACCAACCATATAACAACCAGGAAATTTACTGTCATAAATCTGACGATCGATGTGAAACGTCGAGGGTCACAAGGAATATGAATACGATACACTTTCTTTTATGTAAGAAAGTGTGGCTTTCATATTACTCATACCAATTAGGCGTTGGCGAATTTGGCAATTGCCTTGTTCATAGATAATGAGGCAAAAGATTACTTTGATGGTATTGTAATCGCATATGTTTCTGAGAATTTGACATGTACTGGGTGAATTCTTCTGGAATGAGGTGAAAACTTGTCTTATCTGTAAATATTTAATATTTTTCTGTAATGAGGGTCTCTAAGACGTACCTTATTATATGCAAATTATTGCTTTATTCTAGGTCTATACAATTTTAGTAATTACATACATAGTAGCGGAGCCGGACATTTGGGCGCGGCCGTTTGGGCGCGGCCGTTCGGGCGCGGCCGTTTGGGCGCGAAGACACTTGGGCGCAGAGCCACTTGGGCGCGAGACATTTGGGCGCGAGGAAATTAATTAACGTATATTAGTATTAGCTAGCTTTACTATTCATAGGTCTGAAAATTTATTTTAAATAACAAAAATTACCTAAAGCACGTCCAAGGAGGTGGCGGGCGGCAAAAATTTAGTATAGAAATATTAATTGTCAAAAATATTATTAAAGCAAGTTAAAAATTTTAACTTTCCGGTAAATACTAGCAAATCTTTTGCGAAGATTTATTGCATTAAAATAATAGGTAACAAAGAATAAATGAATAGAGATTGGGTACAAACAGAGCTATTGATGAACAATCCAACCATTTGGAGATTCGTCGACAGCCTGAAAACTATTCAACGAAGAAGGGATGGTGCTTATGAACAGTTACTTGCGGGAAATGAGCCCACTGAAAAAATAAACAAAAATGTATCCAGGCTGATAGAAAATAAAAATTTAGGTTAAATATTATAATAATCAATATAATCATGTAGACGGCGTAAACAATAGGGACATTCTAGAATTTTTAAGAAGCATTTCGTACAATTATGAAATAAATGCGTGGATGCTTCTTGTTTATATTTTGAAAAATTGTATATATTTACTGTAAGAATAATATGTATTAGAATGGTAAAAATGTCAAAAATAAATTTTGATTATTAAAATTAATCTTTTTATATGATTATTTATTATTATTCTTATTTCTGCTTTTATCTTCAGTTAGTCGGTTCATAACATAACGAAAATAATTGATTACTTTAAAATTTAAGGTTTATTGTTAAGTATTATCATTATAAACAAAACTCGAAAACGACTAGTTTCGGTCAAAATAGAACACATATTAGAAACATATTAAACATTACACAGCATTATTCATTTACCAGCACAATAAATGATTTTTTTTTTAATTATTTTCAACACCTATATAATTATAATCTATTTCCATCTTTATTTCATTTCAGAATTATTATTTCATATCTAACATATGTACTGCCTTTTTTATGTATTCAGAAGTATTTCAAAACTAATCTAATATTCTACCTTCTTTATTTTTATTCGGATTTATTTCAAAATTTATCTATTATAGGTACATACTACCACCTTATTTAAAATTAATCTCATAACGGTTTCAATAAATAATTGGATTATTCTTTTAATATTGTTTGATTAATTACATTAACTTCTCAGGATAAATAATGATTTAATAAATGTTTGTTTATTTATGCCAAATTGAAATTATTCACACTTAATGTGTTCCTGAATCCCAATGTTGACCCTTTCTCGCGCCCAAGTGTCTCGCGCCCAAGTGTCTCGCGCCCAAGTGTCCCCGCGCCCAAACGGCCGCGCCCAGACGACCGCGCCCAAACGGCCGCGCCCAAATGTCCTAGACCGCATAGTAGTGCGGCATTTTCAAAATGCAGTATTTATTAATACAGAATATCTGTCCTAAATCGCAAAACTGATTGACATGCTCTGAGAAGAATTGTTTAAGAGTTGCATAAATGCATATGTTTTTACATTGTTTCCATTTTTAAATACATAGTTCGAGTTATTGCACTGGGTGCAGTCAAAATAATATTTCCAAAACAAATTTTTTCGCCTAAAATCAGATTTATTTAAATTTCGTTTTTCATTTCGGTCGAATCGAATATTATATCATTTTAAATAAAAATCAAATATTTGTCATTCAGAATCCGGTACTGTACGTCCTACATTACAAAATAATCAAAGAAATCGTTTACTCCGTATATCTTCCATATCAAATAATAAATAATAAAATTGTAATACCTGTTTCAAGCTTTTTAGTGTTTTTTTTTCTAATCTTATAATAGGTAATTTTAAGTAGTGATTGTATTTTAAAAACTTATGGGCCTTATTTGTAACAAAAAGGGCTGAAAATAAATACAGGGTGGTCAAACACTTATTACGGTCGGCGTAAAATGAAAACTACTACAGATATAAAAACAATATGAAAATAGTTTGATCAGCAAGGCGTGCTCTAGAACATGACACGATGATCTTATTTTGTTATTAGTACAAAACAGCTGAGACACCCATAATGTTTTTTTTAAATTACAATATATCTAGCATTTAATCAACCAAATCAATCAACAAAACATTTTATTCTCTTTACAATGTTCACGGGACTTTTGACCCTTACATAACAATTTTTTTGAGTAAATCCCAAGAATATATAAAAACACATATAAATATTGGTCGCCTATGATCTTTTTTTTTCTAAGCGTTTCTACGGTTCCCCGGAACCGCTTACGTATTACATAAGAGGAATGCGGGCGTCATTTAAAATATTATGCCTTAACTAAATAAAAATCCCTGCCCGGAGTTGAACTCTCTTCGGAACTTTACTGTGACCTCGACTGCAAGCGGCGGGACCGCTCGCCCATCGAGGGCCCGGTTGCCCATGATTTAACGTAAAACAATTGAACAATGGGAAAATTGCATATTGTTTACTAGTATTAAGAACAGTTTCACATTATGGATTGCTTTTTGCATTATTGAAGCAAACAGATAATTTTCAAAATTAATAATGCCGTTTACATTTTCGCGCCATGAAAAATTTGATAAAGATTGTTATATAAGATTAAAAAACAATTGAACATTGTAAAGCGAATAACATTTTCTATTGATTCGAATCAACTAGTAGACATAGTGCTATTTAAAAAATCGTAGTAGATGGGGTTGTCAGTTGTTTTGCATTAATTAATAATAAAATGAAATTTATCCTGTGATGTTCTAGAGTTTTTTGTTTCTATCTGTAGTAGTTTTCATTTTAAGCCTTCCGTAAGAAGCGTTTGACCGAAGAGTTTATAAATATTTTATAAAATAAGAACACATATTGGCTATCTTGTCTGAGATAATGTGGTAGCTTAAATTTTAAATTCAAAATTAATTTTAATTAGCCATCATGACGTGCTGCCAGAAATGCATAGAAGTTGATGGAGTCATTTTGAACATTTAGTATAATGTGTTTATTTATCTTTTACATGCCCATTAGAACTATTACTCCCCTTTTTTGTAAAATACTTTTTTGTTTTATTATATTAATAAATGTTCGAAAAAAAGTATAACTCTATATACAATTTTCTGATCAGAATAACATTTACAAAAAAAAGTTGCAGAAAAAACCAGAACACCTTGTATATTTAAGTTGACACCCTTGACACAACAAATTTATTTTGGTGCATATTATTATTGCTATTTTTTAAGGTGGGCAACCAAAACATTTCCAGAAATCTATAAAAGGTATCTTTAATCAACAGCGTCTCGTTAATTTAATTTTTACTTAAAAGCAAGTCAATGTTCAATTAGTTACTGTCTGAAAATCATTTTCCTTAGTACAATGTTGTCAAAAACTTTACTCTATCATCACTTTATCATCCAAATTACTCATTCACCACTTATATTTTAGTCTCTTTATTTTAAGTAAAATGTAAAAATACAATTTTGTTTTAGGATTTAACAAAAAAAAAATGATTTTACACTACAAATAAGAAAGCTTCAGAAAATAACGGAATGAAAATTGAAAGTGCCTTATATTGATTAGACTCTTTATTTACGATCAATTTGTCTAATTTAATCGAAAATCTAGTTACTATAGGTTATATTACCGTGTTATAGAACACAAATGCATAATTTTTTATTGGATAAATACGGTACCAATAATATAATTAAAAATTATAAAGAAGAACATGCTTGCACTAACGGCAGGATATATACGTGAATAAGTATTAAATAAATACCATGCTTTACAATTTCTAGTAGACTTTCACCTAACACATGGATTAGAATTTGAGGCAACCATGTGTTTTTTTGTATATTACAAATCTCGATTTGTTAACAAACAAATCTTTTGTTTGATAGGCTATACCGACGTGATTTAACTTAGATTGCTATAAAAAGTCTTGATGATTATAAAGATTTCGTTAACACTATATATTACTTTATCCAATTCATTGGTGATTAAATATCAGCTTATCAGTGCAATTGAGTAGCTAAACAGAATAATATTGTTTTAATGGGGATTATTTTGTGCAACAAAAATTATCGCATATAATTTCATAAGAGCATTCATTTTTTCCGGAAAATTTTTTGAGTGCGTTCCAACAACACGCGACGGCAAATTAGGACGTTGTTGGAATGCACGAAAAATAATTTCCGGATATGAATTAATGCTCGAATGCAGATTTGGTAAGAAAATCGTAACGACACAAACCCTAAAAAGAAGTAATGTCTACCTACAAAAAATGTCCAAAAACTAATTTTTCTATTGGTCATTAATGAGTGTCGTACGATTTTCAGTAAATAAGTCAGAGATACTTTTGTCCTCTCTGAACTCGCTGTGTAGCTATGCTATCCAAACAGCGAAACGCGAAAATGAACCCCCATTTTACCCCTTTAGGGGTCGAATTTCGAAATATCCTTCCTTATTCCTTGTATACATCATAAAGGGAACCTCTGTGCAAAATTTCAGCTTTCTAAGTCGAATGGTTTGGGCTGGGCGTTGATGAGTCAGTAAGTGAGTGAGTGAGTCAGGACTTTTAGAAATATATATAAGATTATACTGTGAGTATATTAAGCCTAAGTGTATGAAGGTCGTAGGTTTTTAATAATGCGTAAAAAATAGATTATAAAAGCTTTCGCGTCTGTGTGTAGCATCCCTCACCTGAAGAGAGTTATCTGTAACAGCCTTAAGAGTTAAAGCGGCAACCGGCAACGCGCATACTTACTGTGGGTTGCCGTACCTCCGGCTTTTATATGAAAATCTGAATAATCAAGATAATATCTACAGATCTACACGGAGCCAGCCAACGTGCAAAAGCAAATAAACTACGCTTAGCCTGAACGATTATGTAAGAATGGTAATGAGCCGCGCGATATTTGCAAAAAAGCTATTTAACTACTGAACTTTATAGATGCATAGCCTAAATCTAGATTCGAAGCAACAGTAAGTCTGAATGGACAACTAAATGATTTGTGTTTGTGAGTATTTAGGTAGAACCTAAGAATTAATTTATTTATGCGAATATAAAATGTTAATTTTCTAATCATTTCAAGCGTGGCTCTATAAATGCTTTTTAAGGACGGCAATTTTAATTAAAATCTTGCTAAAAAACAAGAATTAATAACGTAAGGCTGAATTGTAAACAGGCAAATAAACGCAATTACTCTCAAACACTTAAATCACAAAAAGCAGTGACAAGTTATAATTTGTACGTCCTATATTTAAGACCAAGCTTTTAAAATTACATTAAATTCTACAAGTTGCTGTCTACATTTTTGTGAACATGCAACAATATTTGAGTGGCTTTGCCGTGTTCCACCGCAATTAGAAAGAAATCAAGTTCAACATGCAGCGTGCATATTTCTAGAAGGACATAGAAAGGTGTTAACATTTTTTAGCCACCCTGTACCAGGCTACATGACGTCTAACTTTTCTTGTCATGAATACATTTAGCCGCATATTTTAAATTTACTATTTATTACTGAATAACAGCAACGCGACAAATAACAGCTATCTACACATGCTAATAAAAAGGTCAGGAAAGGCAGTTACGTTGGGTTATGGTAGATTTGTGGGCGGGCAAATTCCTAAAGTACTATCACTACTACTGTGATAAATGTGAGAACAATCTAGAGTGGGTTATTTAGTTACTAACAATTCCCGTTATGCGCTATTGTTTCACGAAAAATAACATTCGATTAAGGAAGCAGGCTGTTTCCAATCACTTTATTACGCATTGCATTCGATGAATCAATCAGCTGATAATATGCAGATATTTTGACACATTTAATAGTTTTAGCACAGGAAAAACACAAAGAAGCAGCTATATTAATTAATAAACGTCAATTTTTATGTTCAAAGAAAAATACACCTCAATAAAAATGTAAAAGTTACACTGCAGCCAATATTGGAGTAACTGAATTCAAGAAACACAAAATTAAACCTTCTGATTGGATGAGGAAGTTCTGCATGTAATGAATTAATTTAAAAATATTGTAAATATACAATTTTCCACTTGTAGTAGAAAATTTGATTCGAATTGAACACCATAAAAGTGATGAAACTACAACCGCGTCATTGTATTGTTAAAAATGAAATTTACGTAAACATATTACAAAATATTTAAAAAATAACATACAGAAAAAGTACATTTTTAACGTGATACAATCGTGTTAGTAAAATTATTGGAACATAGTTTACTTGTTCATTCTCATTAGAATTTGCCTTAAATACTATGTGGAAATGTTTATATGTACAATGTTTTGCAGGTTTGTATTTTATTGAAAATGTTAATTGTTATTTTAGGGGAATTGGCCAGGCTTCATAAAGTTGCATAAAAATGCAATTTTCTAATTTTGAGAATTAGCATTTCAGCTTTGACATTCTAGGAAATGAATTAACTTTATAATGGAGTTATATTTAGCTCTTGTGGGCGATATAATGTGGAACAAACGTTTTGCTCTTACCTCGAAAATATTACTGACTTTAGTTTGTATAGGTAAAATTGTTCTACTGATCATACTTTTTAAATACATTTTTATACAACATGTATATTAGATATATTTCAATCTTAAGACATCTGACGTACAGTCGTGTTCAAAAATGTGTTGTACATGTTGCAAATGTATTGGTCGTTGTGTACTCAACAAAGGTTTACACTGTATCAATAACTAGGTGGACCTAGATGTATACCTTCAAAATATTTGTATATACAACACTTTCTTGAATTTTGTGTAATTAATTAATATTAACAAAACGCCAATGCCTACAACACACTAATGAAAACGACTGTACCTTATAGTAATACTTTTCTAGGTTATCAGGTCGTATTGTAAAGTCGATTTAGTAATCAGTTTGTCAACAAGTGGAAATAATTATCAATGGATATAAAATTGCTATCTACCCAGTATTATTATTATTAAAAAATTAAATAATAATTGTTTTAGAGTAAACTGTAACAGAAAAAAGGGACTACGACGATATTAAATTTATATATAAGATTGACATGAGCGTAAGTAATGAATTGATAATAACAGTTTATTTATAGTTTACATTATAAAATTGGAAGTACGTACGCGTACGCTGTTTATCGTGACATCAATAAAATAATGGAAAATGCCAAGCATATTATTTGTCGATAAACATGCAAATACTAGAATCAACGATTACATTCTTCAACAAAACGACCAAAATCTACCAAGCGTTTTTTGGCCTTAAGCTTGGGTAAGCGGAAGACACAGTTAATAAATAGCAAGGAAAACGTTCACTGAACCGTCGCAGATATGACATTTCATATTTTCAGCAAAAACCTTGAGGCAATTAACGACAAACTGAGTTCATTTGTCGTTACTTTAAACTACGTCAGAGCAGCCACGTTAATTCGAGGTGCCTCTTCGGTTACAATAGCCCTAATGTTTACCTATTTTGTACTAATGGGAGCCACATCCTGTCAAAGGAATGCTTTATAATCCGCAAGTGACATTGATGGTTTAATAGATCCGCTAATCTATGATTCCTAACAAAGACAAAGCGGTACGTGCATAAAAATTGCCAATAATTAACGGTAAAGATGTCGGTAATCACGTACTTGATTGAGCGGTGGACTTATAGGAAGTATTTACTATCATATAATTGCTAAGTAGAAAATTATAATTAAATAAGCATTGTTTTCTGTCGTGCTTCTCTGATATATGTATTTGATCAACATTAAAGCAATGGCCAATTACTAAGGAAATGTTTGTGGAAGTGTCTTGTAAATTCGAATCGCTTTTCACTTTTAATGAGCCGAAAATAGGATCATCCTTTTTACTTTTAATATTGTGTTTCAGTGTCACTGCTAACGTTTTATAACAAACCAACCTTGACGCTTTTTCAGAGAAAATACAGGACTTAAGCGTTTGGTTACACCTAGCAATTAACAGTTATTTATTTGAAATTTTGTAAGATGCTATCACACACATAAAATATGTTAACATGTAATGAGAGAAGACGTTCTCTGATGATCTATCTACCAAAAATATTAATAGTCCTTAAACTTCTGTACTGACTGTCTGAAAAACTTTAGTTTTAAGTGTAATTTTCGTATTTACTAAGTGCAGTACTAGACAATTATTGTGGGAATGTATAATGCTTTAAACCCATACTTCTTTCAACATAAAGGAAATTAATTAGTTAAACATGGTGTTTGGTTTTGCAACAGTTTTAGAACTATTGTATGTAGTTGTTTAACGTTTTCCTTTAAGAATTGAGGATCATTTTTAATTGGTTTTCGGTTGAATACGTACTATTATTTGTTAGCTATTAATTATTTAGAAATACAGTGCGATCATAAACATTTTTGAATAAGAACTGCTATGGATTTTCAATTACACATCTTAGCATGTATATACCAAAAACAATGTAATCAGATGTTGCCGGTTTGCCCTGATAATCAGAATATTTTGCTCAAATTCATTGATAAACGCTTGAATACTATATTTTTATAAAATTCGTGAAATATACGATTCACGAATAAAGGATTTTAAAACCACCTTTATTTGAAAGGGATCAAATTGATAGTGAATTACAAGTCAACAAACTAAAAGCGGCAGTAGCCTCCGAATGGCTTTTGTTGTATGTATTTATTTTTAAGCTGTTGGTAATATGTTACTTACTTTAATTAAAGGTTGTGTATCACTGTCAAAAACGCAGTGACGTTGGTTAACAGTTTTAACAGTTTATAATAAATTCTAAAGTATTTATTTTTAAGTATTTGTTACCTTGCTCTAATATTACTTTTAAAATTTAAAAGATATCCCCCTTAGTCGTTCATATTGTAGACGTAATTCTACAAATATCAAACATTTCTAAGCACGTCCTTTTAAAAGCCGATTTGACATATTTGAACACAGCTACCAATATTAAAAAATAATATAAATACAATATAGTTCACCTTTCTGCCACGTGCTACTTTTATTTTTTTGACATTTATAGTCGAGTCAATGAAGGTTTTAACTTCTTAATTCTCAGCAACAGCTCCGATTTTGATCATTTTTGTTTTAAAATGTGTGTTTTTAAATATTGTTCAAAATCAGAAACATCCCAATTTCAGGAAATAATTTTTTATATTGTTTAAACAATAAAAACTGAATTTATGGGAAAAATTATTAAAAAAAATTTTTTTCGCAATATTTGTGAAAATATTAATTGTTTTTATTGAAAATTTATTATCAAAAATGTCTCCCGCACTCGTGGTTAACATGTATTTATATTGTTTAAACAATAATAGCAACATTTACGGAAAAAAATGATTTTTTAAATGTTTTTTCGTAATATTTTCAAGAAAGTGAAGAGTTTTTATTGAAAATTTAGTATAAATAATATTTTAGACAATTTAAAATAATAATTATTTATATTGTGTAAATAATGATAACAACATTTATATTAAAAAATTTTTTCGACATATTTATAGAAAAGTGAACTGTTTCTATTAAAGTCTTACGGAAAGATATATTAATTTATTTAAATCAAAGTTAGTAATTATTTATATTTTTTAAATAACGATAACAATGAAATTTTTATGAATAATATTTTTTTTATTCTTTCTTGCGATATTTATAAAAAAGCAAATTGTTTTTACTGCAAATCTAGTACACAAATGAATAGCATTCATAATTTGTTCTTAATGCTTTTTATTTATTTATGTTATTTATAAAAGTGTCATTATTTAAAAATATTTACATGAAAACTTTATTAAAGAATATTATATTGTTTTATAATACAGTAGACGAATAAAAATCTAATCGGCGTCTAAATCCTCAGTTTCGAATTCTCGCTCCTCTTCAATTGGTGGATGATTATTGCAATCATTGCCACTACAAACAATGCATGCAGGGGAGCAATGCAAACCACTTTTTCTGCATCCACATGCTGCCCCACATCCGGTTTTGCATGAGCAAAAAATAATTTTTAAAATGTTGTCCGGTGCTGCTGGTTGCGTCATTTGCACTGGTATTAAATCATTTTCTTTTTTCCAACCCCATTTTTCGGGAGGTATTAGTGAATTATTTTTCCACTGCTGTATTTGCAAATAAGCCCTTTTAATATGCTGCTGAGCTGCATCTTCTGTTGGAGGAAGTGATGCAATTTGAACGCTTTTCGTCTTTGAAGCCAGCATTATAAAACGTTTATGCCTCCATTCGTTTAAGTTGTTTGAAGTTTTTGCACCATACAGTGCGAGATAGAAAATATACCTTCGTTAAAAAGTACTTCTTCACGTTGATTTTCAAGCATAAATACTTCAGCTGCGGCACGTAACTTTACATTATTATTGAAAATTTTTACAAAATGATTTTTACCTCTTCTATAAAAAGCTGATGTTGTATCACATCCTGTAAAAGCGTGAATAAACAGAAGATGCTCTTTTTTAATATTTGGAAAATCATTTAAGCCTGTCTTTGATGAGTAAAATCTTGGTAATATATTGTTTTTCGGTGGTCTAACTCCAACTTCAAACCCTTTATAACAATCTATGGTATCATCACCTACAATTCCTGTAGAAATTCCCATAAGTTGTACATCGGGAAATGGATTGTGAATTGTAAAAAATGTAATAATTTCATGTACAGCTGTACAATCTTCATTTATCCTACTATCGCTGGCGTCAACATGTTGAAATGATGATGTAAATGACACTTCACAAAATTCTTCCATTCCTTCGACTACAGCCGTTGAAAATATCGCTGATTTGATCCATTTGAAAACTACACTTGGAGTTGCTCCACGTCTAAACGGTCCCCCATCCACCTTCATGGATTTCATTAGTGTCTGCTCTATTGTCTGATCTGTCGATATTTTTGAGAAATAAACATCTGACCTTCTGGCGCTGCGATTTTGTTTAAATTTTTCAAAATCGACCGGATCTAATTGGTCTTCTAATTGACGCATTTTTTGCAAATAAATTTCACTTGATTTTGCATAAGGAAAATGCCTTGCAGCGTGAAAAAATGGAATCATTAACTCGACAGTTCTCAAATGTAAATTCCAGTCTCCCATTCTCTCAGCAGCTATAAAATCCTTGACAAGAGATATCATACGAAAATAGGTAATCCAAAGTTTACAAGTGTTACCTCTTTCTTCAAGAAGAATCATTTTTTTTTCAAAGAAATTCACTAATTTGATAAATATTTCATTATTTTCCATTTCAGTGTAATTAAAATTGTAAATTATCGCAGAATCTTTAAAATTTCTTTCAAATCCGGCAAATTCTTCATCACTTTTAAGATCATCAAATATAATTTTTGAAAGTGCTAGGTGCACTAAACTGCGAGCACGCACTGCTCTTGAATAATTATGCTCCGATAGTATTTGATCACAAGTTTTATGTGCATATACAGTTGAAAGTACTTCTTTTAGACCACTGCCAGCCATAATATTAAAAAAAAATTATAAATGTTGTTATCATTGTTTAAACAATATAAATAATTATTATTTTAAATTGTCTAAAATATTATTTATATTAAATTTTCAATAAAAACTCTTCACTTTCTTGTAAATATTACGAAAAAACATTAAAAATTCAATTTTTTACGTAAATGTTGCTATTATTGTTTAAACAATATAAATACATGTTAACCACGAGTGCAGGAGACATTGTTGATAATGAATTTTCAATAAAAACAATTAATATTTTCACAAAAACTGCGAAAAAAAAATTTTTAAATAATATTTCCCATAAATTCAGTTTTTATTGTTTAAACAATATAAAAAATGATTTCCTGAAATTGGGATGTTTCTGATTTTAAATAATATTAAAAAACACACATTTTAAAAAAAAAATTGATCAAAATCGGAGCTGTTGCTGAGAATTAAGAAGTTTGCTCGATTTTTAGGCTTTATTGACTCGACTATTAATTATTATAAATACTTTTATACAGTGTGTCTCACCAACTATCAGGCAGCAAAATTAACATTGGATAATTATTGGGCGAGCAACTACTGCTGTGGATCCATCGAGGTACGTGATTGGTCAGAAATGACAAACGTTAAATTAATTTCAAATGGTTTTCATTTTTGACCAATCGCTTAGTTCGGTGCGTACAGAGCAATAGTTGATTCATTCTCAATTTCCCAATGTTAATTTCTCTGCGAGATACACAGTATGAACCTGCATTGTACGAGCATTTGACTAGCAATCGGATTCCACCTGGGCACATATCTGAATCCCAGCGACTGCGATGGCTTCTTTACGAATTAATTTAGGTATACAATGCGCATTACTAAGGGTTTTCTTTTACTGTTTCAGAATTATTAGAAACATTAAAATATGTTACCTATTTTCTAATATCCATAAATCGTAACAATTTTATATCGCATTACCAAGATTTCCGGAAAACCACTTGTAAACCTGGCACTTTGTGTCAGTCTTGACATTAGTATTATTTCCATAGAAAGTCATTTGCGTACGTATTAAAATTCAAAAAGTTTTTGAAGGAGGCAAATCAAAAAGAATGTTTAATTTTTATGAACAAAAAATCTAGTATTTTATTGAACTTCTATTGCAATCTAAAACGTTTTATAGTCTTCTCTGCATAGAACCAATTACATTTCGCATATTATCTATAGTTGTCTTTTAATAAAATATAAAAGTTGTAGGAGCTTTACTTGTTGAAAACGATTTCGAACGGACGGAAGCTTATATCTTGAAGTATTTCCACATATCTTGGTCGTGTTAAACGACCATCAATAATGTACAATGTTCCCGGTCCAGAAATCCATCCCCACACATGAACAAAAAATCTCCTACTGTTATTGGTTTTGAGCAAGTAAGCATCCTCAAATTTTTGTCCGTTATATAACGACTGAAAGGTTTTCTCGTTTGAAAACACCACTGTGTCCCAAAATATAGATTCATGTGCAAATTCTATTCTTCTGACCTTGGGTTTTTGGCCGCTGAATCATTGAAGAGACAGACTGCTCTTATTCTTCTTCTGGCAGTTCCTAACGAGACAGGGAAGTTAACTGCTTCTATGGTAGTTTATACAATAGCGAATGGAAGTTCAGCAATAAATTGTACTAATGACTCGTCCGAGAAGTTGATCAATCCTTGATCTGGAACCTGACTATATATCGTCGATGAAATAAGCACCACTGTGTTCTTACAAACAGAAATACCCGACTTCCGGATAAACCGGAGGTTTAATTATTTTTGGTTTTTCTTGCGGAACAAATGAATTTGGCAGTTTATAAAATTATCTTTAAAAAACTATTAACCACCTATAGGCCTGGTGTTAATAATTTAGGAGCTCTTAGCTTTTAAAATTATCTAGCCAATAGCACTTTCAGCTGAATATAAGCTAGGAAAAAACCAAATAAACATGTAATTTATGTTAGTCTTAAAGCATTGCCACTACAATACATTCTAAATAATTAATACCTTGCTGTATGTATTGTACAGCTTATGTATATTTTGTTTAATAGTAGCCTGTAATTGGTTGATCTGTTGGCTACTTGTTAAAATAAATAAATCTGTATAATAAAGGAGAACTATCCAGACATGTGTGTCCGTCACCACAATTATTGCAGACGCGATGTCCCTGATTGAGTGAATGCGGGTTACGGTAGCGGCGGCATTTGCGTTTGCATGCATTTCGCCGTCGCCTCGATTTCGCGACCGGGGTGGAGCCCCGAGGGCCCCCTTCTTTGGTCAGGTGGACGGCAGGGGGAGGCAGGGGCGAGGTGTGTAACAGAATGGAATGGCCCAACGTAATAGGCCTAAAAATTTTGGTAAATTGAATAGGATACACAGAGCAATAGCGCGCGCAGCCCCGTTTATAAATCAATAAAATAGAGTGCGGATTTTCTCTGAAAAGCGCCAACACAATATCTTCATTAGGAAATTCCCTATTTCTATTTTATCTACGTTTAGGATTTCCTGGATTTGTAGAAAAACTTCCGTAAGTGTGAAATTTCATTTCGAGTTAGCAAATGTACCAGGATGCAGCTGTTGGTTGTTTGGGTAACAATTTCGATACATTTCAGCCGGTTGTTGAGAATTTTTCTGACACAAACTCTATACTTCTAGCATATTCACGTGTTCTTGATTGGAAAACGAATTTATTTGTGACATAATCGTATTTTAACTAATATTGAGCCTTTGTTTATTTGCTTATATGTTTATTTGTGTGTCATTATTTTTATGGCCGTTTGCGATCAGTTTTACTTTAATTAGTGATACTGTTTTTATATACAGAGAATACTTTTAATATTAAAAGCACGTTAATTATTAACTTTGGGCCTACAGTTGGTAGGGTAAAGGTAATATTCTAGACTATCAAATTAAATTAAAAATATAGGGTGTCCCATAAGAAAAACCAAAAATGAAACTTCAGGTTTAATTGGAAGTCGGGTATTTCTGTTCGTATCCTTAAAATATTTGTCATATAAAATCGTATAGCTTTTCTCGGTAAAAGTATTTTCTATCTCTCATAACAATGGAGAAATTCAGTTGACCCTTAATTTACAATTAACCTTTTTCTGTCGATTAGTCGTTAGATTACGGAAATTTTTAAATATAGTAACAGCTTATCAATCAACGTACGAGTAGAATTACTAAATTAATGACAATAACACCATGTATTTCAAAAACAGAGTGATGAAAGAAATAAAATAAAAATAGAAAACGTATAAATCATATTGTACACTTCCTGTACAAAAACCTGGTACGTTTTTGAAAGTTGAAATATGAATCAAATGGTATTCAAAGTACATGCTAATTAGGCAAGGCTACAACAAATTGACAATTTTAGCAAAAATTTGTTTAGGATTTGCAAAAGTTTAATTACAATTTCCTGCATTAATACGTAAATATACTAGTAAATCCAGGAACAATTCTCTAGAAGTAGCCAGCAATGTCAAATGAATTGGTTAACCTTATACTAACTTTTTAATTTGGTTTTAGCACACCATTAAATAAATTAAAGAGTACTTTTACCGTACGGAACTATAAACAGAAAACTATTAAATGGCGATGAAATGTAATCAGATACAACAGAAACGTTTCTGAAGAGCAAATTCATGGATTAACAGGAACTAATAGCTTTGTGCAGAAATGCTAATACATACACGTATTAGATTTCATTTTTGCTTCCTCATGAATGAAAGTCTTTATGTCTGGAAAATGAAAATAGATTGGTGTAAACTATCCACTAAAATTTAATGTACTGATAGCTTACCACACAATCCTATCGAAGCTATTTGTAGATATTGACAAAAAATATGTGTTGTGTAAATTGTTATTGTAAGGCGCTAACGGCTCTGTCTAGTTGGTTTTTGTTTAATTTACAGATTCATGCAAGATTTAAAACGTGATCTAAATGCGAAGCTTTGAGAGGTGTAAATTCGGTTTGAACAATAACAAAAAAATGAGGATTAAAACGATTGCATTTTAAGAACTTATTATTTTTACTTTATAGAAAATAAAATAAAACATATGTCTATTACAATTCCAACACGCCCAGACTATAATTTTAAATTCGGTTTTATTAAGGATCAGAAAGGTGTCTTATAACTTTACTTTTCATTACATTACGGTATATTTTATATAGCATTCAGGTATAAAATTGCACTGAACTGAAGCACACATTATCTTAAAAATACAATAAATCATTGCCAGAGAACTATAAAATGCACACACTATAATTAAATAGATCGTAAAAAGATGAATTTATTATAGTTACTCTATACTGTTAGGAATTCGTTCTAGTATATTTACCAATAACGACCGGTAGTAAATAACTTCTCTTATAATTTTCAGAATTATTTATTGCATTTCAAATAACACAACGAAAATATTTATGAGAATTGCTACGTGCAACTAAAATAACTTCGAGAGGACAAATTTGAGGATACATCACTTTTATGATGTTAATATAAAATGCAGAACGATGTATAGCCTATTGTAGAAGCTTAATAGTATTTCATCTGCATCGGTGTTGTTATAGACTATTAACCAAATTAATTTTAGTATTGTTAAGAGCACTCAGTGCGGTAATGGATATCATCGCACTCTTTCCATATAAAAAAATTCATTGAACCAGAAGTTATTGGTGAAGATAAAATATTGGACAATACACGTTTGCTTATGGCACATAATCAAACTTGTATCGTTAATATCTATAACAAACCCTAAACACAACTATATATTTATATTTATATAATGAAAGTATGTTTGTACTTAATATTCGAGGATATTTAAATTATTTTCTCTAACATTAGCCCAGCTTATATAATATATAGATAAATTCAGGGGTATTTAATAGTATATTATGTAGCACTGTAAGTCACACTTTTTAGGTTGAGAATGCAGTTAGAGAAATGGAGGCGCGTGGGGCCGAGGTTTTCTAAGCATTAAAGACCAGAAAAGTTACAGTTCGCGCTTAGTACATTATTTTTTGCAATACCTGTGAAAATCAAAGAAAAGTAGCAAATAGTGAGTTAAAATTGAATTACTGACAACGACCTGTCAAGTTTCCATTTTGATATTTTAATAAATTAGATAGGCTAAAACTGAACAAAAGAAAGCTTAATAGACAAAATATTTTGTTGGTAAGTAATATTCACTTCCAGTTCAAGGTGGACTGTAGTAAATATTGCAGCCATGTAAAAATGGTAACTAATATGAGACTTACTCTAACAAAAACTTGTTAATAATGATCAACTTACCGTGTAGGTATTGCAAAAACCTACATTAATTAATTTAGAGAACTGTCACTCCTGTAGTTTCGAGGTAAATATTTACTTTTACTGCTTCCTACTTTGCTGTGGTAACTTACCTGAAACAAAAAAGAATAATTATTATACCAGATATACGATTATTATGTCATGTTTGTAGGCAATAAATTCGTGCGAAAATGCCCACTCTAAAGATAAACTGAATGTGAAGACCATTAGAGTCAATTGTCTACATTATACAAACGAATCTAGAAAGTTCTATTTTTAATTAATAAAATGACGTGGGACTAGCCATTCTAATCTGAAACCATCGAAATACATTGAACTGTGTCTACTGTGTCGTGTCATACGATCGACCATTCTTAAAAAATAGGGCCGAAGGGTTGAACATAATGTAAAATAATGATAGACTCTGTTAGCTGGATGTTGACAGCCATGAAAGATCAATGGTGTTTTCACTAATGAATAGGGTCAAAAGTTATTTAATTGTCAAAATTATACTTTCAGCAGATGATCACTTTATATATCTAACCTCAATAGTTAGTCTAGTCATCCCATTCTCCTATTTTCTCCTATTCAGTTCATACCTTGGCAATTTAAAGCAAATTTTAAAAGTCATGTAGCTATTTCATTAAATTAATGATAAATGCATTTTTATACCTAATTCGAAAGTGTGTAGCAATATATCCCAGACCAAATGTCTGTTTCCTTATAAACATCTACTAAAATAAGTAACTAATGTGAACATCTTTTCTTATCATAATTCATAAGTTATGAATATCAATCATCGGCGCTGTATATTCTACACATACTGTACATTTTTGCTAAAACAAAGAAGTTTTGGAAATCTAGTTCCTTAGAGGAAACTATACTGAAATGTATTTTTTAAAATCCTGTTTGAGAGGATCATATTTCACCAGAAATGTGCTGCTTGTCACATCGGTGCACACATCAAAGACACAGTAAATTAAATACTGTAACTAAGCTTTTAATTCGAAAGTGAAAGGCGGAAGACCTACAAGTCACTTGGACCGCGAAGCGCTTAAATACAACCTTGAACTTGAGCAAAAACTATATTCCCATGGTAAGAATGCAATTAAGACTACAACAAACAAGAGTGAAACTCTGCCGACTAGGATTAAGTAGGATGGAACACGCCCATTTGCTTTTCTAAATTCGAATTTATAATAATATCGAAAGCAACTTGATTATAAAATCAAAACATGGCACCATAACCCAAAAAACTAAGTGCATTGCAAATAAACGCGTTTAAAAGATGATGCACGTATAAAGCTGACGTGCGGCATGCTTAAAACGCAAAGCCGTCGATAAATAAAACATTGATTGCATTTGTGCATATAGCAATTAAAAAGCTTCAAGCTGATTGCAGTCGCGCTCATCTGCCGATGGTAGAACTTTCATACCAAACGCGTAAAAGAAACTAAGGTTACCTGCAGCATGCGGAAATGTTGATATACAGTAGAAATCGGATCAAGTGCATTTTACACAAGGCTAAAGTGCTCACATTCCCTTCTTTCGGTTCGGGTGCTCCTTTGCAGAAATCTAGTTCAGGCGAGTTTACGATGCACTTGCATATGCGTCGATTGCATTTGCTGCTCATTATGCAGGAGGTTTACAAAATTCAAATTAACAATGTTATCTCAAAGTTTATCGCAATTTGTAAGAACAGAATGCAATTGCATAAATCAACATGATAAGAAATTTCACAGTTCTTGTGGACTAACACTAAAAATTTTAGTAAATAAAAGCACAATAACGTGAAAGAGTAACTGCATTGGGGACCCCTTTTATTGTTTTCTTTACCTATTTTGTAATTCTATATTGAAATACTAATTTAAAAGGCAAAAACCTTTATGGAGATTTTACACAAATTATAAGGTTAATTTTTTTATATGGAAATGCAATATCGGTACAGCATTGGCAATAAGCATTGTTACTAGATTGAATTGTGTTGGTACATAGGTTTCTGGATATCATTTTTGCAGTAAGGTTAGGTTACATGTTGATTGGTTGACATTTCATTATTTTAAATTGTAGTTCTGGCTATTAGAATCTGAAATTGTCCTTAGTACAGTACCTACCTAGCTAAAACCGAATTATAAAATCACATTTCAAGTTTGTAACAACCATAACTACAATTTGAAATAATTAAATGTCAACCAGTCAACATGGAACCTAACCTCACTGCAACAATAATAACCAGAAGCATATTAAATACATTTTCAAATTAAAAAAAAAATTATCCTATTGGGGTTTGAACGAACCGGTCACATCTGCAGCTCTGCAGATCGCTTGATCCTAACCGCATATTCGCAGCGGATCTAACTGTAGCGAAATTCCAACTGCTCTACCGGGTCTCTTCCAGATACGTCCGGCGCGAGCCCCTGTTGAACGTCACGGTGTTATGGTTGAAATATTTTTACTCTTTTGTGACATCCTTTATTGGTTGAGTCTTATTTTCGGCAAATATAAATCCTGACCTATGTGAAAGTTATTACTTACTTTTATTTAAAAATTAACACAAAAATTAACAAAATTTTATTATTTTAAGGTGCTCACACTGTATATATTTGTATGAAATTGTACCGGTCTCATGCGAGGTAGATATATAATATGTATGCAAAATATCGTCTTCCTCCGACAAATAGTTTTTGAGCTATACTGTCAACAGACAGACAGACTGACTGACGGCATTGAGAAAACCTCTTTTTCGTCATCTAGGGACCTTGAAACGTGAAGCTCTGAAAAAAATCTCGGAAGGTGATTTTTTCATGATTACAAACAGTAAACTTAGGATTGTGCACATTTGTACAACTTTTTCCAATAGAAAACGAAGTGGGCCCAAAGATGAAATCAATGAAAACCCTAAAAAGGAATGCGACGGAAAATAGAAAGCAATCCCAGGTATCGTCTAATATTGTTTGTTTACATATATCTGTGTAATGTTTGCTATAATAAATTTATTACTTATAAGTAAAATCCCAAAAATTCCCAAAAATGTTTTGAAGGGAGAAAACGTATTTTATTAATTTACCTATAGAAGATGTGGCTTGAAGCCTATCGTATACTCATAGTAAAAAATCTTCAAAGGGCTCTTTACTCAGAACTTCCCCCGCAACTGAACGTAGTGACACTAAACAATTTTAAAAATTAAACAAAAATACGGGTAAAATATCTTTACGTTCGTAATAATATTGAAAGAATGAACGGAAACACTTGGTAATGCGAATTATATGAATTTTCAAATAAAACAACATTGCCGGCGGTGGGATTCGAACTTCAGCGCCTGCGAATGCGATTTCAACGATTGGCAGTAGCCGGCAAGTAAACCGCTCGTTCTCTACATCCGACCACCGAATACCCCTCGCATTGGTGAGATGCAACGCATTTATTGTTGACCATTTTTCTCTCTTTTACAACATTTTTTTTGTATCTGTTGGGGGGGGGGGTCCATTTTCGTGAAGGGTACAGCCTGAACTATGTGAAAATTATTTCCTTTATCTATTTCCCAGTTAAAGTTTTATTTTTTAAGGTGCTCACCCTGTATATGTTGGGTTCAGAATATTTCCTTTTCGTCAAGGGTAAAAACTTGAGCTATGTGCAGAATACTACTTTCATTTAAGTAATAGTTCTTGAGTTAAAGCAAAAATAGGCAAAATTTTATTCTTAAAGGTGCTCTTCCTGTATATATTTGTCAGAAATTTTCTGGGTTTCATGCCAGGTAGACATATAAACTGCGTGCAAAATATTGTCTTTCTCAACAAACAAATAGTTTTTGAATTATACCGTCAACAGAGAGACAGACAGACGGAACTGAAAAACCTGTTTTTCGTCATCTAGGGACCCTGAAACGTGAAGATCTGAAAAAATCTCGGAAGGAGATTTATTTGCGATTACAACACTTTTTTAAACGATGGAAGTAAAAAACATAAACCGCATTGGGAATAACCTAATGCCATCCTTAACAGGTACAATAGGAACTCGTGATCGGGCTATTGTAACCAAAATTCGTGGTTAACACCCACCAAACACCAGTCGACCTAGTTGGCCAGTAATTAATCTCAAGAGGTATTCTAAATGTGATGTATGTAGCCTGCATAGCCTGCAAAGCATTACAACCAATTTGTCAAGCGCACGCATCAAATCGAGTAAGTTCTTGTATTCACAAGAAAATCGAGAATCGTGAATGCGGGTTAAGATTAAACGATGTGGCATTTCTGCGCAAAAAATGGTTATAGAAAGTATAAGTGTTTTCAAAGTAATAAACGGCGGCTGTAAAACACGACAATATGACAATGATGTATAGTTCTTGCCAATGATTGTACAGAAAAATGTTAAAAGGAAATTGCTGCAATTATGTTGAAGTTTGCTATTTTTTAAAAACTTAGTTAAATATTTAATGAAGACAAGAGAGACTCTTCTGAGATATTTAGTAACTTACTTATATGCACGCAGTTTCGCATCGCTGAATAATTGGTCTGACTATTCAACTCACCCCCTTCAAGTTAACTATTCACCAATCATAATTTAGTATTTATGTCATTTGTCACCAATCAGCGTAAAATTGTGCAACAATTCCGCTAGCGGAGTTTTAATGACAATTTTTTTCTCTTCCTGTGACATTTATTTAACTTCCTGTAAAATTAATCAAATATTATATTAGAAATGTCAAATTTGACAAACAATTTATTTTACGTCAACAGATTTTTATTTTCAAAGAGGACCTGATAAAATTGATTAATTACTAAGAAATGTCAATTTTTTTCGTTGAATAGTCCTTCAAATGCCGCTTGCAGCCGAAGAATTGCATGAATTTTTGTCAAAGTGTTTATTCGTGTTTATTGCTTCAAAATTGGTCTCGTGCTGTCGCACTCGACCAATTTATATCGAAGCAATAAGCACTCATACACTTTGACAAAAATTTTCGGCAATTCATCGACCGCTCGCGGTATTGTATATGAAAATATCTTGTTAGAAATAATTATGAGACTTCATCACTTTTTAAAATTTAATATTATTTTTTAAGAAGCTTCGTATAATTTATTTTTGGCTAGAAAGTTACTGCAATAAATTATATATTTTTAGAAAGTTTGTATTGGTCTGAATCAACAGCGGATATGCCGCAATGTAACTTACAAAATAAATATAAGTTAAAATTGAATTTATTTTTCGCGAATACTTGCTTGTACATGTTGTTATCTCCACAAATGAAAAGAGAAATGCGTTTTCTATACAGGAAATTTCCATACTGCCAGGAAAGTGAAAACATCAGGAAATAAAAATAACGCATTCGTAGTTCTATTGAATTGTAAACTGATGCATAATTCTACATACCATAATGATTTTCGCCATTCACCAACAATGCAGTGAAAACAAATTAGTGTTGATTATGTAACACGAATTTCCAGCTACATATGTAGCTTATTAGAGTATCATTTAAGCAAAAAAAATGACTTTAAGAAAAGCATGACTGGTAAATAATCTGAAATACGAGTAGTTCATTATTACACTTTTCAGTAGAAATGTGTTTGGCATAACCTGTAGTTCATTTAACCGCACATAAGCAACCAACAAAATTCTTTCGATGTGTCAAAAAATGATGCTGCACATTTTCCAACAAATGAGTGTTGTAATTTTTTAGTGGCAAAGAATCCTTGTAAACCCACTACATAGATTCTTTAGTAGGATCCCACTGATTCCCTTGTTTCGAGTAACAATTCATGCAAAAACGTTCTATGAAGCAGTCAAATCAAAAGAAAATCTTTTCTGGAACTTTTTATTCCCGTATAAGCGCACAGATTATTGTGCACTGCCCCTCTGCCTCATGGAAATTGGGTACCTCAAAATTTAACTTGAAAGCATGCTATTCATCTTGCCCATATACTGCAATCTGTTGTTTATGGAAAGCTCTCAGTCCACTTCCTTCTTTTATGAGACACTCTATGCTGGTAAGATGTCTAAGTTTAATATAAATATTTCGTTGTCCAGACAAAAACTACCAAGAAACTATATTTTACCCAATTTGGATAATATTTTGTGCTGGCACGTGCAATTTTCATAGTAAATTGGCACTTGTTGCCATTTTTATGACTAGGTAAATTAAAAGTGTATATAAATTTACTATTCTATAAATATATTTATTCTGAGGCATGCAGTAGAACTGACGTCGTTTCTAAATTATGTTTAACTGCACACAGAAAAATGAAATCTCTTGGCTTTTTAAACTTCACGAACATGCACTCTATATCAAAATATATGAGGATATACATTTGTTTTTAACGAGTGGAAAACTCTTTAAATATTCCTATAACTAACTATTTTAAGAAACCAGCATAGCTAAAGCAATATAGACAGGGAGTAATAATTATTAAATACTGAAATTTACACTAGTTGATGATTTTCTATTGCTACTTCTGATTAGAAATACACACGTAAACAACTTTTTCATAGGATGACCATTTGACCATACATCCTGCACTCTTAATTAGTATTCGTTATATTTGTGTTGGAACTGCCCATTCATTAATTCGAAAAAAGCTTCTTACATGTATATAAGGGTTTTGAAAGGAAAGTGAAAAACGAAAGCATAAATTGGTTTTACTAGAAAGCAACCACATTAACAGATGTTTTCTGCATATACAGAATTCCGGGATCGTAATGACATTGTGTGGTTATTAATTAAGAAACGGAAGTAAGATATAAAGCACTGTTAGAAACATAAATCGAGGATGAGATCTCCATTTTGGTTTCATTATCTAGATAGGAAAGCATGCCGAACTAACATTATTTATTATTAATGATGATTTTAACGCTTCCGCACCGGTAGATGAGAAATCGTAAGAGCATACTTTCATTGCTAGTTAGTTTCCACAGGTTTTGAATCTTAGTGGTATTGTTTAACTTAACGAAACTGTAAGTAGGTAGTCTCACTGCAATTACTTAGTCTGCTTAACTTAATTAGGCAAAATTGTTTATAATCCTTATTTGATTAAAAATAGGAGGTTATAAAATGTTTACAGCCTAATTAAATAGAATTTATTCAGTGAAATTGAATTTCAACGTGCACTATATGTTCATCCAAGAGGAAATTCGGTAATTCGCAACTTCTTGTGGAATTTTCTTAAGCTGCTAAGACTTTAACTACTAAACAAAAAATAATCAACAACATACGTTTAACCTTTTATCCAATTTGGCTTTACCTTAATTTCATTCATGGATTGAATAGTTTTTCTGTGGTGAGGTATGTGTACAGTTTACATTTTTGAGATTAATCGATTTGTTTGCAGTTCCCCATAGCAAATTTCTGATAAGGATTTTAACATTCTAGCGATTGTTCTTTTCCCACACTTTCAGTTTATTGCTGCGCAGAGATCTGAGCGACAGTGCTTTCCTAGATGGCTAGTTAAAACATGGATTCCCTAAATATTTGACCTGTTGTTTTTATTAAAAAATTGACAGAAGGATTGGCATTATCTGAAATTATGCTGAAGCTAATATATAGAAACAATCCTCTTGTAAAAATGCAAGGTCAAATTGTTTGCAGAGGAATTTGAATATGACGTCGACAGGTTAGTTATTCCTACCCACGTGTTATGTAATCTATAAGAGCATTGACTTGGCGGTTAAATTAGGCATGAAATAATTAATTTTATTGTTTTAACTGGGAGTATCTTATCTGATATCAATCACGAAAAACAATTTCATTCGAAACGTAAGCATGCTATGCACAAAAACTAATTTTAAGCCGCCACAGCTGACTTTTTAAATATATTTTCAGTTATGAAATCTAATGTAAATTAAAGCATGTTTTTACTAACATCTTAGCATTAAATGCGTGCATATATTACGCTACATTTATTAACCTACTGTAGTTGCATAAAATTTAAAAAAAATTAGCCATAAATAACACGACTATGCATCAGTAAATTTCTATTTGCTTGGAGAAAACTATTCTACCGTGCAGATCAGTTAATGTCAAGGTGAAATCGGCGGCACGCAAGGTTAAAAGAATACTTACGACTAGCGAAGTCCTAACAATTATGCATTAATGTAATCACAGGTACTACGAATGAAACACATAAATTTGCTTCTTTTGGAGAGAGAGACCCCTGAAGCATGTTTGCCACAATCTCTCTTATAAAATGGACATTGATTAAATAATATTAAAATAGCATTCTGTGCAAAGGTGCTAACAGTTACCTCACCAATTAAATTTCTGTTATGTAAGGGATGCTGATAAAATCCGGGAAAGATACTGGAGAAATCGAGAAAAACGCCTTTGCAGCCATTATAATAAATTAACACCTACTGGAGCTGCTGCCAAAATGGAAGAACCTGAAAAGGTTAAATGAAGAAATTGGCTTATCTGGCAATTAGAAAGCTCAGGTATACACCAGAGAAGTTTATGTGTGCAGAATGTTAACAAAGGCTTGGCTTTGTAAGTAACAATGATTTCATAATCTATTTGTATCCCAAAATAACAAACACAATACGTGCAGTTTTCTTGCAATACAGTCATAAAATATTAATATAATGTCAGTGATCGCATTGTTGAAATGAGTTTTTTGTTTCTACTAAAAATGTCGAAGTATTAGGTTAATCCGGTTCTGTTTATTAAACATAAATATGTACCAGTTTTGCTCAACTTCACATATGATACTTCTTATAAAATCTAGCTTGCAAAACATTTTATCGATAATACATAAAAAACATGTTTTCAAATTTTCTAAGTAAAAATGGTTAATAGAAAACCTACGAATAACTAATTATACCGCTAAAAAATTATTAATATGTCAGCTGCAACTTATTTCCAACAGATTTTATTATTTTAGAATAAACTTGCATACAAGAACAACTCCTGACATGCCTCGATCAGCTCATCCTATCTGACTCTTGTCGAACAAAGCCTGCCCCAAATTCTTGAACTATATAACATTGACCTACTAGTTTGATGAGAGAGGTCAGAAATCACTGTAAATGCCAAATCAATAACGTTGGTGTATTGTTTACTTTTCACTTCATTGTACATAATAACTCTTTTGACAATAGCCAGTTACACAATAAATTTAAATTTCTACATAATTGATAGTTAAATAATTCGTTTTTTGTTTAAACACTATTGTGACATATGGTACGTATGAGTATGCTGTTGGAATATTTTTAGTTTAATAATGATGTATTTGCTTTTGGCTGAAAAACATTTTTTTATTATACCTGCATCAGAATCACCGTTTAAAGCACGCCTGAGCGTGCGAATACAGGCGATTAAAGCTCGCCGAGCTTTAAAGGTTGTCAAGGAAACGACTGAATGCAACAACGGACATGGACGAGACAAAAACGTAAATAATCCTCGTAACTATAGTAGCAATATTATTATGCTCTCTGGATTTATCATGACAAAAATTATTTCTAAGTTTTTAGTGCGTAATTTATTTCCAGTATTGGAGTTATAATAAAAAATAGCGTAAAGTATTCGTGGATAACTGGTCTTTAAAACACTTGCTCTATTTCGAGCACTCCGGCTACGCCGTCGTGCTCGAAAATTCGCGCGTGTTTTAAAGACCTTGTTATCCACTCATACTTTAATATACTATTTTCTACAGCCGTGATTTTAAACTGTTTCCAAGGGTCATATGCGGCGTGCTTTATGTTGTCTATAAAACACGCCACTCCATTTAAAGCACGGAGTACTTTAAGAGTTTATAAAACCTTATTTGTGAAGATTAAAAGTACAGTTATTATATCGGACCGATTTGTATGCAGAGCCCCGGGTGCTCGATTGGAGAGGGGCGGAGCCCGATGGCCCCCTTGGAGAGGGGCGGAGCCCCGATGGCCCCCTTGGAGAGGGGTGAAGCTCCAAGAGCCCCCTTGGAGAGGGGCCGAGCCCTGAGGGCCCCCTTGGAGAAGGGCCGAGTTCCGAGGGCCCCCTTGGAGAGGGGCGGAGCCCCGATGGCCCCCTTAGAGAGGGGCGGAGCTCCGAGAGCCCCCTTGGAGAGGGGCCGAGCCCTGAGGGCCCCCTTGGAGAAGGGCCGAGTTCCGAGGGCCCCCTTGGAGAGGGGCGGAGCCCGATGGCCCCCTTGGAGAAGAGCGGAGTCCCGAGGGCCCCCTTGGAGAGGGGTGGAGTCCCGAGGGCCGCTTTGGAGAGGGGCGAAGCCCCGAGGGCATTTAAGCTAACAAACTCCTCGGCTGTAGAAAAAATATTGAAGCCAACTCGTGTTTTACAGTTTAAAAATCTCGGTCGATCATAAAATTCTCGCTTCGCTCGAATTTTAACATGATCGACCTCGATTTTTAAATCCTCTGTAAAACACTAGTTGCCTTAATAGCTATAAAAGCACTGTATTTTACAGATAAAACATCCATACCTAAACTTCTCCGAAAATTCTATATACTTCAGCTGTAGCTAAGGTAGTTTTCAGTGTTATTGCTTATGCCAAATTAACGATATTTTTAATTTAATTTACATTTATAGCCAATTTAAATATTGCCTATATACTCTAATAGAGAATATTAAATGCAGTTTTAGTAATAATATGATGAAATATACCTGTATATTAAACGTCAAGCTAAATACGTATGTACTATAAATATTTAAATTTAGTTTTACGTATTCCACTTGTTTAGTATGTCATGAACCGCTAGTATAACATAAAATTGTAAAAATGTAATTATTAATATCATTCTTATGGTGTTTTAAATTCCAACCTTTGAGACAATCTCTGGTGAAAGGCACTCCTCCTCAATGAATTCTGATAGCTCGCTAGACAGAATCCTTTTTCGTATTCGTTTCCGTCTGATTAGAATAGCAAATTAGGATTTGCTTTGTAAACGAGGAGAAAAGAAAACTATTACCATTTAGCGGGAAGTGCCATTACCAAGGTACGGACTGCCCACCTGAACAAGAGTGAAATAGCCAAGGATGAAGTTAACATATTACGAACCGAGGAAGTTTATGGGTTCGAAGGTCAGATCTACGATAACAATTATAATGATTTATCACACACCCATTATATAAAGAGATGTCGCTGTGCTATTTGTGTATTTCACAAGCCGATGAACAACTGCCTGGTAACATGTATTAATATTTCACAATCTGCATTTTTCCTGAGGTTTGAATAAACGAATAAAAGTAAGACGAATTAGTAATATTTATAAGTGATTGTATTTGAAAGGCAATACTAAATAGCGATCTAGCGTTGCCTGCTTATTTCAATAAGAAATAAAAGTAAAAATGCGCTTTATAATTATTTAAAATTTATTAAAGCTGATTTCAAACTTCGCATTTTGTACGAAAAATTTAGTGGCAGAAAGTAGTATTGTTTATTGGATGTTTTAGAATGTAATTGTTACTTTAACGGCCAATTTCGAAAAGCTTAGAAAAAGTAATGCATTTTAGGCTGGACAAAAAAGGTGACGAAGGCAGTACACAAGTGTCGTAATTCCGACTGCAGGTTTGCCATACAGAATGTTTAGAAAGTCCTGCTAAACTCCACAAACGACACCGTAGAAATCAAAAACTTTTACTTTCTATAAACAACACACTGAATGCAATTACTGGGAAGAACAACTTCGATACAAATCCTTCATTTGAAGCTGAATTATATTAAAACAGCGCCATTAATTTTCAGTAGTTAGTGAATGCGAAAACAAATAACTGCAATAATTCTGGTTAATAGGACAACTGCCGTAAAATGTAGGCTCTGTAAATAACATTTATCCTCACGTTCTTGTCGATATTAACGATGAATTGCCACTTTTCTGTTATCTAAATCTCATTTAGAAGACTCCTTTAGTGGTTTATTAGCAATAATATGAGCTTAAAGTATAATTCAGACAATCACGTAACACCGTCACGAAACTGATAGTGAGGATTTTAAAGCTAGACAGTCTTAAACGACATCAATAATATGATATATCAAGTATAATTAGATAAACTAACTAATCAGAAAAAATGTACATTCGAGAACTCCATAATGTCATTAATTCATTACATAGTATTAATAATTAAATGTCTGACATTGCGATAGCCCCATTGAGTACTGTTCTTACTCAGAAAATTTTTAAAACATGGTCTGTACGTTTATACTGAATCTAAACTGTATTAATTTTTAGGGAATGCTAATCGTCTGACTCTAGACCACGGAATCTCATTTACAGTAGCGGTATAAACGACGCGCTCACGACAGAACTCAAGCAGAGTGTTCACCCTGAATGTGTTGGATCCACAATATGCCTTTTTTCGTAGAGGGTAAAAGCTGAGCTATGTAAAAAGCATTACTTTTATTTAACTAATAGTTCTTGAATGAAAGCAAAAATAGGCATACATACAGTGTGGAAATTAAGCAGCGCATAAATTCAGCAATGCCGTTAATCCTTGTTTTCGGAAAAAAATCTCAAAGGAGGGTAGCGACTGAAATTGCATGGCGTATATTAAAATCAATTGTTTTAAATTTTATGACGCCATCAATATTTTTTTTAATAACAATCTATTTTTTTCAATTATTTCGGTAGCATGTTTTAATCTGTTTTCAACGGTATAAATATTTAAATACGTTACTACATTAGAAATAGACAGACGGCCTTAAAGTAAATATATACAGGGTGAGCATCTTGAAAAAAATACAATTCTGCCTATTTTTGCTTTAACGAACTATGACCAAAGTAATATTGTGCACATAGCTCAGGTTTTTACCCTTGATGAAAATAGATGTATTTTGGACCCAACAAACGTTAAAAAATTAAACTCTTTGTATTTCTTTAATATTTTGAAAATTGTTAGTTTTTAATAAGTATCCACAAAGCGTTATATGTAGTATTATCTTGAAAATCCGATCTTATTGGCCAGTATTTATGAATTAATTGAAGTTATTTGTAAAAGGATAGAATTACAATAAATAGTATATTATGGGACAAGTGGTTGAAATTTTATCGGCTACGAGTTGCATATACCATTTTTTCTAAGAATTTTCACTTATTTTAACAAATTAATGCACTTTAAAAAAAATTAAACATAAAGTAACATTTCTCTTGTCATCAATTGAATGTCAATCAGTTTGAAATCCCGGTAG
>OW679194.1:96058681-96127985 GCA_940337035.1 Agriotes lineatus
TTGAGGAAATTTCGAAGTATTTGTGCTTTTGTGATAAATTCTAAGCTACTGTACACCTGCAGCAAGGACCAAAAGCTTATTTTTTGCAGTTGTACACTTCTGATTCAAAGCAGTTGACATTCGATATGAGTAGTGTTGTTTAAAGAAAAATATATTGAAGACTGCTTTTAATAGACCAACAATAAATCGTTACCATATTTGAATGTTATTATGATATCTTGTTTCATCTACAAGTGTTAAAGGAAAATTCAGTGGTAATTTGATGATTTCATATTTTACTTTTCCAATTCATTAGTAAAGAATGGCATGTAACTTACAATATGCTATGCTTTTTCACGTAAAACCAGCAACTCAGAAGAAATATTAGGCGCTATTGGTGTAAAATCTCTACGTATTTGCCACTTTGACATAAAAAATATTTATTGATATTATAGTGTAAACAATTTTTTATTTCCTATTTTTTATTCATTTTAGGTAACTTCCTACCTTGAAAATACACGCGGCAGTAACTGATTATAATATATGCACAATCCAAAAATTTCCATGACTCTTATTCGTTTTCCTGAAACTAGTTAGCCCAGTTTAAAACAAACAATATACAAAATAAATCGACTATTTGCATTACAATCAATAATTATGTACATGAATTTCAATGCCAGGCTAACTCCGGATATCCATATACGTATAAGGTGGATGTAAGGAAGTACGATTAATTTTAACCTTTGGGTGTCCCCGACCTTTTTGTAGTAGATAGGTTTATCGGTATAAACTGTTTAATTTTAAAGCATAAAACTGTACGAATAAATAAGGAGCCGGGTGGGGGGCTCTAATTCATACCCTGGATTTGTGATTATTTATATTTCATAGCTGCTTTGTTTACGTGTAAATTCTATTGTTAATTGCAAACAATACTGCTAGGACACAAAAGGACGACGAGATTTTCATAATATAAGAAAACCGTACTTCCAAGGTGCTTGCTACATAGGTCTGTTTATATATAGGAGGTTAATTTTATTATGCCGATTAATTCAGTTGCAATGCTAAAGGTAGTTTCAATTTAAAAAAAGGTGGCCAATAATTAGTCCACAATTCGCGCAACCAAAACCACTTAGTAAATTATTCGAAGCCTTCGCAAGCTAGCGGAAAGTTTATTTATAAGCTATACTGCTTCTGCAAGGTCATTCTGATTTTCAAGACAGTAAGCAATTTTATGCAGATTAGTGGTTCAAGCTTCTTCAGATTTTGCGGAAATCGAAAATGCAATACAATAGATGTTGTAGCTTTAATGATAGCCTGTTATCTACTGGAAAATAACTCCAGATAGGATTCAATTACGTTGAGAAAATTGGTTGGAAAATTACTTCTACGCATATACGGGTACATTTATATATTCCTTTGGTTATCGTACAGCGTTGAAGATGTATCAAGATTTATATTTTGATAAAAAATACATTTGCATCCGTATCATAACTCTATCATAAAGTAATGAAAGCGTATTAGTTGGATTACGACTACAGGAAATTGATCAGATATTCATTGTTAGATATTGAATCTAAATATAGAAATTAATAGGTTTGAGTATATTTTGTACCTCCTTAAACCAACGTATGTAATATGTGACGTGAATGGCTCCGTTTCGATTCGCCGGAATCCGTCAATCCGGAATCCGATTCGCCGGAAGTCTTTTGACCAGAATGCATTTCGCCGGATACCAAGATCGAGGACACTATGCTGATCGTGGGGACAACACCGACCGTGGTAGTGAAAACAAATATTAAAGAACTGCAGCTAACTTATACAACCTAGAACGATACACAGTCTTTGCCGAATTTCGTTATATGACACGCACCCTACAATCCGGCGAAACGGAATCCGGCGAATAACTTTTCCGTAAAATAATTATCCGGCGAAACGAATTCCGGTAAGTCGAAATCCGGCGAGTCGAAATCCGGTGAATGGGAAGGCCACGATGTGAATGACTGAAGTATAAATCAAAACTATGCATGTTTTATCGGACTTTTTTTTTCACCACATTTATATTAAATTTTCAACAACAATATCCCAAGTGCCTTAAAATAGCCGACCAAATTTTGACGTTTTCTGTCAGAATGTTTTGCTAAGAAATTTGTCAAGTAAATTTGTCGCCCAACAAGAATCCCGAGTACGTAGAATGGAAGATTTTGGCACGGAAAATTTATGAGATATATTTCTTCAGAGCAAAACAGTTTGACAAAAAAACGTTAAAATTTATTCAGGCTATTTTACATGCACGCGGGAAATTCGGTATGATAATTTTCTGAATAAATATTGGGACAATTAAATTATTTTTTCTGTTGGTCATATTTTAAGTCATCTTTTTAATATCTATATCCTAGAATAAAAACAGCAGCTTAAAACACGTTTCCCGGAACAACGTGTTTTAAAAATTTTAAAACACGAAACCAATATAGCAACAATAAGGGTTTATTAAATGCATTTTTGTATCTTGAAGTGTTACATTTATTTGTTTAACGTAAGGAATTACATTGCCAAACTGCTCAACGCGCAGGTTTTCTTTCACTGTTAAGGATGACTTCAGCATCGAATAATGCGGCCAAAGTGAAACAAGTGACGTTTCTTGCTGCAAATCAAATGAATTAAATATAAATGGAAATAAATATAATCGCAGACTTACCTTTTCGTCTAAATAGGCAAGAATTACCTCTTCTGTTATCGAGAAGACTTTGTTATTTTCTCATCAAAATTTTAATAAACCTTCTCGTAAGCAGCTTTAGACTTCACGGGCAACAAATGTTCTCGCAATAGATTCCCTTTCTTTAAAATAATTCAGGAATTTGATTTGACTTTGACATTTTCGTTAATAAAATAAACAACATATCCATAGCGACTGGTGACCAACGTGGTTGATCAACAGAAAAAATTTTGAATGGCACTCTTGCGAAAACGCTTAAAGTATCTCGGGTGTCTATGCAACTCGACTGCGTCTCGTTGCATAACAACACCCTCGAACTTTAAGCTTGTGTTTTCGCACTCGTATCATTAATAACTATATTGGTATGTATTTACCAAGAAGACTATACTAAGGAGATGCAACTTCCTATGACGACTGTATATAAAAGCGGCCCTTATGTCGGGGATAGCCGTCGCGGCGCTGTCGACAGCGTGTACTGTCGTTCGAGAGTTGGAAGCGAGCTAAATTAACCTGCAATCGCGGTTAAAAGTCAGTTTACGGTTGTTAATCCAATGGAGTGTATTTCAAGTGTGTTATTAATTGTTAAAACATGGTCCGAATTTCCAGTTACACTCAGCAAATGTTTGACATTGACAGTTCACGAGTTTTGTGAATGAATAAATGTACACCACAGCCGCCTTACTTGTCAGCTTTTAGCGGTCCGCTTCGAAACGGGAGTTGCGTGTCCTTAGTATAGTGTTCTTGGTATTTACATTAGTATAATTAATAAAGAAATTTCAATTCTAAAATACATTTCCGTTCTTTGCATCTGCATCCGAAACTACATTAGATATTCCATCATACATTCTTTCGTAGACGTTGAAGAAGCCGGCAGCTCAGAGTATGGTTGAACATCACTTTTAATTTTTTCGATTATTTTTCCATGGTGGTTTGGATGGAGTTTGATGTGAAGTGGCCGGTTATTTTTATTAATTTTACTTACAGATGTACTACGGTTGTAATGATTAGTGATTTTGACTTTTTGTATATCCAAAACAGCTTTTTTTAGCAGCATTTTGTATCCAACTAAAAATTTGATTTCGTCCCATTGGACTGTTTTTATACCACACGCCAGTTCTAGTACAATCTAAATTGATGTTTAAAAAAACCTGTTGGTTTTAATGCGGACCGTTTTTTTTTGTCATGAGTAGATGAAACAGTCTCACTGGGCACAAGTTGCAATTTTTCAAATTTGGTTACTTGTTTTCGCCACATCTTTTAGAACCTCCTTGGGCGGTCTTCCAAAATATGGTATTATATTCGATTCTTCCTGAATGGAAATTTTAATAAGAAGATAAAAAATAAAAGTACTAATAATATAATTATTTTACCTATTTTAGCCCCTGCATTATTTATTTCTTCTTTGAAGTATTCTATAAGGCAATTTACAGCTTCCTCTTCTCTCCACGCATGTGAACTAATATGGTAAAACCTGCGCTAAAGCCCGAAAGGAATTTTCTCGTCCCACAAGTTTACAATTGCTTGATGTTCAGCATCTGTTAGTGCCCTGGAACTGAGTTTTCTTATACTACCGCCAACTTGTAGTTCTTTACGCTTACTATTACGTGCATCTCGAGACTTCTTAAATATAATATCGTTAAAAGGATCAATTACCTTCTTGTAATTTGTGTAGTATAATTCTTGTATGATCTTGGCAGTAATGTTCCACATCGTTTTTATGACACCTTTATAATTTTCCCCATTTTGTTTTCTCATATTGTATGCCCAAGCTGTTAAAATTGCTGCAAGTTTTTCTTTGGTAGTTGCTTTGGCTAGTTCGTATTTCCTTATTTTGCAGAACTCCATAAATTGAAACCATATAGATGATTTTGTTTTTTTAGTATTATCAGGAACACTTTTATTTACGGCTAAGTCCCCGAAACGCGACATCGTAAAGAGAAAAATCTTTAAAAAAATAGTTTGTACCTATTCATGTTTTGTACCTAAGCAACAAGAAAGGTTCACTTGTCGAAGCACCTTTGATAATAATGTTAAAATTATTCACAAATGATTAAATTTTGATACATATTTAACCGCGGTTAAATTTTGGCGTTTGAATTTTTGTCATTATTAAACTGACAGAAACCATGGTGACTACGCATTATTATGGATATGAAGGAAATAATCAACATTAATATCCCAAGTGCATTAAAATAGCCCATTAAATTTTGACGTTTTCTGCAGAATGTTTTGCTAAGAAATTTATCAAGTACATTTTCCGCTCAACAAGAATCCTGAGTGCGTAGCACGAGGGATTTTAGGGCGGAAAATGTAAGAGATATATTTCTTCAGAGCAAAACATTCTGACAGAAAATCATCAACATTTATTCAAGCTAGTTTATATATGCGCGCGGGATGTTCGGCGTGATTATTTCCTGAATAAATAGATATAATTCAGTTGGTGAAGCACCTTTAATAATCATGTTAAAATTATTTACAAGCGATTAAATTTTGACACATTTTTAACCGCGATGACATTTTTACGTTGGAATTTTTGTCATTATGAAACTGACAGAAACCGTAGTGATTATGCATTATTATGGATATGAAGGAAATAATCAACAGCAATTACATAAGTGGTGATAATTTTTTGATAATTTTAATTAAATTCACGAATCTTGGTTGCTATTAAGAAATCTCACGAGTGGACGAAGTAATCTAGTTAAAATTACTTAAAAAAATATTACCACGAATGTAATTCGGCGTGATTATTTTTTAAACAATTCAAGTTGTAGATATAGGGTTTGATGGAGCTTTCAGATGAGTGTCCTGCAATTTTTAACAACTGCTGCCCACCTACTCCACTTTTAGCTAGTTGTATTACAGCGGAAGAACGATTTGAATGGTTTGTGAAAAAATAGTCGCTGTAATTTGCTACTAGCAAATAGTTAGTGAAATTTTGGTGCTACTAGCAAATAGTCAGTGTAATTTTGATGATTTGGTCGATTTGAAATTTTTTCTCATTACTATTGGCTGATAGGACTGTTTAAAAAATAATCACTATTAAATTCATCCATAGATACAAGTGGCAAAAGAAACTGATAAAATCCCAAAGGAAAATTTTGATTTTTTGCCACTATAAAAACACGTAATTGGTTGAATATTTGAAAACCATGGCATTTGATTGGATCATAACAGATGCGGGAAATAGTCAAGTTAAAATTAAATTTAACCATAAAAATCAAGATTGCATTTTATGGGGATTTGTCAATTCATATAACATTTTATAATAACGAATACTTTTCTATCATAATATGGATGTCAGCATAAAGTAAATTCAGTTTTTTGTCACCTTGATCCGAAAGTGATGTTTTCTGTTGCTTGTTAGGGGATTTTATGTCAACGAAAATAGACGTTTGGCGTCCTTGTTGGTTTCCAGTGGCAGCGGGACAGAATATCCTACATTAACTCCCGTTGCCATTAGAGATGGAATGGCATCCTGCTTTTTATATTTAGATATTTTGAAATGCAGCTGAAACAAGAGATAGTGTTATCATAAAATTAGAAGTGTCAAAAAATCATATGTATAACTCTGGAGTAAAGCGTCATTCCCTCCCTAGTAGTACAAATAGCTATTGTTTTTTGTTTGTTAGAGGACTGTTACATACATCGTCTGCATTCAACAGCTTCTACACTTACCTGAGTGACACCCGCCTTTTCATTTTTGTTCTGTTACAGAGTCATTCTATCTACTGTAGTATATGTAACTAGCAAGATGCCCGTTCTTCGTACGGACAACAAATGTTTTTTCTTCTAAATTTCAAATAAATTTTAGGGCACCCCCATCCCCCTCACTCAATACGCTAAACTAACAAACTCCGCAAAACAATATTGTAGGAAAAAAGGAAACAAAATTCTTTCGAAAAAATTCCTGCACAATTCTTTTTTATGCTTCACGTATCCCCTGGAAATGTGTACGTAATTGTCGTTCACCTTGTATACCGGGTGTCAACGAATTTATTAGACAAGTCATAACTTCTAGAGTATTAGGTGTATCAAAATGAGATTTGGTATACTCGTAGCTAAATGGTATAGGGAGAGGATAGGTATTATGCATCTTGGCTATCCATTGCACACTTGACAAAAGAAAATAAATTATTATCCAGTATTTTGCTGAGAAATATATTTATGAGCTTATTTTTAATCCAATCGCAAATAAATTAGTATCGTTAGATTGACCAAAATATCCTCTTTTCGGAAAGTGCTTGTCAAAAAAGGATCGCCATTTAAAAAAAAATAGTTAGACACGAAAATGTTATTTTGTCAACTTGTCTTATTCCTATCTATCATACTAATCACTAAAACTTTGCGACTGTAATTTTCTGACATCACCCGAGGTCCTTAGATTAGTTTGCGTCCAATCATGGCCACCTAGATGCAATACTAAAAGTGTCTCTAAAAAAATCAAGTAGGCTTAAAAAATTTCTAAAATGTCACATTCTGATCGAGAATTTTCTCAGAAATCCAAAAATATAAAAATATACAGGGTGTTCCATTTGAAAATTCGAAACCGGAGCCATTTCCGGTAAAACCGGAAGTGACCAGAAAGTGAAAAATATGCGAAAACTCTCCTCCCCCTATACCATTTGTCCATACCAAATCTCATTTTGATATACCTAATACTCTAGAAGTTATGACTTGTCTAATAAAATTGTTGACACCCTGTATATTGATAAAACTATAGTTTTAGTATAACAATGAGATAAAATTAAAATATATATGTACAAACTAAATGTTGTATTCATAAATTTTAGCAAGATAAACTTAACACCCTACCCCTTTTCAGTTTTCCCTTTTTACCGCTTTAGGGGTAACATTAAAATCCCTTAAACCCTTTTCTAAATATTTTAAGAATACATCTGTACGCCAAAAACACAATGTTCTAACTCAATAAACATAGGAGATACAAAGGGTTTTTTAATTCACCCCGAATCCAGATTTGCACCTTTAGGGGTTGATTTGGGAAAATCCTGAAACGTGTTTTGAGACATTCGTATTGGATACCTATGCATACAAAAAACCAAGTCGATATCTTATCGGGTTAAGAGATATTGAGGAATTCGTGAAAACACACTTAACCGCTTTTCATCCCCTTAGGGATAACATTTTAAAATCCCTTAAACCGCTTTCTAAATATTTTAAGAATACATTTATATGCCAAAAAAGAATGTTCTAACTCAATAAACATAAGAGATACGAAGGGTTCTTTAATTCGCCCCGAATCCAGATTTGCACTTTTAGTGGTTGATTATGGCAAAATGCTGAAATGCGTTTTTAGACACTTGTATTGAATACCTATGCAAGCAAACACCAAGTCGCTATCTTATCGGGTCTAAGAGATATTCAGGAATTCGTGAAAACACAGTTTACCCCTTTTCACCCCTTTAGGGTTAAAATTGTAAAATTCCCTTAAACTGCTTTCTAAATATTTTAAAAATACATCTATATGCCAAAAAAGAATGTTTTAACTCAATAAATATAGGAGATACGAAGGGTTCTTTAATTCACTCCAATCCAGATTTGCACCTTTAGGGGTTGATTAGGACAAAATCCTAAAATACGTTTCTAGGCATTTGCATTGATAATCTTTGCAAGGAAACACCAAATCGATATCTTATCGGGCGTAAGAGATATTGAAGAATTCGTGAAAACACATTTTACCCCTTTTCACCCCCTTAGGGGTCGAATTTCAAAAAACCGCTTCTTAGCACTACCTTACGTAACAAATTGAACCTTCCACCTAAATTTCAAGTTTCGGCTCTGCGTTGATTAGTCAGGGTTGTGACTTTCCTTTATATATGTATAGATTATAATATTTTTTTAAATAATGTCGATGTGTATTAAATTTGCTTTTGTTGCGAAAGTCACTTAACGGAAGAGATGCGAAAATGGAAAAAAGAACAGAAATAATTTGCTTGAAAACATTCCACAACAAATGAAGCCAATAAGTTTGTCAAACTTGAAAATACAGATTTGAGACTGATAACTGATATTTTCCATTCAAAGGGATGTTTTATAATTATGCCGCATGACATTTTATTCAATTTGTTTGTTTTTTTTAAGCTTTTGTTATGAGCTCAGGGAAATAAGCGACTCATAACAGTGTTAATACCTAAAAAGGAATGATAAAAATATCACTAAAGCTCTGAAATAGAAAGTGAATATAACCTACATCCCCTCGGCGATATGGCACAAGAAGGAGAAAACAATTTTAACTCTTTTGAATTCAGAAATATACAAGCTTATATAAACCATTTAAAAGAAAATGCGTTAAAAATTAGGTTTTAATATGGGTGTGTGACTAATACATATCATTAACACATTAATTTCGTATATTATCTACACTAATGGCCTATGATGTCATTTTAAAAAATGGCCCGAAAAATTGTGACTCACTATGTGTCCATGGCCTACCTCATTGTTTTCATTAATTCTATTACTGCCTGTGGCATGAACTATTTCGATATGAACGCCTAAAATTTTAAATGTATTATCGTTAGTCAGGCATATAACTGACATACAATTTTGATGTCTCTCAGATTTTTCGTTAGTCAGTTATCATTTACTAGACGCGCAGGTTTTCTGTGGGCGCTTTCCAATAGTGTTACGCTGTATTTCATTTTAATTAAAATACCTTTCATTTGCACACTAAAATTTCTACCCAATGACCTACCCACACCGACTGTTAAGAAATCAAAGGATTAGCTGTTATGGCATGATTGTATAGCAAATTCAGCTAAAGCATCTCGATCACTCCCACGCCTAGAATATTTGTCTGGTTGAGCGACGTTACATAATAGCCTTAAACCGTCCTTGAACTAGTCCTACGATTCTGATACGTCATGTTTCATTTTACTCATCCTCGTTTGTTGAGGTGGAAAGAATGGAATGTCAAAAATGTGTCACCTAGGTAGAGCATACGTTGTAAAGATGCCTCTCTACGTCTCTTCTCGTCTTACAAACCCTATCATCCGATTTCTCCAAAACTAAAGCTACAGGAAACAAAGATAAAGTATTAGCGACTTTCCATAAATTACAGACTCGAATAGATTTGGGACAAGGCAATCTAGATCAAAGCCTAGGGCAACAATAGCTCATGTGTTAAAATTTATAACAGTTCAACGAAATCCTTGCCGGACACAAACAGAAGTGATTCATACTATGACAGCACATCAATTTGAAAATGTTATTTGACTATCCCTGCAGAGAATGGTAAATACGGCCCTGGAAAAAGTTTCCTGCTAATAACAGTGTAACACAATTACACATATGCCATCATATGTAATTAAGATTCTCACGTAAAGTTCTGTTAAAACATATGGCGGATTTGCTAATCTCATGATTAAAAACTGTTAAAATATACGTCTGCAACTGCACGGTTAATCGCGTCCACTTATCGTTTGTTATAAAATACTTATCTTCTATCTTAGGTGTAAAAGTGCCATATAAATTACATTGTTCATAATTGGTAGTCTTTGTGTTATACCTTGACAGTTTTCGTAAGGTGGATGTGCTATGATTCGAATTGCTAATATGTAGTTAGTAAGTAGGTAATGAGATAGACTGACATTATTGAGAATGTATTGTAATATACTAATTTGATAGGTACATTTAATATAAGTATATTTATGTAAATATACAAGTCCACAAAAAACGAGTGAAAAATTTCCATTTCCAATTACTGAGTTGTATTATAATTTATTCTTCTATCTTCAAGTAAAATAATGCAATTACTCTGTGCACATCACTGTTAAAATTCATCACTGCTGGGAAAAATATCTACAACTCAGGTTTGAATTCATATCCGCTAACGGCGCAATTGAGTAATTATCTGATAGAACTAACCAAGTTAGCACTTATTATAAAAACCACTGAAGATTCCCTATATTTAACATTCCTTAAAGACTAGAAAATACAGGGTTAGTCATGAGTGGGTTATTTCTGACCAAAAGTTGAATGCAACTCAAAGTACAAAGAACGGCTATCACTTGATACAATATGATTAATAAATAATTGAATCAGAATCCCCAACTTTCTGTTTACATGTCATTAGTGGCACTGTAAGTCTATGTCAAATTCGAAGTTAGCAGGTTAGGTTTTGTGTCAGTTTGTGTCAAAACTGACTCGAATTTGACATAGAATTACAGTGCCACCAATGACATGTAAACAGAAAGTTGGGGACTTTGATTCAATTTATTAATCATATTAAATATTGTATCAAGTGATACGCGTTCTTTGTATTTTGGGTTGCATTCAACTTTTGATCAGAAGTAACCCACTCATGGCTGACCCTGTATAGTATGATAAGCAAGGGATCGTTTTTCTGCATTGCATACAAATCTTGTAATATCTGGGTGATTATAAAAAATGAAAACCGTCGTCACGCTACCGTTAGTAACATTGTTGATTTCCAACTCCTTTAAAATGGGGTCCTATGATTTTCTTTTACGATTAGTGTTCAGTATAACCTCGCTGCTCAGGGCTGGTGTATCAGACTAATATGGTATTAAATTCAATACGCATACAAGAAATTTGCTATTACAACAGCGCACACTTGCTGTACTACATGAGGAAACATAATCTGCTTGCGGTTGGTTACATAACAGAGAGCAGCAGTGCCGCAAAGTGCAACTAATTTTTTAAATTTCTTAGTCGTGTTCATCACCTGTAATTTGTTCTCAAAAAATTGCGGGTCCAATCCAAAGTTCGCTCAAATGGTGACCGTTGACCATGAGTTACACGAAGTGGCAGTCTACAGCCTGAGGCCTTTGGACTTGGTCGACGTTCCTATCATTAATTTCCTACAGCGCTTTTTGTTATAGGCTCGAATAGAATGGGAGAAACAGGTATTAGAGAAAGACGATGACTCTGGGGGTTTGACTCTCAACAATTTTAATGTATTTTTCGTGCTAGTCTGTTGGTTAGTTTACGATGTCAGTATAACTCGTACAATAATTTAACCAAAAAGGATGTACAGGGAGTTAAGGATTTGGCCGTTGTGATAAAAAACGCCAGTCACTATAATTTGCAATTTACATATCTCATTCTTCCACTTTTAAATTATTATTTACTGTTTTTGTAGCAAACATTTTTTTATCTTGTATATAGAAACATATTTTGGGGTCTTCATTCTCATTTACATTCTTGAGTTAAGCAGTTAACCTTGTGCACGTCTGAAGCTGCTAAATAATTAATTATACTCTAATTAAACTTGATAAGTGCTTGGGTTATACAACAAACACGCACATTATTATTCCGTGGCTTTCTTATAATACTTTCTATTGGCTTACTCTTCTGTTGAACGACATTTTATATTTTTTTCCTAACAACCTTCTTTGAAAAAAGTAATTACTTATTTTGTTTAATAAGAAAATATACAGGGCGACCATTTTAACTATTCTCGCCTGAAATTCAGAAGGCAACACGTCTTACTTCCGGGAGACAACTATGATTTTAAAATATTTTTTAGGAAACTTGAAAATAATTTTTCATACAACCGTGCTGAAAAGTTGATTTTTGCGGACGCAATTACGGCTAGAAAATTAGTTTTCGCGGCCGTTCGCGAAATATTTGACTTCCTCCGAATAATTTGGGGGGCTCTCGTCTCCCCGGCCAAATATTCCTCGGTACGCCAAACAGTAATTTCGCGGCCTAGTTATACAAATAACTATTTTTGTATATGGTCTAGTAGTATCTACCAGCTGTCGTTGCTACGGCTCCAGTAGGTACGGTTTTTGTAGCCTACGCCTACGCCGGCAGCATAATTTTTTAATGATCAGAATGGTGCATGCCCTGACGGGCTCGACCGTGATGTACACTGGCTTGCAAGAAATTGAGTACACACATTTTTCTTTGTATTAAATCGGTCTTGATTTTTTCGTCTAACAGTGTCAAAAACGTTAGCATGTACTTACCACAAAAATGTTAGCTGTTACCATTTTCCCCTAATTAACAGACATTTTTGTCAAGATTCGTTAATACAAGCTCGAATTTTTTTAAAAATCTAGCATTTGTGAGAGAAACCACCTTGATTAGACATGTGTCAAATTGACCGGTAACTTAATTGTTTGTTTGTTTGTTTGTTATTGGACAATGTCTAGGCATGCAGAGTACCAGGTACTTTAGACACCGACTGCTTTGGTCATATGGTCAAAGTCCTACTTAGAATTTTGCCGAGACTAAGGAGTTCCAACCCTAGCAAGGGATCTTTTACATGCTACACATCATAGTAACATGTGACCCACGGCTTTACATCACTTCTGAATGATGGCATTCTGTAGAAGCTTTCATCTGCATTTTTTTAATTTTTGAAAACCTCACCGGGACCGGGAATCGAACTCGCGACCCTTAGATCAGTAGTTAGGATGCTTACCACTGAGCTACCGACCCCGGCGGTAACTTAATTGAAAGTAAAGTGCGTTAAATAACGTTATGAAGTGGGCTTGTGTCAAATAGTAATTTTTGATAGGCATGTCATAAGTTATTTTATCGGTTGCAGGATATTAATCCCTTGTTTACATATACAAAAGTATATGGCTGGTAACTAAATCATAACTGATCTGTACGGTAATAGTCCATTACCGTACATGGCAACCATAACCATGCAGCAACCGATAAACTATTGAACAAATCACGGATGTTATGAATCATAACAGCCTCAGATGTTTTAAAATCCTCTCTCTGCGAGCTCGGATTTCAATACAACATCTGCGGCAGTTATGATACTCATAACATTCCTAGATATGTTAATAGCTATTATCTACGACCATTACTAAAAGTAGTCCTTTTAGCGCCAGCGTGTTTCACTAAAAGTGACGTTTTATAGTTTACCGTGGTTAAAGAAATCAGTTGTTTTTTAGTTTTAGCACATGGGCTAAAAGTGAAGTGACGTTATAAAACTACAATTTCGAACTGGAAGTGAAGTTGTAAAGTTATTCTAGTTCCTTCTTGCGTTACAGGTAAAGTGTTTTTGAAATAATTAAAGCATTATGTTTTTATTTATTTAGCGTATGGCTTGTTTGGCCGGGAGTCCCGGGTCTGTGACCCGAGATGTTCGGCCGCCGACTGTATGATATATATGATATATCATGTGTATATTGTATGTGGTCAGGTTACTCTTTCCCATAGACCAGTCTTCCGGGAAGAGCGCCGTTAATTCTATCCCAACGGCGAATGGTGACCGAGCCCGATACCGATCCAATGGACTGCGGAAAATTTCCGCCTATCCATGGATTCGAACCGAGGACTTGCTTAGTGCAAGCCTGATGCTCTACCACTGCGCCACGCGTCGCATTATGTAATGAATACAGTCAGATGTGGAGTATCAATAATTACATTTCGTAACTCACCTTGACAATACTGGCGTGGCAAACAATCGCCCGCGCGGCGTGGCCTACTGTTTATTATGACATAAATTAAAAGTGTCGCAGATGCAAACCTTTGTTAAATCGATATTTATGGATTTATAACGGTAAAATTAAGCTCGTAGATAAAATATTGTATGCAACGCGTGCTAAAAGTCGTTTATGCATGTCTTGTGTATAAACGTCGACTTTTAGCACTTGTTGCATAAATAGCTATTATGGATTGCGTATACACAACGTTACTTGTTGTTCAGTAGTAAAAACTATTTACGGCAATTAAATTGTAGTTGAGTTCTGAAAAGAGCAATTTATACATGGACAAACTAAATAACGCTTCTAAAAGGTAGACGCTATTTGACAGTTGACAACTGACAGCTCAAGTGACCGAGCGCACTGAATTTTGGATAGCGCAATGTAATGATCACTGATACAAGGTCCTAAAGCAAAATCTAGTCCAAAGCTCTCTCGATAACGATTTTTAACTCACAGCACCTATGGTGTATAATTTAATTTCTGACAATAGTAAAAATTCAGTATTAAGAAAAATGCAGGTCAATTTTTGAAATATGAAATATTTTTCAAAGCTAATTAGTCAGGGACTAAAAGTACTAACTTTTTTTTTAATAAAGCAATTTGTTTTTTAATATGTACAGTAACCATGACAACTCGCTGGGATCTTTCGATTGTGTTAATTGAATTGTATCTGCAATATTCACAATAATGGATAACCTAAAAACAGTTTTCTCTGGTACTATATGACAGGGTTGGCACGATTTTCTCTAGCCCGAAAAAACCCAGTGGGTTTTATCGGGTAAAACCCACCTGAAAAAACCACCGACTTTAGAATAAACGTTTTTTTTCAAAAAATGTATAAAGAAAAGTATTCTAAAGCTGTAAGTGTTATCAAATCTTCCATTAATAACAATCTATACCCTATAATGATGTATACTAAATTCCAATTTTGTTTTATCTATAAACAACTTATATGTTTCTTCGAAAAAGATGTTTATCAAAAATTCTACTAGCTTAATATGTACTGAATAATTTAAATGCATACTTTTATAAATTAAACTATTATTTGTTTAAAGTTTAGTTGAACAACCCACCAAAATTCTTAGAATTTACAAAGTACTAGCCAATGTAATAATTAATCATCGTTTTTATGAAATAGTACATATTACAACTTAGTTCGGAAAAAAGAAAAACTTTAATAGATTTTCATTTGACATAGATAGACAAGACTTGATTTAAATAGAATAGAATAGAAAAATATAAATTCTTTATTTCAGAAAAAGGACTTACATCTAATAACACTGATAATGCAAAAACAAAAAGACGTCTCAGCTCACAATCCAAAAAGAAGTAATTGAATAAGGAAATGACGTTACAATAAAAAAACAAGTATTTTCTAATATCGACAGGAATTATATAAGTCACCAATTCCACTCTCGCTGCTTTTTGCCACGGTGATATAGCTATTCAGTAACGAGATCTGGGCCTTTTCCACGCCCAGCCTGTTTCGCAATTTTGACCAAACTATTCCAAATGTCGTTCAATTGAGGCAGAACCAACTGGGCCAGTGAATAACGAAGAAAGCAGTCAGACAGTTGGTTAATTGCCTCTGTCACCTTCATCTTGCCAGTTTGCCAGAAAGTGGAAACGTTCCATTGCATCTTTGAACCTCCCAGTTATGGCTATCCTGTATGGCTTCATGACTTCATCAGGTCAAACGATACTTCAACTGCATCAGATATAGTCATATTATCGGCCTGTAGTTGGTCCAACATCGCGGGCATTTCAATTACTTCTGAAGATTAATGGCTTGTGTATGATGTTCAACGTTGTCTAGCACATGGACTACCCTCTCGTCAAACTTCGCTTGCTGGTCAGAATCAGCCGCAGCGTCTATGTCCATACAAATTTCAACATATTTGTGGTAGTTTATGATAAATGTGCGTAGACAATCACCCTGTGAGTTCCAACGTGTGTCATTGGACAGTTGTGGCATGAGGCCTCCTTTCTTCTTCAACCAGGAATGAGGCTGATAATGGTGGCCGAAGTACTTCTGTACGATGACGATTTGTTTAAGAATTGATTAAGGTGACACTTTCTCCAACAAGTTAATGTAATGAGCATTACAGCCGTAAGTCAGGAGCTTAGGGAATTTCTCTGGTTGCTTCAGAATGTCTTTCATCATTTTAATTTTATTATGGTCGTCCGTGCAGAGTACAAATACCTTAAAGGGGCCATAAAAGATTTAAAAATGTATTTCATTTTTAATATGGAAATTATTTCGCTGTATAATTGGCCTATTTCATTATTTTTATTTACGGATTCTGTAACGTGAGTAACGTCACGGGTCCCATTGAGCCTACTTTTCTTGTTAGTGGGTGGTACTGGGACTGGATTTACTTCACTCCACTCCAGATGGTCGATCAATGTTATTGATAATGGATGCGTTTGTGAATTTGTGTTCACTTCACCTGCGCGTATCCACTAATCATAACCACTAACTTGAAAACACAGTAGCTCATTTTAGTGTCTTCGTAGAAAAAGTATGTGTATTGTATCACTTATAGTATGCAACTTCTCGTTTTTGTATTTGATTCAGTTGTCTTACCTTTTTATCATATTTCTCTTCAATTCTATTAATTATGTTTTCAGCAATTGCGGCACAGTGGGTGGATGTCTTCTTGTTTAGTTGTTTGAGCCGGTGTCTATTGTGTCGACAAGGTAGAACTTCGACCCACACTTGACGTAATCGTGGAATTGTTTGCCACGCTGGACCAACCATCTTGAATCAAAGTAATTGTATACGATTAGTTGGGAGCTGAAAAATGTTATAACATTCTTCAACTCCTTCGGCCTTCGATGTCGTTTGCAGCTTCATCCAAGAGCTTTTCGCCAAGCTGTTTGCTGTTTGGTGGCTTGTATCCTGAGCGAAGGGGCTCAACCATATCATTGTATTGCTCATTTTCTACTATATTGAAAGAGATGTTGCACGCATAGAAAAATGACGCGAGTTTTCGAACTAATACTTCTTTTTGAGCTTCCGTAGTTTTAATGGTGAACTTTTTCATTGAGGTTTGCTTGCTTAAATGCCCCATTGACAATATCGACACTAAACGAGACGTTCGTAGAAACTGCTGATGAATATATTGAAGCAATTTCTCGAATCAAATTTTTATCAGAATCATCGGGTCACTCATTAAACACTTCTCCATGTGCGCTCGTATAGGCTCAATTTTTCCACTGATACTTATTTTACAATATTTACACTTCACTCTTTTAATGTCTATTTTAATAACATTTATCCACTCTCGATTACTTTTGGCATGATTCAAAGATATGTATATGATTTTCTAAACTCTAAAAGATCAACGACTGTTGAAAGCTGGCTTGAAACTGGCCATTCCACTAACTCAAGGGAACCCCAGGACTCTGAAGCACTGCAGCAGAGGTCAGTTAAACTCTTAGGAGTAAATTGATAACAGAATGAGGGAATTCCCTTGAAAGAAGTCTCTCAGAATGAATTCACAGTGGAATCCCCTTACAGTGAAACATAATTTGACAAACCTACTTTAAATATACGTATAACCCATTTACATGATTTACATATTTAAAAAATGTGTATTTGTATATTTGCAGGTAAATTTCAAATTACCCAAGTATGTACCTTTTCCCTAAAATAAAAATTAATATTTATTCATACTTTTACATGGATACCTACATTCAAAAAACACTGGATTTAACGAAAACCCAAAAAACCCGAAAAAACCCGAAAACACCCAGTCGGCAGATATATTTTGAAAAACCCTTGTTTTTGCCAACCCTGCTATATGCTGACGTTCACCAACACTAAAGTATAAGTTTTAATATTTGAACTGTTTATATTTTATTCACTGTCACCACTGCTTCATAGAACTATATCTTGCAGTAACTTGCGTTGAAGTCCTTTGTAGATACCTTTATTCCTAATAGAATAGTCTATTGCGGTTGGATAGCTTTCTAAATTGTAAACATATTTATTATTCACTTTTTTAATATATTCGGTAATTGTTGGCATTTCACGGTTATAAGTTATAATAAACCACGGTGGATTAGTTGCTATTCTTAAAATTTTTGATTATAGTGATTGTATTTTCTTACTTTTTCTTTGAAGTAGAGATACGTAGGTTTTGTGTGCTGTCCATGGAATTCGCAGCAGACGCCACCAGCATCATTTCAATGGCGTCTATACGTCTTCTATCAGCTGCTTTAAGGGTCATACATCATAATTGAGAAAACTACTGCTGTTTTCTTTGTGTTAATTGTAATTTGCTTGTCTTTCTTTAGCTTTTGTAGTTCTGTCATGGCGTTCCGACCCATCTGAATTCGTTTTCTGATTTCTTGTTCGCAGCTACCTTCATTACTTATCATACATCCCAGGAATATGAAATTGCTGACAACTCTAAAGTCTCTTATTGGAAATTATTCCTACCGCAGTTTGTAGTTGTTGGGGGCCTCGTCAATATTTATATTTTGGGATACAACTGCCGTGTCATTCGCGAACATGGAAAGTACTGCATTTTCAAGTTCTGCTAGGTCAGATATGAAAATGTTGAATAATATCTGGCCCAAAATAGAGCCTTGCGGCACACCATCTGATGAGGCGTTGCATTATATATTCTTACAAAAAAGCTTCTAATGGTCTGACAATATAATCTGGTAGTCCAACAGTAACTTGTATTATAGCCGATGAGCCATATGCTGTCAAAGGCTTTGACAATGTGTACAGTTGCATGCTTCTTAGTTTCATAGCCTTTCTCTATAGTTTCAGCAAGTCTTTGTAGTTGATGAGTAGTGCAATGGTGCTGTTTGAACCCAAACTGGAAACGTGGTGTCCGACTTCCCTGGGAGAAGTTGCTTTGAAAGCTCCCGATTTCTGCTTATTTTGTTTGGTCGTATTATTTTTTTTTGTATTGTATTACCTGTAACCTCATTTACCTTGAGATGTCGAGGCTGGTGCTTTATGCGCTGGCATCTGGCGGTACAATGATCAACTTGCCACGGATTCGGGATACAGAGTTAGATAGCGCATTTGGTGCTTGCTCAGCAACCATTGTATGAAGTGTGTGTCTTGGTGATGTGTTGACCTTGTTACTCTATCTCTTAGGTCTGTGGTTCTGAGTAGAGCACAGTTAATTTGGTGCCCAACTGTTAATGGTCTCACCGAGCCCGATTCCAATCACCAAGGCGGAAAAATTCCGACCCCCGCGGGATTCGAACCGAGGACTTGCTTAATGCAAGCCTGGCGCTTACCCAACAGCGCCACGCGGCTTCTCTTGGTCGTATTAACTGTTTCTAAATGGTTAGAAAAGGTATTACATTTTTCTTGATTTGAACAGCACATCTGATTATTTACCTTCAAATCAGAAATAGTCGGTGGATTTTTTAATATTCGCTTTGTAGCTTGCCGCCTGGAAGGGTCATTTGGTTGTAGTTCCTTGATGTAGGGTTGATATATTTCATATCGATGCTCGTCTTAGCTGATATTTTACTTTATGCATAAGGCGGTTAAGTTGCACTTTATGCCTACTGCGGTTGCCTTGTTGACTGTCATAATCGTCTGACTATTCTTCTCTCGGATTAAGTGAAGGAGATACTGAGGCAAGCCAGTAATATTTATTCGGAAATGACGATTTCTAGGTTTAATGATGGATATTTTTTACAGAATCCGTGATGGTCTATTTATGTAAAACTATAATTTAGAAAAATATAAAGATTTTAATCACGAGTTTTCTTTAAATGATTCCAATGATTTGGATGATATTTGTATCAAAACATTTTCGATGTTAATTAAGCAGATATGTCCCCATCATCGTAGTAAATGCGGTTATTTTGTCATAGTCGTATTGAAAAAACCATTGCAACAAAGAATATAATACCATTTCGAATGATGTAGGGTACTTTACATGCAACCCTGCATTTTCCATTAATCATAAAACTAAATGAGAAAAATGTGAAAATTCATATTAACTCTGTTAATTAACATTAAATTCATTATTAAACTGAACGAGAACTGTAGTAAATTTTAAAAATTAAAGTAACTATAAAATTCGGACCTTTTAGTAACAGCGCAGCGCCTCGCGATTCGGAATCGTGTTAGCTGTCTTCTTTTAAATCATCGCAATGGATGATCTGAAATTTTCAATTAAAATATGTACACATGGGGAACTGGTTTTGCAAACTGGTTAAACTACCTTCAAAAATATAAAAGCTTAAGTAAACTTCAAGCTTTTAAGGCTTCTTTTTTCAAAGACAGATACAAACGTATGGCTGCTACATATGCCTGGAAGTCACGTTTTTTATAATTTACGAGTTTCGGTCAGGACCGTACCGGATTTATATTCTTATTCCGCATTCTTAAACCATTAATATTATATAGTTTTTAGGCATTAAAAATAATAAATAATAAATAGACACTTATATTATGTCATGCTGATTATAATGAATATTGTTTTTATTTCTGAGGAATGACGTTACTTGTTACTATTTACAATAATATTTCTTCCTGAATATATATTGTATATTGAATAATAAACCCTCTATAATTACATGATGCTTTCCGCTAAAGTTTAAACAAATAAAAAAATGAATTATAGTAAGGCAATACCATTTATGTAGGACGCCTGATTTGGACTATGTGTTACATCTCACAATGTTAAATAAATTGCGAATTGTTCCTGAGTTAATTGCACACTCTTGAAACTAAAAGTTCTGTAACATTAGTCGAAAGTAACGAAATTCGTAATAATAGAATTGAATTAAATTCCTGGGAGCTACAAATTAAAATTGTCTTTGTAACTGCTAGAAAGCTACTGATTTGATCTAAATTTGAAGGTGTTGAAACAACTTAAATTAAAGTTTTCGTATTCAGTTGTTGTTTCAGTTACGATTTTTTGGAGTATTAATTGTTATAAAATTTAAATTGCTGTTACAGAGTTCTTGTTTGACTGTTCTATGTTGAATATACAACCCTATCCTTAGGTTTCCAGAGTTCTATTAATGACGTTGTTTTATTAAAGGTAAAAAAACGTCATAGAATACTTTGATACTATCGATCACAGTGCAATGTTTTAAATATTACATTATTTCCAGGAATTTTGGGAAGTTTGTTGTTTATTCTTCATAGAAACAAACTAACACGTAAATATTATATTTGCATTATCTGTCGTCTTTCGTTCCTCTACAAGCAAATACAGCTTCTGTATGGTAATGGCACTCGAGACTACCTAATCGTTTTTATAAAATATTTCTGAGACTTACATGTCTTGAGATATGCGCAACGAACCATGAGAAATAAATTTACTAAGTGGATAATGGAGTTAACTTTTCATGTTTACAACTTAATTATATCACACAGTTGCCTACTGCATAGGCATGTAATGAGGGATGACGTACATTGACATTAAACTAGCGACCAAGTACATCCAGGAAAAGTGCACAATTAAAAGCAGTCGCAATTTATTTTTCTTGGAGGACGAAGGTATAACCGTGTATGCGAATTAAGTGTGATGTTGCTAAGATTATTTTATCAATGGAAGCGTGTAGGTGTGTATAATTTGTTTAATGCAATTATTCTGTTATTATCTAACAAACACCACCGATTAATAGGCGCCGGTTGGTTTAGACCAGAATGGATTGCTCACTCTTTGATAAAATTTCATTTCTTGGTGAACTTAAAGTGCAGACGGGCAAACCAACCCAGCAAAAAACTGATCTTTTTTAAAATATCGCTTTAGATATCGATAAATTCTCTGATATTAAATTTTGATTTCAAATACGCCGTCCACATTCGATGTGGTAATACGTCTTTCCCAATTGTTTATAGGTAAATGTTGTAACTGTGTTTACTTTCAATACATTTGATTTTTAAACTACATAAACAGATCTCCGTTATAGTTACATATTTTTCATTTGTGTAATAAATTGTTAATATGCTATATTACCTGTATACTTTAAAAAAGTGTATTTTAAGATTAAGATAAAAAAACATCATGTAAATTTTACGAAAATTGCGTTATTAGCTATACATCAACATGTTCTTTTACTATAACTGAAACTTGTTTAATATTAAATATGGAATAAATTAAATTTTAAACACCAATAATATAAAATGCAAAGGACAAGCTACTTACACAGATTAAAACAAAACAGTAAAGTATTGCGACTTGTGGATGGTTCTAAAATATTCTACATTATTTAAATATTATTTATATATATTCAAGCACAAAAATCTTTACTATAATTTAAAGCGTATTCATCCGTTAGTTTAAAACATAAAATATTACTATAAAATTGTTACCATACTCCTACATTTTTCCTTGGAAAAGTTCAATGGTTTGAACATTACGATAAAAAAAGTTATATAACTTGTTTAATATCAAAAAAAGCGTTCACATCTAAATATCAGCAACGTCGAATACAAACGACCTGCTACTTAAACAAATACTTCTGCTCAAACCAGTTTTGGAAAGCGATTCCCAGGTCTGAACTTCTGGAAATTCAATAGTTTTAACGAGCTTATTTGGAGCTTGGACCAATTACCTAAACTCTTTGTTGTAAATAAGAATAATAGCTACGTGAAAAATGGGACATTCAAAAACTAAACCTTAACATTATATCCTTCTCATCAAAGTTCAACCAAACTGCCAAATTCGGTTCTCAGTTTTAGAGAATAAGGTTAGGTTTATGTACTTGTACTCATTCCTAAGAAAATTAAAAAGTTGTTTTGTAATTTATAACTCTACTCATCTCTCAGGCGCTTTTATGTAAATTTCAACGTGTGGCCTCCTTTTGAGGTTGAACCCTTTTGGCGTATGATCTAATTCGCTTGGAGGTTTAGGTGTGTAGAATAACCAAACAACGAAGCAATATTAATGTTGTAAACAACTTCAATTATCGCATCCTTGTGAAAAGTTTTTAATGAAGAATCTAGAAATGTATAGTTTAAATGTTAGTAGATAAGCATATTCTCACAGACGATCTTTGATCCGAAAATATTGACACTACTTTTAAATAAAGAAGCTGCCAGACAGATGTTAAGCCTTTAATTCCGTTTTTAATACGGATTATATTTGCATAAGTTCCTCCTTGTTAGGTGTGTTGCTTGCTTATGCTTATTTCCCGTGGTGAAACATAGGGCCTTGTTGTCAGATGTGTTACTAATAGTTTATTTGAAAACTTGGACAGCCCATTACAAAATTGCACCGTAAGAACGGGGAGATAATTTTACCTTATCGTAACATCGTTAATGATGGGTACTCTAAATACTACTTAATACTACACATCATCCACAAAATAATCACATTTTTCAATTTGAGTGAAAATGCGTGCGCTGATTTATAAAACAAACAAAATCTTCAGAGACACGGCTAGTTCTTCCATCTCCAGCTCGTAGATCACATTTGGTGTTTTGGAATTTGTTATCCAAAGAACATTTTGAGACGATGATCTACTTGAATATACGGTTGAACAGTAATATACACATCAATATAAAAGATTCTCGTTCCATTAAAATTATGGTGTTACTTTGCAATTTTATATTAAACTTTTTATATAATGATATTAAACTGTCAGATAAAAATATTGATAGATAATAATTATGCTCTCCAGTAAGTAGTGACTGGTTTCACCGATTAGAGTGTTGTTATATGAAGTTTACTTCTCAGTGTTAGCTTACTGTGACAACACTTTTGTGCACACAATATTAACATATTTAAAAAAATCTGAAAACCTTGAAGTTTACAATAAGGCAAGAGAGTTAGTGTAAATGATATACTATATAAGTGTTTACAACTAAGTTGGAATACTTTACTTCAGCAAAACGTTAATCAATGTAAACAAAAAATGCAAACACGACTATTCTAAAAATATTCCACGCAAATTAACTACTCAGTTTAAGAAATGCATTTTTAAAATATGGAAAATGGTGTAGGTTTGCTCTGACTTAGATAAGATAATAACGATAATTCAAACCCAACATTTTTTTCTCAAGTTACTTAACCAGGAGATACGTCTTCTTCCTCTACTTCTTCTTCCTTGTATTTTTAAGTAACTTGAGAAAATGGTATAACTGTAGTTCTATTGAACTGTCCAGATCTTTACCGTCAAAAATACGAATAGCCATGATGATAACCAACCTTCTAAGAGGAGATGGTACCTAAAGAAGAAGAAATCCAACATACAATCTTTCATCTTCTGTGAATTGGTTACAATTTTAGAAGTTTCTGATGGAATTATGATTCACCATTAATTTTGTCAAACTGACCTATTGTGACTCACATTAAAGAGTCTGTATGTTAGAACCGCAGTGAAAGGGACTCAAAGATCATAAATACGTTAAAAAGTAAAGTTCTATCTAAAAAGATATTTTCGGATCGGAATTCAATGAAAATTACAAAACTTTCAAGATTAAGCACAACGGTGCATTGAATTAAAGGTAACAGATATGAACAACAAAATCCTACAGACAATTATAAAACTAGGTGGAATTTCTTGAACTTCCAAAAAGTAAAAAACGCAATATTAACTGATCTATCCATTTGAGGAAAGGTGCCTCAAGGATATTTGTAAAAGCTGCCCTTCCACTGTGCTTATCTTTTATTCTGCTTTTAGTATCTGCCTCGTATATTATAAATGAAAAATCAAACCTTTTTTCAATTCTTTGAAGGATTATACTTTGGCAAGCATGCATAACAACGACCGCAGTGAGAATAGCTGGTAGTTTAATTTTTATGGAATAGTTAAGCCTTCTGAATTTTCAGCTTTAACTGAAGAGAAATAATACTAATAACAACGTATTTGCAATTTCGCTATACTTCATGTGCAGTTGGGGAATCAAAATTTACCACCATGAACATTAAAAGTGTGCTTCAAGCTATACGAAACACGCACTAATTCATGGTTCATTGTGTAAACTATGAAAATTTCGAGTCTTAAACCCTGCTGTTTCATATGCTATCCTTTTAGAGTAATATTCATTCTGTAAAAGCTAAAATAGTTTATAGATTTTATTACACAATGTTTACAAACACAAATCCACAATCAACCTTAAAAGTTTAAAAATCTGAAATTGGGCATTTACCAATAAAACAACTGCTGCATCACATATCAATTAACCTGCAACCAATTATAGGTCTTCTGAAAAATATTATTGTATTATGTGTTATATAACTCTTCCGAATATTTATTTTGCATTTGGATGAGTATTAATAGTTAAACTAGTTTTAGAGCGGTTTCTATTCAACAGGGCGATAATCCAGTAATATCTATTCTTCTATCGTTAAATGTCGAAAACTCTGTAAATAATGAAAACGCGATTCCAATTTTACAGACAAACATAGTATACAATTGTCCGCGTATTAAATAATCATCATATTTATGTCAGGGATTTCAACCGGGACGTGGTCGAAAGCCAGAAAACCACAAAATTTTCCGCATTGTAGTCTACATAAAAATACAAATTAAGTGTCTTGTTTGCCTCATTTAAAATATACGTGTTGTTCTTTGCATGAAAATGTTAGTATTTTACTCATGCTAGTTTATCAAAATAAATAATGCATTTCGTCTCGAGGCCACTTCAGTACATTAGTACACGACACCATAAAAATATATTTGTATGTGAAATTTATTAAATAATTTTGAACATCCTGAAACTAGAAGATAATTTTAAATAGGATCGAATTATAGCGTCGTTAAATTCTTTCTATAGACCACAATGTACATGTTTCTGTTTCAATAAAAAAATTAAATATAATTAATATGCCTTCATTTTGATTAATAAAAGACTTGCGAGATATTCCACAGTACATATTAGAGAATGTTTTTCAACGCATTTTTCGCATAACTTCAAATTTCGCTGAAAATGTATACACGCGTTTTATAAAGTCAAAATATCAACTAAGATTTTAGTAGTAGCTGTGCAGTTTTGCGGACTGCTAAACTGCGGCGGATACTCATCCAATCAGCAAACGCTAGTAGGTAATTTAAATACGAGTCTGCGGTGGTGTATGCCCTCGGTATAATCTATATTTGATAAACAAAGCCTTTTACTTAAAAAAAATGTATAAGTATAATAAAACATTGTAGGAACTGTCAATAACAACAATGGCTACTGAAATTTAAAAAAAAATGTTTTACCTATACTAAACAGATTGTCACAGACCCATCGCCCATCACTCGTATAACTAAAATAAATGAATCTTCATTAATGCGGTCTTGAGTGTGAACAAATACATTCCAACTAAGTAACTATTTATAGAAAGCAGTTTCAGTTTGGCACATTCATACTTAATATCCATAATTGATTCTGTGGGATGTCATGTACAAAAACATCGATTAATGTTAGTGAACAAGTTGGTACACTGATTTTAAGACTTAACTGTGCGCAACCAATTAGGAAATTGAACTCTTTGAATTGATTCCACCAAGACTACTTATTACAGTCATTACCAATCTGTACTGAAATTAACGTGCAAGTTCGAATTATAAAGGAACAAGTGACGAAGTAGAAATACGCAGCGCAGTGTTTCATGGTTGTCTGCTGTTCACGGTGTTATTTAATATATACCTCGAAAAACTATTTTAAAGTACTATAGAAGAAAGGAGCTAAGCAATTAACATCAAGGAAAAGAAGTAAACAATTTCTATTAAACTGATGATACCATTTTGAAAGCAGACAAAGCATAGATATAGAAAAATGTTTGATTGTGTTTATGAAATATAGCATTTAAGCTAGAAATTAATATTAAACAAAAAAACAAAAAGTAGTGTTCGCGAAATATATAAATACTCAGGTACCATTGACAACGTGAAATTGAAACAACAGAAAGAAATAAAGAACTAATAGAATAAGCACGAATTTCCTTCGGAAAACTGAAAACGTTTCCATGTAGTGGAGATACAAACATATATATAAGAAGAATATTTCTTACCTGTTAGGTTTTTCCACCTATAAGAGTTGCAAACGTGGATTTTGACCGAAAACATATGCAAACGCATCAACGCCTTTGGATATATACGTACAGGCGTATCTTTTGAATAGGCAGAAAAACACAGTGACAAGTCGTAAATTAGAATATTTTAGACATATGTAAGCTCTTAATCATTATTCTTCTATCATAAAGCAATTCAAAATTATAGGTTATGTTACCACCCTTAAAAGAAGCAGCCATCTATGCAGCAATAATTCGAAGGAATTTATGTTGAATCATCTTAATTTCATCATTGTGAAGAAAATAATATGGTGACCAAATACAATAACAATATAATACATGTGAACAAATCAAGTCCATAACATTTGCAATGCATTAACATTACAAAATTTTCTGATAATCTTTTAACATAGATAACCATACGCTTCGCTTTAACAACTGCATATCATGTATGTGAAATGAAGGTAAGTGCCTTGTCAAAATCAACACCCAAATCAAGCATTTCAGTACGAATAATTAACTCTATGTTCTTCAAAATATGAATCCAAAATATATGTATTATACCTGTAAAACTTTTTTTTATATAGAATATTTGTTTATTTTTAGGTGCCCCGACTACTCAGGTCTTTGACACCTTATAAATATAACTTACAGTAATTTTCTCATCACATTGTTTTTATTATTTATATACACATAAATAAGTCTGTCACTTTTAGAAATGCCAATAGTTTTTGTAGCTCTTCATGGTCATTTTTTAACACGTCTTCAAGTTTTCTTTTCAGTTGGGATTGTCTTCTTTGGTCTTCAAACTGTCTGCACTCACATAAGAGATGTTGTGAAGTAAGCGGAGTATTGCAGGTTTCACAGGTTGGCTTTGGCTCTTTTTTTAGAAGGTGCCCATGCGTTGTTTTCGTATGTCCGATTCTCAATCTTCTTAATACCATGTCTTCTGTCCTGGTTAGTTTTAGTTTGGGAACCCACCTTTCTGTAGTCTCTGTAAAACTTAATACCTACGTAAATACTTATCTAACTTTAATTCTATATTATTTAATGTGAACTAATATAAAAACTACGCAAACCATTTTAAAGTCTAATATTTGACGGTAACCTAATTGTGAGTCTTTTTTAGTTTTTGATACCGCGAGTATATTTTAATAAATATTTTAATACTTAATTTGTATGGACAAATTCAATGGTTTCCGGGATCAAGGTATTTGAAGCTATTTTTATGTCCATAAAATTACCCTTTGACACAAATGCAAACCATATCGATCTGTCATTTCGGAAAATTCGTTATGGGGAGACATTTTAACAATAATAATACTTGTAAACCATCATTTCAGGGAAATTCGCAAATTATAACTCACGATGCCTCTTTTTTACCTCCCTCGTCTAAAAGACGAAGGAAGTATTGTAATCGCGAAAAAATCACCTTTCGAAATTTCTTCAGAACTTCACGTTTCAGGGTTCCTAGATGACGAAAAATATGGTTTTCTCAATTCCGTCTGTCTGTCTGCCTGTTGGCGGTATAACTCAAAAACTATTTGTCGGAGGAAGACAATATTTTGCATACACAATATATATACCTGACATAAAACCGAGAAAATTTCAGACAAATATATACAGGGTGAACACCTTAAAAAATCAAATTTTGTTTATTTTTTATTTAACTTGGCAAAAAATACAAGCAATAATTTGTACATAGCGCAAGCTTTATTGTTACTAAAAAAGACTCCAATAGATACAGAATAAATGTTGTGCGATACAAGAAGGAGCAACAAATTAGTGCGTTACTTAATACAGCTGTAACGCAGGAATTCGAAGGGTGGGTGCTTCGTAGCTCAGGTAGAAAGTGCCCGTTACCTTGCAATATCCCAAAAAACGTTGGGACTGCATACTCAGTCCGCCTGCCCTTCGAATTCGACCACCGGTAACGTTTTTTTTAATTTGAAAATTTACTTAATTTATTAGAAACGTGAAGATATTATTACTGCTAACTTAATTTGATTTTTAAAATTACTTAGTGTCACAATGTCGACGAAGGAAGTTCTGGGTAAAGCCTTTTACAGATTTTTTGCTGCTTGTAAACATTTTTACTGGATTTTTTCAAAAACTATATTATTTTTTTACAATAAAACTTTTAAGTTATAGGTTATAAACAATTACGTAATATATAACACCCTTTCAACAAATATATTCTCATTCGTAAGTTTTGGATTTTGAAGAAATGTTGGGAAAAAATTAATTTTGGAGCTTTTCAAAAACTATAATTCTTACAAAAAAATTTTTTTAAACTAAAGCGGTAGATAATAGCATAATATATGATATTGCTCTAGAAAATTTTGTTTTTATAAAAAATAATAAAATAATTTCAGAAAATGGAAAAAACAAGAGTAAAGTAGGTACTACTCACAGACTGACAAACAGACATCACTTCGAAGTAGACACGAAAACGAATGTTTTCATAAAAATCACAATTTTAAAAAAATTATATTTACTACACTTTATTTTACGAAGTAAGCTAAAGTACAATAAGATGTAATCACACATGACTAGGTACATTTTTTTTTCAAAAACTATACTTTTTACAAATCAATTTTGCCAAAAGTTGTATATAATTACGTAATATATAACAATTTTTAAAAATTTTATTCTCATTATCTTTGGTAAAAACGTAATTTTGCGATTTTCTCAAAAATTAAACTTCTTACAAATGATTTCTTAAACAAAAGTTCTAGATAATTATATAGTATATATGATGTTGCTCTGAAGACTTTCATTTTTATCAAGTAATTATAAACATTTTCCTGAAAACAAAAAAAAAGTGAAGTACCACAGTTGGTAGCCCGATTTTAACCAAAAATCACTGGAAATATATAAATTTTCAGACTGATCCGTTAACCAGTCTTTTTTAGAAAGAACACAGGCAGACTCACAAACTGATAAACAGGCACTTCGAAAATCACTTTTTCTGAATTAGAAGATACGATAACGGATATTTCCGCAAAATCTCGATTCGAAAAAAATTATTATTATACTTTATTTTAGGAAGTAAAAGAAACTGAAGCTTATCCACATATTGTTAGCTTCAAATGTCTTTATTTCCAAACCATTGAATTTTTCGGTATAAATCAAGTATGTGCCATCGTACCTGCTGTATAAAAACTGTAGATATAAATGAATAATCACCTTTAACGTTATGTTGATATAAGGTAGCCAGCGCCCCCTACATGAAGATCTAGTTTAACTTCTATAAGCATTGCTGAAACTATATGACGTCAAGTGAAAAATGAAACTTCTCGGTCACCTAACTTCTTAAGGGTACATTTTTCACTAATGCATAGTTGGCTTCTATCTAACTATTTTAATAAAAATAGAACCCTCTGAGACAATGTCCCATTAATTTTGGAACATTTTGTATGTGTTATTACGCTATGAAAAACATGGCTATAATATATGTTTGTCTTGTGCTTAAAACTTACAATTGTTTAACCAAAGTATAGCTTATAAAGCTAAAGTGAAAAGTGACTATGGAAATCGAGACAGCAACCTTTGCTCCTCAGTGAGAAAGCATTTGTCTACTGAGTAATTTTTATGAACCCCATTATTAAGGTGTAGAGTGGAGTTCGAAAAAGTAATTATTTCGTCTAAGGCCTATAATTACCAGTCTCCCATAATATGAGCAATTACGGCCAATTTACATTTCAAGCCAACAGCAGTGTACCCCAGATGTGAATCACTCAAGTGATGCTGAAAAGTGTGACAAATATCTCGTGATTTTATTAGATTAACTTACGTAGATATTATAGGCAAATTTATTGCTACGAGAGCTTCCCCACGTAACAAATAGCGATCACATTATTCAATAAGGTATGGGGAGTCACGAGATGAGCCTTGCATAATGCAGCTCAGCTGATGGAACGCGAATATAAAGGACTTTTCGCGCTCTTCCAGGGCTTTCCCCATTGTCGAGTTTATTGGTCGTGAACTCTTAGGGCATCTTAATTACCTCGTATGCCCAATTTGTGGCGATATCAGCAACGCGTTGATATGTAAAGAGTGACCTCGGCGATGATACGCGGCTGCGCTGCTCACCTGTGCAGGTACTCTGCCCAGCATTCGTATATTACCGGCCGCGGAGGTGGTCCACCTACCTTGGGTTCTTACTCTAGTAACATCGTAGTTTATTACATTTTTACGGTCCCATGCATTATTGCACGCAGCGAGAGTTTAATGGCTTACGTAACGATCATTTTGTCCATCAAACACCATGGTGAGTGCTGCAGCGTATGCACCTGATTTTGATCACTGTGCGCGTCCACGTGAACTGTCACCAAATTTCGATTGTAACATTTTCACAATCTCTTAAATGTCGTTTTCAAATTATGTGAACGTAGCATTTTTCAAACATGTTCCCATTTTTTTTCGAATAATATGACTTAAATAGGAAACAATTTGCGATAACATGTGCAAGTGCTTCCATAATTCACAGTATTATGCACAAAACTGAACCGTTTCTGCACATGAAAAAAACCCAGAACAGATAAGCCGACAATTAACGGATAATTACAAGGTTGAGCGTTTTGCTGAATATTTCGCGGTTGTTGAAAAAAGTTGCAAGTTTAGTTGGCTCAATGTGCAGAAAACCGACCATGCTAATAAAAGTGCAGTTTTACCGTTGCAATTAGTTACAAGTGGTGGTTTTAAGCAAGTCCTGGTCAAGGACTACGTGATCTAATTCGTTATAATTGTGGAAATCGTCCGATTGAACTATGCGTGCGGAAAAAATTCAGACCTCTTGGTGCATCGATATAAGTGGAACAACTACGAGTGCATTTCATAATATGGAAGTTTTTTCGGTGTAAATAGTTGCAGGAAATCCGAGAAAATGTGTACCAATTGCCCAGTGTTGGAGTATATGGAACACATGGAATATCAAATTTCCATAGTGGAATATTCAACTGAGCGCGGTGAGTCATATGAGAAGCTCCATAAGAAAATAGGTTACATAAGTTTTCTGGTTTGTAATATTACTAAAAATCGGCACTATTCTAGTGTAAACAAAATTGACACTATCTATTAAGTCTTCCAAATACTTCGTTATACTAACATAAAATACATATTTAAAGAAACTAATGTAATAGATTTTTTTAGCAATCATAATGTTCAGATATTAATTTTTTTTAAAAGGCGAAAATTTCGTTTGATTTGTTTTATGTGAATGGCTTGTGGTTTATTACTTATTGTTCCTATATTGAAAAAGAGGGCATAACCAATAATCCTTTCTATTCTAAAGTAAAGTACTGATACGACTGCTGTTTGTCCCAGGTCCCACCTTTTGCATCTGTACAAAATTTGAACATAGTAATTGAAAATATGAGTTAATCATAAAACATCCCATAATTGTTTAATCAGTTTTTAACAAACCATTGTACGTGTTTAATCGTCTACTTATAATGGAGTTTTTCCTTAATTACGTTATTTTAATTAACACATTCAACGTAATCATCATGAATATGTTAAAAAATTACAAGTCACTGAAGCGGTAGTTTTCTTATATTATTGATGCTTAAGTTTTCGAGTTTTCTCATGATCTACGCGGAATATAGATGCATAGTATTATGTTTCCCAATATTCTCGTCTAGTATATGGTACTATATCAAATGTAAATTTCAGAATGAAAGTATTATGATTTTTAACAGCACGTCATTTTATTGTGATATTTGTTTAAATAGATATTGGAAACGTCAAAATCAAAAATACGTGAATGTTTTATATCATTTGATTGATTTCAATTCCCTTTTCCATTATTTTGAAGGCCTTTTTCAAATTTCTATTCGACTTTCGCTTTTATAGAATTGTATTAATTAAGGAAACAGTCTTTAAATTGGTTTAAGGAAATTAGACCTTGGATAATATACAGGATGTTCTAAAATTCGTAGTAGAGAACATACACACGAATAGGTTATACTGAAATAATGATATTCCCAAAGTATTTCAAAAATCTGCATGTACATTTTCGTGTAATAATTTTCTAAAGCTTTTAGCAAATAATTACACTCAGCGCTGGTACTTAAAATAAACTGAGATAATTACGAAATTGTTGAAATCCGAGTTTCTTATCCCGAGAAAAAAAATGCCGCAAGTGACCTGTGATTAAGTGCACTATTTTAAATCGACCAGTCTCGTGGTGTCTTCGACCGGTACGTATTTAATAAAATTAGTGGAAATTTTACGCTACCCATGTAACCTCCATTGAAGATTTGCCAGAAACGGTGGACAATATGTCATTAAAAAATTCCACAGCAGCCACTCTTGTCTGCAACCCGATTCCGGGTTTGTATTACTAATTAAGGGAAGTATTTCGAACATTTTTCGAAAGACTGAACATTAAGGGACAATTCTTTTGATTTCAATAACTGCAAAAATGTTCAAGAAAATGGAAAACTATTGTAATTCAAGCCACACACAGTGAAACTTCGTTTTACGAACACCTCTTATAAGCGGACATCTCTAATAATCACTATACGCTTTAAATACAGATTTTGCTAAATGCTCGTACACTTAAAAAAATATGTATCATTTTTACAGAATTCCAGTTGTGTGCATAGTTTTATCGATAGTCAAGACTGGCAAGTAAATTATTTTTCGCCATAATAAAAATGGAGTTCAACACTAAAAGTGCAAATCTTTAGAAACAATTTTCTTGTAAACGGATACATTGCTACTAAGCTCATAATTTTTTAAACCATCAGCTTCCGAAATATGTACATATTAATGTATTTCGTCATACTTTAAATACCTCTAAATTCCCTAATTCATGCTACCATATCAAAAATACCGAATCAATGCAGTCATCACAGTTAAAATAGACTAAACCACTCTGTGTGCAACAACACATCTTAAAAGTAATGCATATAAAAATATATATAAATATTATCGAAATGTTAAAAATGGTATCTTTCGAATTTTCATTAAAATGTATAAGTTTGAAGTCGTTTGTAACTCCGTTTAGGTAGATATGTTAGTAATAATTATTGATTGATGCTCATTTATTTTTATACACATTTTGACCACGGCTTGCTGAATTGTGTGACAAATGTCAACAGTGACGTTTGTCAAACAATTCAGCAGGTCGTGATTTTGACGATCAATATGTTACAAATTAGAAATTGAAGATTGCACATTGAATTATAGGCTAGTAATAATGGCGATAACAAAAACACTAATTAACTATTTGTTTATCCAATGTGTTAAGCACAGAAATATTAGCAACTTTATGTTCATAATAATACTTATGGTTTTGAGACATATTTAAATATGCAGTAGCTAACATTTTCCTTATTTTAATAGTGACCTAATCCAGATTCAAATAAATATTCCAAAAGTCTATATTACAAATTAGTATACATCAATACGATTACCATACAATGACACACCTGAATAACTTAACACATTGTTCAGCGGCCACCACTTCGTTACTAACATATATAGGTACCTACTAACGTAAGAGTTATCTGATAAAATTTAAAAATCAATGGTTTGGACAACTACACGCGACGAAATAGAGTCATATATTGCTCTAAAAACGAATATAGAATGCTTCACTTAAAAAAATAAGCTACTACTTATCAGACTTCAGTTTTTCGTAATAGTCATTATACCATGCGTTCAAAAAGAAATTACATAAGGGTGAACATGAAAAGCAAAACTAATGCCAACAGCAAGCTTTAGAGACATCAAACTTTAGAATTTCCATAGCAGATTATAATATAAACTTATGGCAACAACAACAATGATAGTTAATGAATTCTAAAGCTTACTGTTTACATTTCTTTTAGTTTCCATGGCCAATCCTTATGCAATTTCTTTTTGAACACACGGTACAAGGTAATCATAAAGTAAGGGATATATTTCAGCTTATTATATATTTTTAACAAATTAAGATAATAACACGAAGTAAAAGAGATTTAATTGCTTAAATAATGTAATTTTGTATAGCCCAAACTGGTTACCGCAAATGTTGAATATGACCTCCATTTTGTTGATGTAAGATTACCAATATTTCATCCAAATTTTACATCATTATGTAACATTTCTGGTTGAATTCCATCCTTTTGCCCCCTAACTCCGTCTTTTAATTTTTGCAGCGTTGTTCTAAACACTATTTTTTTAACTAACTCCACAGCGAGTAATCCTCTAGATTAAGATCAGGTGATCTTGGTGGCCATAAATTCACAAAATATCTGCTTAAAATTGAGATGATTTCGTTTTGACATCTGTGTCAACAGTTGTCATGACAACACTTTTGTTTTCCACAAATACAATACAATCCCATTATTTAAGCAATTAGATTTCGTTTACTTTTTGTTGTTGGCTTGATTTGTTAAAATTATATAAGACTTCAAAGTGTAGGTACCCCTAACTTTATAATAACCCCATATCTTAAATGGCTTCTCTGTATAAATATAAATATAGAAATATATCATATAAAATGTCCTACAAAAATTATCACTTAGCCTTAGAGTAAATTGTTGACTCAAACTGCTATGTTGTACTAAATTAAATGTTTTTGTAACTAGCAACCTAGAAAACAGTGTTAGCTTATACAAATTTATGTACATTTCCATCACATGCTGGTATATTTTTAGCGTAATTTGTTTAAGGTGGTATTTAATTTTCATTAACAAATCAACTGATAAGATAATCCAGACAGACAGTGTCGTCGAGCTTCATTAGTATGCCTTCCTAATAATTCTGAGCACGGAGTTAAAAACAGTCACAAACAAATTTGGAAATAACTGTCTCAAACTAGAGTGTGATAAAATGCGTTCTTTACACAATGCCGTAAGCTATGTAAAACACGACGTAGGCTTTGATAAAGGGAAATAACCTTAAAGACACCGATTCCGTTTAAAACAAGGTTAAATGACAAGTAATATCCAATAAATTGCTATCTTACAAGTACAAACGCGAATAGACGTAATTGTCGATGATTGAGACGGCAAGAATTACAAAGCATAAATTGGAAAATTCAACAAGTACTATTATTAATGTCAAATTATACGTGGCCGTTTTATGGTATTGTTAGTTCGGAGAATCATGTAACTCTGTAATTAGAATCTTTAAGTACTGAGGTAAGGTTCTGGTGTAAATCAAACAATTGCCATTTTCTTTATCAGTGCAGTGCTAGGCTAAATTTATGCACGCCGTTCTAATTATAGAATTTTCTGATTATCATTTATTTGTGTTCTAATATTTCCACACACTTTCCAATTTTAGCACTTCGACGTACATATGACGGTTATATCTTCCTTAGCAACATTAAACATTGCGTGAAGCAGTAAAATATCAAACAATTGAAATGGAAAATTTTTATCTGTCAACATTATATCATATTTTTTTTAATTTTTCATACATGGCATCTTCCAAGAAGAGATCTAGGAAAAAGTGTATTATTTAAGAATAATAACGAAAATATTTACCGACTAAAAAATATCAAGCACGTGCACTGAATTTTATTTTATGGTTAAAAATTACTATGCGGAGTATTAAATTTATAATATACATGTGCAAAACTTAATTTATATTAAATTATAATTAGTGAAGTGTCATATATACTAATGTTAGTATCAATATTACTATAATTAATATTAATAGCCAGGCGTTGTGTTAGTAAACGAAGATCTGTTAATTATTTATTAATATATGTACTGCTCAACAAATGAACTGCACTATTTGCATATATTGGTGCAATTTTTAAAAGTATTTTCAAAAGGACAGACATGGAATTTTTTGTAATCTTTCAGAATTGTGTCACTATAAAAAACATTTCTTTTCATAAGTTGATTTAAATAAACCTCAGTCCATTAATAAAATATTATCATTTGAAAATTTTTAATTTTTTTATGTTGATAGTACATTGCATATAAAGTATGCCAAATCGTTGCCAAAATTTTTTTAACGTTCCGAGAAGACTCAAAAAACTATCAATTTCCTTTTTTCCTTCCTCTTATTTTTGTGAAATATAGTTTTTTGTATTTTTTAAAATTTTATTAACATGATTTTGTTAATGCTTCAGTTGACATTTGAGGACATTGCAATTAAATATACTTAATATGAGTATACTATAAAACAAAAACTGTTATATATGTTTTTATAACGTCATGTAACAAATACAATTTTTATGGGTGGTCCAGTTCATTTGTTGCCCAGTATATATAGTACGTCTAGAAAGTGTCCGGAAAAAGTAATTTCTTTTAAGCTTCTTAGAATAGTACATTGTGTATCTAGGACGAAAAGCGTAACATTCCCAGATGACTGTGAATATTGTTGGGCGAGGCGAATGCCGAGCACAACAACACAGGAGTCTGTGAATGTTGCTTTTTGGCCAAGATACACATACTATTTTTCCGCCGATCGATACAAGTAATTAAAAAAACTATGTACAGATTTATTGTAAATTACGTAGCAACGGCTGATATAATGGAATGTTTGACTTTGCTCAACAAAATTTTGTCAATAATGTGTCAGTTTTAGTACGATTGGCGGAAAATAATAGTAGATTATGTTATTAGGAGTAAAAATGATACTTTATGTGGCGAAGCTGAAGCTTATTTAGCCGAACGTTAGTGAGGCAAATAATTCAGATAAGCCACATAAAGTCACTTTTACTCCGAATAACATATACTATTTTATCCGCAAACGTATTCAGATAAATTTAAAATTGGTAAAGAGTAACACTAATTATTAGCCAGTAAATGAATAAAATAATCGTAATACCTAATACAATTTTTCCGTGGTTACGATGCAAATAATTGTACTTTTACAATAAATATTAATAAACTAGTGAGTCACCCGAACTACGCTTCGGTTTGCTAATTTAAGAGAGATTCATTAATAGAAATTTAAAAAAAAAGATGCATCGGTCGGGAATCGAACCCGGGCCACCCGCGTGACAGGCGAGCACTCTACCCCTGCGCCAACCTCGGTTGTTTAAATAACGCGCTACTATATTGATATATGAACATACTGAATCACCCGAGCTAATAGCACACGGCCACAGCAGCTGTCACACCATAAACCACGGCGACAGGTGCTTCGCTCCGCTGCTTAAAGGATTTAATTAAATTAAAACTTTTTCGTACTTTTTTTGAAAATAAAAACCGGCCAACATCCAAGCGTAAAAATTAGCAAAATTTTAAGCCATCATACAATTTAATCGGTCCAGTATCTTCGGAGGAGATAGCGAACAAACGTAGAAAGAATGAGAGCAACGTACATAAAGTACAAAAAAGTTGGTATTTTATCTGCTTAATCAGATAAAGTGACACTTTTACCTTGTCAATAAAGACACATAAGTTGTCACTTTTGTGACGTTTGCGGATAAACATATTTAACATATAGGGTTGTCTTTTGTTTTATACCTGACCTACTACCCTGACAACACGCACCCATGATTTTCTGTTGTTCATGACATTTCTTAAAACTTCAAAATCCCGAATATTTGCTAGACGTTCTTGTTCATGTTTTCATGTTTTAATAACAAATTGTTGTAATAATAAGTATTATTATTTGCTATCGACAAGAGCGGTGTTATATAGCATTAGTACAAATTTTGTTAAAGTAGTGATGTGTTGATGTTCACTAGATTTTTTTTAATACATAAGATTCAGTTTGGACCAGTTTCCATGAATATTTAATTGTTTTTTATCTATTACGTTAATATTTTAAATCAGGTTACGTTCTAATAATGCATCTTTAAAGCCACCTCCATTAATTTCTGTGAAAATTCTGTATACTGATTATGTATTGACTTATTATATTAATAACATGTCCATTAAAAATTGTAAATTCACACAGAAAGTTGCTCCATTTTAAATTATCATTACGTTTTGCATGACATGCTTTATTTATTTGTAGTTTACATAATCAATTAACATAAAAAGCAATACGCTCGATACACAAAAAACACATCGTCCATTTCAATGTCAAGGGAATTGTTAATCTGTGACTAAACTGTTGATCAGTTTTAGATAGCCTTACATATGCCGTTGCCTTATTCCGTGCAGCTACTCTGCGGTTTTTGGAAAACAAAAGCTATTGTAGATTGATTATTATAAATATAAAAGGTATTAGCATATCTGATCATGTTGTTATTCCGTATGTGTGCCAAAAATGGCAGTAGCAGCGCTTTAATGCTAATACTGTGTCAAAAGCTACTAGTAATAGTATGCGCAAATGCGCATGTTCTAAAATGGAAACAAACTTGTTGAAAATAACCTGACTGATTGAAGTAATAGAAAAACCCTTTTCGCTATGATGACTGATTTGATTTTACTAATCGACTGCAGCAGACAAAGTTCATTGGCTGGAAAAGTACGCCCTTCCTGGAATTTATCAATAGAATTTGTGTCCTTTGTAATTCTGATTGACAATGGCGTAGCAAGGAACCGTTTTATAGCTGTGAAATTTAAGTGTAATGTGAACGAGATTAATTAAAAATGTTTACATAAATCTATACCACGTAGAATCTTTATCTAGGTAACTTGCTCAATGATAATATTCACAGTAAGCAATTTTAAGTAAGTAATGAATGTACTTTATTTTTCTAAGTGTTTGTTTGGTATCGTATTAAGTATATTTTTGAACTATTGAAATCTAGAATAGGCAAGGTTCATATTAAGTTGTTAACATTACAAACAATTTCAAAGAATTGAAGTGATTTAACAGTACTTTTAAGTACAGGTGCATAACTAACATTTTTAATGTATAGCGAACTTGACAAAGCACGTTATGATTCTTTATAGGCCGCCTTCTAATTAAATTGTTATTCCTAAGTAAATTAACTGATAAAAATGTGCACCTATCTCAAACCGAAGCATTTAAATCCAATAATTCAAGAATCATTCTGCCTTTTTTATATTTCATTGTACTCACTATCAGATCGACTCTAATAAATCAAATAATTAAGTAAATCAAATTGTCTCTTCGATTCATATTAGTGCAATTTATTAAGATATTATTAGATACTTCAGTGTAAAATGGGTTTAACCATAACCAATGCACTGCCACAAAACGCTGTGAATCAATATTATGCAAAAAACATCACATATTACAACGGTATAACTTATAGCACTCTGATGGCTGTCAAGTCATAGATAAATTATTGTAGTCTAGAGAATTTGTAATCTTCACAATTATTTGAAACATTGGTGTAACCATAGTTCTTTATTTCTACAATAACCAATAACACTGTATGTTAGTAAAAAAACAAGTGTTTATTCCACATGAACTTTGATTGATAGTATATCTTCAAAATAGCGACCTTTAAATAAAATTAGCTGATACAGATGTTCCAAGTGCATGACCCTTCCCAATCTTGCATCCAATACGAAGTGTACGTAAACAAACTAGGAAGTATTTCCTCTCCATGGGCATCACTTCTCGTTGAAACGACTATCCTAGCGCTACGAGGAAGTGGTCTCCTCGAGTAAAAATGACAGAGCCGTTAAACACATCTGATAAACTTGCTGTGATTAACAGAGATCATTGTGCAACTTGATTGCCCTGGTTCGGTAAAATCCAGATGCATAAACACAAGCTAAGGTATGGAATTGTATCTTTGATTACACGTTCTACTGCCGCTAGCGCGTTTTGTAAGTGTGCAATTTTTGTTTTTTGCTTGAGCAACCTGTTCTAGAATACGAACGTTCTCTGCACCGAAAAGGCACCCGCCTGAGCACGTGATGAAGGCATGAGAATACCAGTGTTCCAGGTTCTTTGACGTCATACACGTACATCAGTTATTTTGTGGCGACTACTAATCTCACCGATTACGTCATTAATCTAGATTACTTACTCCTCAACTTGATATACATGAACATCTTTACATTGTCGTAGACCTTGCCACCTAAAAAGGTGATAGTTCTCGTTGCCCCAAAAAATCTAATCTAGAAAGCATGCGTTCAATGACAACACGGGCGACTATTAGCAAATGTGAACGCAACTGATTATTTCAGTTGAACTATCAATCTTATATACTCTATTCACTATAGTCCCGGATTGTCAATGTCAAAATCCAATTAAAAACAATCCTTTATATCATGGTTAATATTTTTAAGTCAAGCTATAGGTAACTAGAAACAATTAATAAAGCTACTAATGTCAAAACTATAAATTATAGGTTATATTTCGAACTGACTTAAGCAAAAATAAATAAAAGTTGCCAGGTAACAAAAACCCAAATTTTCAAAATTACGTTTTGCGTTGTCCAACCTAGTAGTAACAAAAAAAACCAATAGAAATTCAACAGTGCTGCCATAAAACGTCATTTTTGACAATCCGGGACCATAGTGAACAGAGTATAGTCCAGTCAAATGGTGCTGAAAAAGGGCGAATAGGAGAAAGTTTTGGTGGAGTTTTGATATTTGGTTCCTATATGTTTTTTGGGTCGCTGAACACGAATATCAGGTTTGCCAACAAAAATTTTGACCGGAAATACGTTTTTTAGGCAAATACGGTGTAAAAAACCGATTTTTGTAGTTTTTCTAAAATTACCCGAAAGCTATCCATTTTTCGTAGATATTGAACCTACATGAAATGAAAGAAGATATTTTATGTACTTGAGGTCAAATGGTAGAAAATAGGGGAAAGTTTTGGTGGAGTTTTGATATTTGGTTCCAATTTGTTTTTTGAGTCGCTGAACACGAATATCAGGTTTTCCAACAAACATTTTGACCGGAAACAGGTTTTTTAAGCAAAAACTGTAAAAACCAATTTTTTTTTTAGTTTTTCTAAAATTACTCGAAAACTATCCAATTTCGTAAAAGTTGAACGTATATGAAATAAAAGAGGATAAAATTTTCTACATTTTATGTACTTGAGGTTTTTTTTCACCAATCTATCGTTCAGCTGCTAAAGCGCTAAGAACTTATAGTCGAGTCACATGGTAGAAAATAGGGGAAAGTTTTTATATTTGGTTCCTATATGTTTTTTGGTTCGCTGTACGCATATATTACGTTTGCCAACAGTTCATTTATTTTCGTTTTTTGCTTTTAACACCTAACTTTGCGACGCTTTCGCGGCTGAACGATAGATTGGAGAAAAAAAACCACAAGTACATAAAATGTAGAAAATTGTATCCTCTTTCATTTACGAAAAATGGATAACTTTCGGGTAATTTTAGAAAAACTTTTTAAAAACCGGTTTTTACTCCGTTTTTGCTTAGAAAAACGTGTTTCCGGTCAAAATTTTTGTTGGCAAACCTAATATTCGTGTTCAGCGACCCAAAAAACATATAGGAACCAAATATCAAAACTCCACTAAAACTTTCCCCTATTTTCTACCATTTGACTGGACTATTAATCAAAATTATATAGTCTACAAGATATGTAATAGTCGATATGCTTTTCATACAATCAGCAATCCATTCATTAAACCTATAAAAAACATTGCAACGCCTGTTCCTAGGTTATTTACTATTTATCATTTCAGACCCACATAAACAAGTTGATACGATTTCCAATACTAGCCATGGTAGATTGGTAGGTAACAGAGAATACAGAAATCGCTAGCCTATAAATGCTGTGTCTAAATGCAAAAAAAGTATTTTCCACGACCAGGCACGTAACTAGAAATGTTCTCTAACGGGGACACGCCAGGGGCGACTTGCTATTAAACAGGGGCACACAATAACCACGATAGATATTTCTCTAACTGTAATTACAATAATAGCAATAATATCAATACTACTCGTATATAGCAAAGAATGAAAAACAATCATATTGTTACTATAGTATATTCGCTTCTGATTTCTATAGTACGAGACCAAGGCCGTATTTGAGGGGGGGGGGGTTGAAGCCTCCCTCGAAAGTATAAAATTGGAGATGCGTTTACTTCGTCTGCTTACAGAATCGCAACGCAACCTTGAACTACTGATAACTGGCTCAAAAATTCGCAAGTCACAAAAAAACGCTTTCATCGTTACATCTTCTATTACCAAATATGTGCAAAAGACACACGGTGGAGGTAAAAAACTTTTCTTTGTACAATCAATTTTTGGACCTCGATTCGTTGCCTGCAGATTTACAACTATGGCAACAAAAGTGGATTCAGCAGTTGAGAGTCAAGTTGATAGCCCAAACAATGCCGTCGAAGAATGATCACAATGTAATCAATCTATCTTTCCAAATATTTATATTATTTTAAAAATTTATTGCCGCATTACCTGTATCAACAGTTATAGCGGAGAGGTCATTTTCAACGTTCAGACACCTAAAAGGTTATTTGCGGAATTCAACTGATTTTTTTGTGCTACTTCAACCCACTCCGAATTTTTCCCTAGATACGGCCCTGTACGAGACAATGATTTATTGTTTGTCAGAATTCCAAACATAATATAAAAAAAATCAAATAAAAAAAATTATGGACTCTTTAATATAGGTGCTCGTCTAGACCTAACACAGAGCCAGACTTAACTGGAAAGAATGGGTTTTGCTGGGAAGTATAACTTCAAAATCGATAGAATTTGACTTTAACTGGTCAGGCAGCTTCACAATAGAAGAAACAATATTTACACATACGAAACAGTCACCCTAAGACACCTCATATTGTGCAAAAAGAAGCGAATATACTATAGAAATGTATACCACATTGATAAAAAGAAACAACTTTTTAACAAAGTAACAGTATCAAATTAATAAGTTACTCCCCATAGTTAGTATTTGCAGGTGTTGTTAATGTAGTATTATTCGTCTATTCATATGATGAGTATCAAATTAATCCGCCATTTTTAAAGTGTCTGAATGTTTAAATTCTGCTAAATGACATAGTAACTCATTCTTTTTTGTAAGTATAAGCTTTAGTGCGTCGTAACGAAGAAAACGTTATATTGATAGGGTTTCTATGTCCGAAGTACATACATATTGGCACCAAAAAGTCAAATTAATTTTTTGTGTGAGTGGGACAATGGAGGGGGGGGGGGTTATGAGGGCTTGATCCGCCATAGCCTTCTCTTAGTTACGTACCTACCACGTACTAAGCTTATTTTTTATTATATGTATATTATGAATCATTTCTTTTCCAAATATCGAAGGAAAAAATATGAAACCTGGTACAAAACAATCAACAAGAGACTGCGTGCTTTTTATTTACGTAGTATTGTAACTAATCAGCTTTCTCTAATGCAACGTCCACATGCGTATATATGAACCAAAAATGGAAGTGAATTTGCCATTCGTCAAGTAAGTAAAATAGGTAAAGTGTAACATTCCTACAACTTATGGATCTAGATCGTTTTATATACTTCAGTGGATTCTAAATTATTTACTATTACAATAAAAAATTAATTTGAATAATGTAGCGTGACTCACTATTAATGTGCACGGAGCAAAAAACTGATATTAGACTTTGCTTTAACAGACAAATAAGATCAGCATGTAAATCTACTAGTTGTGCAAGTTCATTTGTATGCTTATGCTTTACCACTCATAATGGGTTTCTAGCAAAAGACACAACTGAAAAATACAAATTGAATCAATTTTACGATCCCGTTTGCATGATAACAAATTTTGGGTTAGCATTTTTAAGATTATAGCCTAAAAAGAAGTCATTGAGCCTTAAGATTGTATATAATTTGCCCACACACTTTTACCTATGACCTTTTCTTATTTCCTCCTCGGTTAAAATTCAAATTAAAAGGTTGGCTAGTTGAAGATACTTCTATTATTAAAAAAACACACTGGGGAATGCTCAAAATCTGACTTTCTCATAGGACCGAAAAGATGTATATTTTTATACCATTTTACACCGTAATGGTAGATGGAACTTGATTAAGTATATTTTTTTTCTTGCAGAGTCGAAACGTCATTGCACTATCTTGTATTTACATTAAAGATTATCTGCTCCTCTAAAATCTGACTGTAGTATTTATTAGTAGCAGCTTATTTGGTGTGATTACATATATGCTAAATTGCAGTCACCACTGCCATTCTTGTTATATATCAATGTTTAAATTAAACAGACATAAGTACGCTTAATTAGCTTTATTACATTGTTACATAAGACACTTTGTATTCGCTGTGTAGTAAGAAATTAATTTGCACTTTAAAAAATTACTTAATATTCAATTGCCAACCATTGAAAAACCTTTACTTCTAAATATATTCATTACACCACTCGTCACCGTCACGTATGTCACACAATTCAGCAGGCCGTGGTCATTACGCTTAGTTTTGATACTTTCCATAAAAGTGTACGAATAAGAGTAGAATCCAAAAAAGGAGAACGTAACCTAATTCAGAGCACACAGTGGGGCAGGCTTGTAGATTAGCCGAAAAACTAATTTTGTTTTGTTACACAGGTTTTTTGTCACATAATCTAGTTTCAAGGTTGTTGATTTGTAATTATTACAATTACGTTATAAATAACTTATCAACTTTGATTGAAAGAACATGATTGGAATGAAAAAACAATACGTCTTCTGTGAGAAGGAGATCATTCGGTTGGTAATAACAATTTGTAAATTACAGCAATATTTTAATGCCTAACAAACATTTTACAAGAAATTTCCTCCGCCGTTGCCTTCCTTACTTTGTCCTAAAACTGCTTGTAATATGGTTTGATGCTGAAGAAATATAAATTAACTTTTACTATATATTCCTTTATCAAAAGCAGGGCGTCGTGCTGTAGAATGAGAACGAAATTATTTACATACATTTTCAATAACAATAACGCGTAGGTACGTTGTTTTCGTGGTTCTGTGTAATAATGCGAAATTGTTTGACCTTCTCGTTAAATATATTTCCTGTAGTTCAGACAAAACATTCCAACTATGTGTTTATGTGTGTTTTTACTAAGTAGCATCGTGCTAGCAAATTCTGATATTGCAGAAAAGTAATAACTATTTGCCCGTGCTTACACTAGTTTTTGATTTTGGTAATCTTTATTGGTTGTGCGTTATGGTAATTACTTGTCATAGTTAATTACTACTTATTTTCAAAACTAAATTTCACTCTCAATTATTTTACTATTAAAAAAAAATAATATTTATTCATGAAATCAGGTAATAATATCAACAATAACTATATAGGTATTTAATTTAGAAAGAAAACATTTGTTTGCTGTAATAAATGTGATATTCATTCAATATTTTATTTTATAGAACGCACAGTGATTCTTCCCAATTTAAGATTTAGTACCTGTATCATTTCAGTAGCTTCTGGTTATGAATCTGATATGTAATAATAAAAACAGGACATGTAAAACTATAACTATGAAGAACTAAGAAACATTGAACATTAAGCAAATCTATGAACAACGAAAGTGCTGGATAGCACAGCGATGTAACAGGAAACGTTATGAAAAGCGGTAATAGTATTGTTGTGGTCAGCGTGCATATATGGTGCCAGTCATTATTCAGTAGTGACCTTCAAATTTCCGTTTGCAAATGGTAGTATTATTTATTTACTTTTATTTAAAACAAGCGCAGGCATTTTAATGGACCATTTTCATTACTACGAAAAGTTAAAAAATTTCAAGTTTTTGCGACCAACAAACATTTTTTTACAGTAGCAATAGCGGTTATCTGCTATGTTCTGGTTTTCTTCCAAACATCTTAGATAACATATCAAAGCCTATGGAGCTACAGCTTTATTACACTAATAAATTTTCACGAATCTTTTTATTATGAAAGAGTCTGCTCTATTTTTAGTAATAACTATTTTTTGTTTGTGCATAGTTACTCAGTCTCAGTTTGAGATAATACCTGCGACTGTCTTTTTAGTTTTTATATTGTAATTCTGAAGAAATTGAAATTTCATCATTTTTATTACTACCCACTACACCAGTATTGCATACTTTTCTCTTTGCATTAAATGTTCTGTTGAAAAGTGAAATAATTTTAAAGTATACACCAACCTCTACACCGCAAGGTGAATGAGGTTACAGATAATACATATATGCATACATACATATTATTATTGTTTATCATAATAGTACGTACATGTATAATCTGTAACCCCGTATACCGTTTTACTCAAGTAGTAACAACTAAAATTAAATCACTGAAATGTTGAATATCAAATTTATATTATTCCTAAATTGAGAACAGAAATTTACACAAGCTATTATTATTTTTAAAAGTCATAAAAGTGACTTGGCAGACAAGGTAAATGCGTTACTTTAATGCCGAGGCATAAAAGTGGTTACTTTTACGCCGGTAGAGTAATAGTATATTACGCAACAAGTTTAGAAAAGTTTTACTGAACAAGTATGGCTGTTTTGAGGACGAGCGTTAGCGAGTACTTAAACGGCCATACGAGTTCATTAAAACCAGTTTTCTAACGTGTTGCATATACTATTTTATCGCAGTTCATAAGAAATGTACAATATTAAATTTTTACATAAAAGTGACATTAAATGTCAAAAGATAACCAAGCTGAGCAGAACTCGTTTCTATGTACTAAAGCACAATAAGCACGTACAGTTGATGTTATGCGTTTGGCAGTACTGGAGTGTACTGTTGGTAACAATGTAAGTCTATGTCAAATTCGAGGTTAGCAGGTTAGGTTTTGCGTCAATCTGTGTCAAAACTGACGCAAAACCTAACCTGCTAACGTGGAATTTGGCATAGACTTAGAGTGTCACCAACAGTACACTTCAGTACTGCCTAACTTAAAACGAATCGCCGTTGCTATGCACAAAAGTATTGCTAATGCAGAAATGTACCACATTTCTAAACGATTTTGCATGTAGAAATGTAGTACATTACCAAATGAAATGCTATAAAAATACTTCAAAACTTGATTAGCTTTCGAATATTTTTGACATCGGCCTTCTTGATTGTTGGGAACTGACGTAGACGTCAATTCTCGATAGTTGTAATTTTTAATATATATATTTACTTATATTAGTTCGGGTGTTTGGAAATAAAATAGCATATGCTATTTGGAGTAAAAGTGGCTTTGTGCGCCTCGCTTGGACTTGTCTGACTCTTTAATACGTTCGTCAGTCAAACATGTCCGGTCTTGCCACACTTATAGTATTGCTTTTACTCCTAATAACATAATATACTATTCTTTTAAATGAAGTAATCTGTCATTTTATGTTACGTAAGGTACATTAGCCACATACCTATAAATTGTATACTCTAACATATAAAAGATCATTAAGATAAAAATTGTTGGAACTGAAATGTTTGCCAAGCGATAAAACGTGCTACTAAATATTTATGGTATTTCTTTATCTTTTGCATTAATTATATGTTAATTTTCTCAGTGTCGTTTGTTTTAAAACCACTTCCACTTCTGTTTCTAACATAAAATATTCCATAACATATATTTTTGAAAATAGTGATGCTCTTTTTACACAAGTTATACTAACAAAATACTTAAAAAAGAAAGGCAAAGAAGCAGACCCATCACTATTTTTTAAAATTTCTTTAACTACTGCGTCCGAAATGATAATTAAAATAAGAATTTATAGGTTGGAAGGAGCATTTGACATTTTGTAAATTTTGTATCACAGATTTCGCCTTGCCTTTTTTGTTCTAAATATGGTTTCGTATGTAAAAGAGACATTAACAATCAGGTATTTTTATCGTCAGCTTTAACCATCCACGATATTTGATAGCATCTGCATTGATATTTATCTTTCGCTAATTCAGCTTGATATCCTTTGACACCTAATATTTGAAAACAGAACGCATGTTATAAGTTTAAATGAGGTATTGTATTTTTTTTTCTTTTTGAACAGAAGAAGTCTCCACTTAATTTAAGATAAATTTTCTATTTTTGCAGGAGCCCAGATTGGGAAGCATTTTCCATAATCCTGTAAAAAGTGTCTAATGTAGTAAAGGACTAAACTGGAACACCTTGTAGTGTGTTTATATTTTGACAAAAATGTTAACCAATACAGGAAAAGTTTAAACAACATTAAATAATATACTTAATCTAATGCTATATCAAATATAATTTACACAATGGAGTTTTAGTGCCAATAATAAGGAGCATGTGGTAGTTACCTAACAGAATACGAATCAAACATCTAATAAATAATTACACTAAAATATAAAAACTAGCAAGTCATCACACTGTGTCTCTGAATATGCATTGATTTGTCCTTAAACGAGTTTTCCCCATCGCTGCTATCTACATCGACGAATCTCCTTGGAGCAGGCGAATGCATGGCTGCATATCTTCGTTTTAAAATTTCATGAAGATCGTTTCTAATATCTGGACCCTTCCACCGCGACTTACTATTAGCACCTATAGGAGTTTTCTGAACAGGTCGGAGTTTTACATTGGTAAGATCTTGAAGTACCTTCGAGCAATTACTATTTCCTTCCTTGACTGGGTTTTCCCTTTTAATGGGAGTGGAACACAAGTGTGAAGGTAATGGAGGTGGGATTGGAATCTTACACGAAACCAAAGGAAGTGCAGTCTGAAATTCCTTTTTAGCTAAATTTGGTTCCAATAGCTTTGTAATTTGCTCCCTTAATAGCTTCAATTCCTCCTGCAAAGAATTCAACTGATTGGTGGGCGCGGAATGCTGACAGCAACACGAAGTCCGAGGTCTGAAAGGTTTTCTGGCAGACACCGAATCTGTATCCGTGCAGTCATCTGCCGTCTGGGCCGAATCCAGACTGAAATCGAGGGCAGAATCCCAATCATCTTCGGAATTTGCCATTTCTTGTCTCAGTTTCAACACGGCCTGATTCACGGCAATTCTCCGACGGGGCCCGAAAAACCAGTCCGGTAATTCGTTTAATAGCACACACATTGTCTGGCGCGATCTTACCTTTGCAAAATAGCTTCCCATCAATTACTTTATGGAAATTTTGCAGCTTTTAAAAACTTGCTTTCAACGTTTAGCTGACAGTAGGTTTTGTTTTCGTGGTAGTGCGATTTCTCACAACTCGAAAAGGTGATTGCTGTCACGGGGCGCTAGGCGAGGTCTAATTTGTTTACTTGACCTATTGAAGACCTTGGTGGAGGGATAGTAAGTAGGTAGGTAATTCTACCGATGATAATAATAAGTCGGAAGTAAAATATTCCAGGCAGCCTCTTGCTCCCTGTGGAAAATTCCATGGATTTTGCATACTGATCGACGCTCGTGCAGTTGTGTAGGTGTGAATAGTTGTACAATTTGTTAACTCATCCTCTAACTAATTCCGTTTCAAGTACATTTCGATTACTATTAAAAACCGCACCTGCATTGTGGTTAAGAAAGATTTTTTACAATTATTTACAATATTCTGTTTTAATCAACTTTTGTTCTATATATCCTATAAAATAATGCATTAGCAATCACCATTTGCGTGAAAGGGACCTATATTTATGTTAACCGCTTAAAAATGCACTGAAATTAGCTACCTCACTTCTATTTGAATGATTTTGCCTTCACAGTTCTGGTAGCAGGTACGGGATTTTAATAAATATTTTGATTTCACTTGATCTGTATCGGAAAATACAATCGTTTTCGAGATAAAGCTCATTTTGGAATTGGAATATTTGTTATGGCGAGACATTTCAACAGTAATAATACTCATAGACTGTAATTTCAAGGAAATACTCCAGCCCATGATGAACGCCTTCTCAAAAACAGTAAAGGGCTTTACTCGGAACTTCCATTGCAGGTTGAACTTGAAACTAAAAATTTCGAAAATATCTAAGGAAAAAATAAATTTAATATTTTGGTTCCAATATATGTATATTTTCATCAAGGGTAAAAACCTGAGGTAAGTGCAAAATATGAATTTTATTTAACCAATACTTCCTGAGTTAAAGCAAAAATAGACAGAATCTTATTTTTTAAGGTGCTCACGCAGTATATATTTGACCAGGATATTCACTGTCCTGCCAGATAGACATACAATCCACAAAATATCGTCTTCCTCCAAGTACTTTGATAACTATACCGCCAACGCACGGACAAACAGAAACACGCACAGACAGACGAACAGACAGTCAGACAGATAAACAGACAGAGAGACAGAACGGAATTCAGAAAACACCCTGAAATGTGAAGATCTGAAGAAATCTCGGACGGTAATTTTTTCATGATTATAATACTTCCTTCGCATTAGGCGGGAGAAGTAAAAAATGTTAGATTAAAACTGACTTCAAATACTCTATCTCTATCTACTGAATTTTTCAACACAAATCAAGTAAATCTTGTTATGTGAAATTAAAATATCGTACCTACCTACGGTACCAAAAAAATTGATATAAAAATTATCCCCTTTAATGTCCAGTGGATTGGATATCACTCTTCTCTTTCTTCCGGTGTTATCGACGACCGATACTAGTGTTCAATTCTCCATATCTTTCTTCATCTCTAAACTCAGTGACAGTCTTCTTTTCCCTCTATCCTGCCAATCATGTTAACCTACAACATTCGGCATTTGAAATTGTATAAGGCATTAATGAAGCCACATCACATTAAGTCTGAACTTTATACGATAAGTAGTTTTTAAGTTGTAAAAATATTGAAAATTAAAAAGTTCAACTTCTCGGGCGCATAACTTTTTAATGGTGCAGTTTTACTAAGGTACATTTGACTCTGCAGCTTGACTAATCCAGCTTGACCCCCGGTGAAAATCGGAACTAATGTTAGCATCTAGTAATTCGCAAGTTTCATATTAGTAACATATTTGACAACTATCGTGTTGTCATTACATTTTTAACCTTATTTTAGCTAAATAACACAATAAATCAGAGGCGTACCAGTTGCTTTGCCACCCGCTGTTGGTCTTCTATTTTAAATTCTTCTTTGATGAAGTTAAAAACGTTATTAATAGTTTCTCGACTTTGACCGTTTATTACCTTATTTTTAACTTTCTAACGAAATGTTATTGGTCTAATAAAAAGGAAAATTACTTGAGATTTAAAATATAACCAAAGTTTATATGTTTGACAGTTACGTATTTACACATATTGCCAATTCAGTGAAATCTGTTGTGATCACAGTGTCTTTCATTGTCTACCCTGACGGTCAGTGTAACATTATTGTTGGCCCACTTTGTATAACAGAAAATTTGTATTTAATAGTACTAGCACAATAGTATATTATATCATGAGGGACTAAAGTGCACCATTTAATCCCGCGAGTGGAGTTTGTTAGCTCGAGGGCGAAGCCCGAGGGCAATAACCACTCAAGGGATTTAGGCACTTTAGTCCCGATGTATATACGCTATTTTTTGCACTTTTGGGAACATTATCATCAAACATTTCCAAAATTTGGAATCTGTCAATTTGGAAACTGACAATTATAATTTATTACAAACTGAATTGCAGCAGGTCCTGGATAGCCTGAATCAGTTGGCAGTACTGAAGTGTATTGTCAGTATATGTCAAATTCGAGATTTGCAGGTTAAGTTTTACGTCAGTGGGTGTCAGATGACAAACAAAACCTAACCTACTAACCTCGTGTGTACATAAATTTACCATAGTTACGGTATCATTTTTACTTTAGTCCCTAGGGATTAAATGAGTTACTTTAGTCCCTAGGGATTAAATGATCTACTTTAGTCCCTGTTTACGGGGACTAAAGTATCAACTTTAGTCCCGGAAGTGCAAAAAATATTATTTAATTAGAGTTCATTTCATCTATTGAACGCCACTGCAATTCAAAATTGAATTTGGTAATACATAAACATCTACACACTAGATTTTAATTCTGTAATTTTATTTCATGTTAAAGGTTATCCTTTCTATTCCATTTCGTAATTTTGCCAAATATTACTATCAGCAACCTTCTTCATTTTATTATTTACTTGACTATCAAGCCGAACTTTCACAGTAATTTAGCATTTACTATGGGAGTTGTGGTAACAAATAATAACTTTAGTAACTAATAGAACAGAAAATGCTCTATATTGAAAAAGGTGTTCACATTCAATTCTGATTGGTAAATATGAGAAATATTAAAAGCTAAATACACTCTCGTTTTCCTTTTTTAAAACTGCGGATATACCCAATATTTAAATACGCAGTCCGTTTTTAATGTGTGGAATGTTTTGAAGCACTAGAATCCGTATGTTGGCTATCCAAAATATGTACTTGAACTTTACCAGGTTTTGCAATCGTGGGGTTCCAGGATGTTGCTCTGAATAGATCACCTTTAATTAAGTCGAGAAATACCTGTAATTTTTCCCATGCAACATTAGTATTGGATTTTAGGTTTAACAAACTCGAATTCAATTTTCAACTGAAAATTCAACAAAAATATTATTATAACCAGCATTCTTACCTTTTGTCCAGATAAAAGGAATAATTGTAAAAGCCTAAATTTATTTTACAGTTTAAATTAAAGCAAAAATGTAAGTGCGAAGAGCGTATTTATTTCAAATTGTGCAGAATACTGAGTAGAATACTTCACATATAGAACATGAACATTGTGTACGATAATGTATGTGGATGTTTTATAGTTTATTTTATGTTGAGTTATTTACTGCAGAAATGAAACGACGATAACATTGTTCTAATATAATAGCTTACTTTTAAAAATACCTCTATTTTAACAATGCTTCCTTAAAAATTACTTTGTTGTTATATTTAACTAAGAAAATACTTGGTATGGTGGTGCTGTGGGTTTGATTATTAACTTCGTTTAGTTATAGAGAAACTAAAGTATTGTTTTCAATTAATCAATTTCCCTATAAAGCAATAAAGAATTTGCCAGGATAATATCACTTAGTAATAATCAAATGCACTAATATGATAAGAAACAATGGTAAATTTCTGTAGTCAGCTAATAGAAAAATGGTTTTGATGTTGGTAATATATTTGAAAATAAAAGCTAATAATGGTAATACTGGCGTCTGTCAGAAATTAAAATAAATTATTGGTTTTGTTACACCTTCACGTTATAAAAATAGTTCACTGAAAGGATATATTAATCTTACTGCCAGACAATGTATCTACTTAGTTGAAACGGATCTGATTCACATTAATAAATATAATTATAAATCGAAAAAGAAAATAAATAATACAACTCGTATTAACATAATTGTATAATTATTACCAGCATTCTAATTAATTATATTTTAAACACTTTCAAAATGGATATTTTTAAGCTCACTTGGCAATCCTAATTTTAATTGCATATTTTAATTACTAGCTGGAGATACCCGGCGTTGTTCGGGTAAAGAAAGAAATCTTGATTACAAACGTCAATAAGCGACAATTCACATTGTTAGTCGTTGGCAACCATCTTATTGTTTTATTATAGAAACTTTAAACCCCATTTCTCACTCTTAGGGGATGCATTTCGAAAAATCCCTTCTTAGTGCACCTCTACAGTGTACAAAGAATCACCATGCAAAACTTCAGCTACCTGAAGGCTTTGTGGTTCCTGAGATACAGTGATGGAGTGAGTCAGTGAGTCAGTGAGTCAGTGAGTCAGTGAGGACACTGAATTTTATATATTTAGATTATTATCAACGATCCATCGTTCAATTTAGATATCCTTCGAATGCGTATGCACATACAAAGGTCACTAGGAAAGTTTTATAATTAGTGCAATTAGGGGACGAGGGACAGTGGGCTGTTAATAGTGTGATTGCTTGTTCAAACCTATATTTGTAAACAAATTTGTATGCATCTGCTGTAGCAGCTGCCAGATTGAATGTGTTTGTATATTCTCCCTATAGTCAATCCTATTTTCCACCCTGTGATTTCTGCTTCATCCTGTATGTGAGGAATTGAATTAGAGGAAGACAAGTTTTAACTGAGGTGCTGCTCAAGGCATGTGTGAAAAGAACACACAACTTCCAAAGCAAACTTGGATGGGTGGATTCGACGATTAGTTTCGAAGAATACAAAGGTGTATTGAATGTGAAGAAAACTCATTTTGGAAAACCTTCTTATTTTCATTTGTCTGTAAGGGAACTTAAAAGCAATGGTAGAGTGCGTTGGTAATTTTTAATATAATCCGTATAGTATTACAGAAAATAACTAATTCTCTTGAATTTTTGTAACGTTCCAGTTGGCCCATTTTGCATTCGAAAAAAATTATAATACAATAATAAATCTACTCATTTCCAATATTTTAACTGTCTATTACTAAATTCATGTCTACAAAAATTTTTAAAAATGTTAACTGGTTAAGGCCTTGGTTCTCAAAGCGTGTTCCGCGGAACACTGGTGTTCCGCGATGCACTTTCAAGTGTTCCGCGAAAAAACCAAATATACAATTCAATTAGAAATTGTTTGAAAATAAAAATCAATTCAATGTAAAATTTACACGTACTATTGCGGAAATATAAAGCGGGACACTAAAATTTGGCTAAGCTAAATTGTCGTAATGAATTCATTGTCGATGCTTTCCCAAGCTGCTTATATTGCATTAACCAGTTCTTTTTGGTTCATAGGCATGTGGTAGATATGATTTCATAAATAATTAGGAAGGCACAATTGCAACATTCAAATAGTGAAATATTGCCTTACACGCTTACAGGACTTGTCCCGGTTTATATTTCCGCGACTGTACCATTCGGCTTTGTATGAATAAAAATATCTTTCGGGTTAAAATTACTTCTTGGAAACATAAAATATTATTGCAGTTATCAAAATTCTGCTTATGCCGATTGTAGATTAATTGTAGATTTCACAATTCAAGTCTGGCGTCGTTACGGATGTCGGGCGAATGCGTGTTACTCTACTCTTTCGCTAGGAATCCCCTTCGGTGAATTAGTTGAGAAACGGGCCCGACATCCGTAACTACACTTTAATTGTGGAATAGGCTTTAGACAAAGATCTCTCTACATATAATTTAATTAAAGCTATCAATATATTCGCCTGTTAATGTGACTCATATGCAGTTCAAATTTTAATTCTCTTAATTTGCATTTTTTGAATTAATTAAATTTAGGTAAGTTTTGCACCATATTATTTATTGATTTATATTGCATTTTTTTTAATTTATAGTAATGGATAATTTCGTCGTAAAGAAACCTCGTCTTGATTACGATAATGACAATGCTACTGCTAGCACTAGTGGAATTGAAGAGAATGAAGAAAATAGAAAAATTGTGAAATCAACTCGAAATGTGAATCGTTTGTATGACGAACAATACTTAAAATTTGGATTTACCTGGACCGGAAATACAGATTGTCCAACTCCTCTCAGCATTGGTGCGGAAAGAAATTAGCCAATAGCGCGATGGCACCCGCTAAATTAAGGCGTCATTTGACAACTGAACATAAAAATCTTTTAACAAAAAACAAAGATTATTTTAAAAGGCTTTTAGAAATGCAAGGCAAACAAAGAAAACAACTTGAAAAAACAATGAAAGTAAGTGATAAAGTTCAACTTACGTCGTATAAAATTGCTGAGTTGTAGCATTAAAATTAAAGCCACACACGATAGCAGAATCTCTCATTTTACCTGCCTGCTGTGAAATAGTGACAATTATGTTTGGGGAAGAAACCAAGAAGGAAATTTTGAAGATTCCGGTATCTGATGATACGATTCGTAGAAGAATTAATGACATGTCCTGCAACATTGAAACAACAGTCGCAGGTAAGCTTGTTAATATGCCTTTTGCATTACAAGTAGACGAATCAACTGATATAAGTGGCAAGGTGCAGCTCTTAGGCTTTGTACGATTTATTTATGAACAAAAGATAATAAATCAATTATTATGCTGCAAAGAACTTTTGGGTCGTACAACTGGTCAGGACTTGTTTGATGCAATAACATCGTATTTGAATGCTTTAAAATTATCATGGGATCATTGTGTCGGTATTTGTACCGATGAAGCAGCGTCCATGACGGGATCAATCAAAGGATTTGTGGCTTTAGCTAAAACCATAAATTCAAATATAATATTTCATCATTGTTTCTTGCACCGAGAAGTACTTGTCATAAAGACAATGCCCAAGAAATTAAACGAAGTAATTGACCACGTAGTTACCATGGTTAATTTTATTAAAATGAGACCGATGAAAAGCCGAATTTTCAAACAACTTTGTTTATCGATGGAAGCAGATTATGTGTGTTTGCTTCTTCATACCGAAGTGAGGTGGTTGTCACGAGGAAAGGTTTTAAATCGTGTGTTGAAATTAAAAAAATGAATTACTTGTTTTTTTTAAACAGAAAATCAAAAAACTTTTGTAAATTATCTAAAAAATGATGATTGGTGCTATAATTTGGCGTATGTCTGATATTTTTGAATACTTTAATACTGTCAATATAAGTATGCAAGAAAAAGAAGAAAACATTCTTACATCGACTGACAAATTATGTGCAATGAAGAAGAGAGTTTTACTATGGAAAAGACACGTAAGAGAGAGAAACACAGAAGTGTTCTCCTCTGTGCAAAATACCAACGAGGCAATCGTTTCTTTCATAATGGAACATTTATCAACAATAGAAGAAAAATTTGAAAAATATTTTCCATTGTTAAACACAGAACAATATGATTGGATAAGAAACTCGTTTATTTCTTCCGAATTTTCTAGTTTTACTTTGAATGAAGAAGAAGAATTGACGTCGCTTTCTTCAGATCGTGGAATAAAATTACAGTTCCATGAAAACACTCCTGAAAATTTTTGGATCTCTGTTAAAGATGAATACCCGAGTATAAGCAAAAAATCCCTGAACATATTATTGTTATTTTCCACGTCATATCTTTGCGAAGCACGACTATGGTCAATATAAAGACAAACATACGCGAGAGACTAGGGAATTTAGATGAAGAAATGCGTGTGGCGTTATCATTTATTCGTCCCAATATCGCTGAGATATGTAAAGATCGTCAAGCTCATGAATCGCATTAAGTTTGAGGTTTTTTTAAAAGTATTGTAATTTTAATTGTGTTTTCAATAAATATATTTGCATCAATCAATATCGGTACATATTTTACTTATATACATATTATTTTCTAAAAGTAGCACTTGGAAGCAGGGGGTTGCCAATCACACGCTGCAACACGAGTGTTTTTGCGAATATTATTCTGTTTTTTATTGCTCTTTTGGTTTCAAAAAGGTTAGCAACCCGCCCCCCTGTTTTAAAGTTTATGCTGTATTGTAGATGTTCCGCCTAAAAATATATCAGAGTTTAGTGTTCCCCGAATTCGAAAAGTTTGAGAACCAAGGGGTTAAGGGTCTGTCTCCAAAGGGTTAGTTTTGTGTTTTTAACTAAATATGTCCAGTCACTTTCCTACATCCTTCCGTACTGATTATTCATCAGTTCGTGTGTATTTAATTGATATTAAGATATGTATCATGCACAGTAATCACATTCAAGGCTTAGAACGAATGCAATATTCAGCTAGGAAAGTCACTACCATACTGCTTTTGGTTATTTTATGTAATTGCCTTTTTCTTCTGTTTATATAAGAAGGCTATAATATTTTTTTTAGTTTTAATTGACGGATATCATAAGATTTCAAAGCAGGTAATAAATCTTGGATGAATAATGTAACAGTAAAGAATAGAACGTGTCTACCTTAATTACCTATTTTGAATTATATCTAATGTGTATAATTTATAAATTATGTATTTATCAATGCTGTTTGCGCTCTGATGTAGCATCGAAATTCCCAAATTGCTCCACTGCTGAACGCATAGACTAGAGCATCTGTGATCTCTCAATCTACTTAAGTAGATCATTATACTATTAGCGGAAATCGCAATGTTGGTTTTATGCGTATTAACTGTGCTTGGTTACTCAAGTAGCAATTTGCGGCTATTTCCGAGGACTGCGTTATTGTGGAGCTGTTGTTCCAGTATCGGCTATTTATGTAACATGCGTGTTTTTGTAATAATATTGTGTCTAATTTTCCGATATATGGCAATATTCCTGTGAATTCAAAGTAAAGTCCAATGTACAACTAGTCTTCATTTTCTTACAATTATAAGGGACTTCTTGAGGACACATTTGCAAGTAAACAAATTCAGACCTTACTATTGAACCGGTATGAAGCGGTTCCCGGCGGATTATTTTAACATCGGATTGATCATCAAACCTGTCCTATAATAACCTGTATATGTTAACGAGATGAGATGAGATGGCGCGCCGTTATACATATTTGAAATAATTACCAGATTTTTTTTCTCCTTGGATTTTGCTAGTATTGAAACAGACTTTTGTACTGAATAAAATATAGTAATTTTTTGATGCGATCTCTTGTTTATAATAAATTTATATGTGACAAAATGAAATTAATAGATAAATTTTGTTTGTTAAATAAGTATCCCTTTACATGTTAAACACTGTTACCGTCTACTTCCATTGATCGAAAGTATTTACTCAGTGATAGCTAAAATTAAGTATAGATAAACTAAAAAACACTATTCTGAATTCAGTTACGTCATATTAGATGAGTTTAGGAATGCAACTCCTCGTTGCTCCTGGTTTAGTTAAACCGAAATGTTTTTTATTTGCCATCTCAGGTGTGTAAACACTGTACTTATTAAAATCAGTTATAATTGGTCTAATTATTTATGGACTCGTAAGGACTATCCTTCAAATATAATAGGTTACCGGAAAAAAACATAACCTTTTATTAATTAAAAGTTAAAGTTCGATAGGAAAATGTGCTACTGCAGATTTTACAACGATTTCTTTGAGTAAATATCTTTTTTCTAGGCATGACATTGAAATCAGTCATTTTGACATGTTCGGACTACAGGGATTTCAAACTGATTGACATACAATTGATGACAAAAGAAATGTCAATTTATGTTTAATTTTTTTAAAAGTGCATTAATTTGTTAAAATGAGTGAAAATTCGTAGAAAAAATAATATATGCAACTCGTAGCCGATTAAATTTCAACCACTTGTCCCATAATATACTATTTATTGTAATTCTATCCTTTTACAAATAACTTCAAGTAAATCATAAATACTGGCCAATAAGATCGGATTTTCAAGATAATACTACAATTAACGCTTTGTGCTTACTTATTAAAAACTATAAATAAACAAATTATGCTATTAGTTTCAGTGTTTCAGAAATGCATCTAGAAATTAATATTATTCTGGGAAGAAAGGTATCGTTTTGTAAAAATTTAAGATCACCTTCATTTTCTATGTTTTGCGTGTACCTCCTTAAAAATTTGCATCGATATAAAAGTGAATGAAGTATGTTTTTATAAGTGCACACAGCATGCGTCAATAATTGCCCCATAAGATGTAGGCAATAAAAATCTGTAACAGGCTTTACTCAGAACTTCTCTCACAAGTGGAAATTTTTAAACTAACAATTTTTAAAATATTAAAGAAATACAAAGAGTTTAATTTTTTAACGTTTGCTGGGTCCAAAATACATCTATTTTCATCAAGGGTAAAAACCTGAGCTATGTGCAAAATATTACTTTTGTCATAGTTCGTTAAAGCAAAAATAGGCAGAATTGTATTTTTTTCAAGATATTCACCCTGTATATATTTACTTTAAGGCCGTCTGTCTATTTCTAATGTAACGTATTTAAAATTTTATACCGTTGAAAACAGATTAAAACATGCTACCGAAATAATTGAAAAAAATAGATTGTTATTAAAAAAAATATTGATGGCGTCATAAAATTTAAAACAATTGATTTTAATATACGCCGTGCAATTTCAGTCGCTACCCTCCTTTGAGATTTTTTTCCGAAAACAAAGATCAACGGCATTGCTGAATTTATGCCCTGCTTAATTTCCACACTGTATGTATGCCTATTTTTGTTTTCATTCAAGAACTATTAGTTAAATAAAAGTAATGCTGTTTACATAGCTCAGCTTTTACCCTCTACGAAAAAAGGCACATTGTGGATCCAACACATTCAGGGTGAACACTCTGCTTGAGTTCTGTCGTGAGCGCGTCGTTTATACCGCTACTGTAAATGAGATTCCGTGGTCTAGAGTCAGACGATTAGCATTCCCTAAAAATTATTACAGTTTAGATTCAGTACAAACGTACAGACCATGTTTTAAAAATGTTCTGAGTAAGAACAGTACGCAATGGGGCTATCGCAATGTCAGACATTTAATTATTAATACAACAAAATTCCGGTATTATTATTGATCCTACAATTAGGTTCGAGGATAGTTTAAATCAACCAGAATTGGTTCATCAGGAAAAAGTTGCTATATATGAACCAACTGTTGATTTCTATAAAGAAAAATTTTCAATAACCGAGATTAAAGTTATAGGGCTACTTTTTGGGGCGAGGGGAACTTTAACTAAAAAATATATAGAATTTAGGAAAAAATTTAAATTACCGAAATCATTAGATTCTAATATTGTATTAACCATTTTAAAATCTTCAGTGTATATTCTTCGTAATCATTTGTTTAATGTTAGCTTTTAATTATTATATTCTTATTTGATCTGTATTGTTGAAATTTTATTACTGTGTTATGTTGGCAAACTGAATGTCAGTCAGTGTATTCTTTGTTGAATAAATATATATATATATATGAATTAATGACATTATGGAGTTCTCGAATGTACATTTTTTCTGATTAGTTAGTTTATCTAATTATACTTGATATATCATATTATTGATGTCGTTTAAGACTGTCTAGCTTTAAAATCCTCACTATCAGTTTCGTGACGGTGTTAGGTGATTGTCTGAATTATACTTTAAGCTCATATTATTGCTAATAAACCACTAAAGGAGTCTTCTAAATGAGATTTAGATAACAGAAAAGTGGCAATTCATCGTTAATATCGACAAGAACGTGAGGATAAATGTTATTTACTGAGCCTACATTTTACGGCAGTTGTCCTATTAACCCAGAATTATTGCAGTTATTTGTTTTCGCATTCACTAACTACTGAAAATTAATGGCGCTGTTTTAATATAATTCAGCTTCAAATGAAGGATTTGTATCGAAGTTGTTCTTCCCAGTAATTGCATTCAGTGTGTTGTTTATAGAAAGTAAAAGTTTTTGATTTCTACGGTGTCGTTTGTGGAGTTTAGCAGGACTTTCTAAACATTCTGTATGGCAAACCTGCAGTCGGAATTACGACACTTGTGTACTGCCTTCGTCACCTTTTTTGTCCAGCCTAAAATGCATTACTTTTTCTAAGCTTTTCGAAATTGGCCGTTAAAGTAACAATTACATTCTAAAACATCCAATAAACAATACTACTTTCTGCCATTAATTTTTCGTACAAAATGCGAAGTTTGAAATCAGCTTTAATAAATTTTAAATATTTATAAAGCGCATTTTTACTTTTATTTCTTATTTAAATAAGCAGACACTAATTCGTCTTACTTTTATCGTTTATTCAAACCTCAGGAAAAATGCAGATTGTGAAATATTAATACATGTTACCAGGCAGTTGTTCATCGGCTTGTGAAATACACAAATAGCACAGCGACATCTCTTTATATAATGGGTGTGTGATAAATCATTATAATTGTTATCGTAGATCTGACCTTCGAACCCATAAACTTCCTCGGTTCGTAATATGTTCACTTCATCCTTGGCTATTTCACTCTTGTTCAGGTGGGCAGTCCGTACCTTGGTAATGGCACTTCCCGCTAAATGGTAATAGTTTTCTTTTCTCCTCGTTTACAAAGCAAATTCTAATTTGCTATTCTAATCAGACGGAAACGAATACGAAAAAGGATTCTGTCTAGCGAGCTATCAGAATTCATTGAAGAGGAGTGCCTTTCACCAGAGATTGTCTCAAAGGTTGGAATTTAAAACACCATAAGAATTATATTAATAATTACATACTAAACAAGTGGAATACGTAAAACTAAATTTAAATATTTATAGTACATACGTATTTAGCTTGACGTTTAATATACAGGTATATTTCATCATATTATTACTAAAACTGCATTTAATATTCTCTATTAGAGTATATAGGCAATATTTAAATTGGCTATAAATGTAAATTAAATTAAAAATATCGTTAATTTGGCATAAGCAATAACACTGAAAACTACCTTAGCTACAGCTGAAGTATATAGAATTTTCGGAGAAGTTTAGGTATCGATATTTTATCTGTAAAATACAGTGCTTTTAAAATGTTTTTCAGCCAAAAGCAAATACATCATTATTAAACTAAAAATATTCCAACAGCATACTCATACGTACCATATGTCACAATAGTGTTTAAACAAAAAACGAATTATTTAACTATCAATTATGTAGAAATTTAAATTTATTGTGTAACTGGCTATTGTCAAAAGAGTTATTATGTACAATGAAGTGAAAAGTAAACAATACACCAACGTTATTGATTTGGCATTTACAGTGATTTCTTACCTCTCTCATCAAACTAGTAGGTCAATGTTATATAGTTCAAGAATTTGGGGCAGGCTTTGTTCGACGAGAGTCAGATAGGATGAGCTGATCGAGGCTTGTCAGGAGTTGTTCTTGTATGCAAGTTTATTCTAAAATAATAAAATCTGTTGGAAATAAGTTGCAGCTGACATATTAATAATTTTTAGCGGTATAATTAGTTATTCATAGGTTTTCTATTAACCATTTTTACTTAGAAAATTTGAAAACATGTTTTTTATGTATTATCGATAAAATATAAGCTAGATTTTATAAGAAGTATCATATGTGAAGTTGAGCAAAACTGGTACATATTTATGTTTAATAAACAGAACCGGATCAACCTAATATTTCGACATTTTTAGTAGAGACAAAAAACTCTTAAAGATTAGGTTTGAAATTCTATTTTAATATTTGCTCCATTTATTATTCACGTTTACAATAGTTGTCATTTCAACAATGCGATCACTGACATTATATTAATGTTTTATGACTGTATTGCAAGAAAACTGCACGTATTGTGTTTGTTATTTTGGGGTACAAATAGATTATGAAATCATTGTTACTTACAAAGCCAAGCCTTTGTTAACATTCTGCACACATAAACTTCTCTAGTGTATACCTGAGCTTTCTAATTGCCAGATAAGCCAATTTCTTCATTTAACCTTTTCAGGTTCTTCCATTTTGGCAGCAGCTCCAGTAGGTGTTAATTTATTATAATGGCTGCAAAGGCGTTTTTCTCGATTTCTCCAGTATCGTTCCCGGATTTTATCAGCATCCCTTACATAACCGAAATTTAATTGGTGAGGTAACTGTTAGCACCTTTGCACAGAATGCTATTTTAATATTATTTAATCAATGTCCATTTTATAAGAGCGATTGTGGCAAACATGCTTCAGGGGGGCTCTCTCTCCAAAAGAAGCAAATTTATGTGTTTCATTCGTAGTACCTGTGATTACATTAATACATAATTATTAGGACTTCGCTAGTCGTAAGTATTCTTTTAACCTTGCGTGCCGCCGATTTCACCTTGACATTAACTGATCTGCACGGTAGAATAGTTTTCTCCAGGCAAATAGAAATTTACTGATGCATAGTTGTGTTATTTATGGCTAATTTGTTTTTTAAAATTTTATTCAACTACAGTATATGAATAAATGTAGCGTAATATATGCACGCATTTAAAGATGTTAGTAAAAACATGCTTTAATTTACATTAGACTTCATAACTGAAAATATATTTAAAAAGTCAGCTGGGGCGGCTTAAAATTAGTTTTTGTGCATAGCATGCTTACGTTTCGAATTAAATTGTTTTTCGTGATTGTTTGATATCAGATAAGATACTCCCAGTTAAAACAATAAAATTAATTATTTCATGCCTAATTTAACCGCCAAGTCAATGCTCTTATAGATTACATAACACGTGGGTAGGAATAACTAACCTGTCGACGTCATATTCAAATTCCTCTGCAAACAATTTGACCTTGCATTTTTACACGAGGATTGTTTCTATATATTAGCTTCAGCATAATTTCAGATAATGCCAATCCTTCTGTCAATTTTTTAATAAAAACAACAGGTCAAATATTTAGGGAATCCATGTTTTAACTAGCCATCTAGGAAAGCACTGTCGCTCAGATCTCTGCGCAGCAATAAACTGAAAGTGTGGGAAAAGAACAATCGCTAGAATGTTAAAATCCTTATCAGCAATTTGCTATGGGGAACTGCAAACAAATCGATTAATCTCAAAAATGTAAACTGTACACATACCTCACCACAGAAAAACTATTAAATCCATGAATGAAATTAAGGTAAAGCCAAATTGGATAAAAGGTTAAACGTATGTTGTTGATTATTTTTCGTTTAGTAGTTGAAGTCGTAGCAGCTTAAGAAAATTCCACAAGAAGTTGCGAATTGCCGAATTTCCTCTTGGATGAACATATAGTGCACGTTGAAATTCAATTTCACTGAATAAATTCTATTTAATTAAGCTGTAAACATTTTATAACCTCCTATTTTTAATCAAATAAGGATTATAAACAATTTTGCCTAATTAAGTTAAGCAGACTAAGTAATTGCAGTGAGACTACCCACTTACAGTTTCGTTAAGTTAAACAATACTACTAAGATTCAAAACCTGTGGAAACTAACTAGCAATGAAAGTATGCTCTTACGATTTCTCATCTACCGGTGCGGAAGCGTTAAAATCGTCATTAATAATAAATAATGTTAGTTCGGCATGCTTTCCTATCTAGATAATGAAACCAAAATGGAGATCTCATCCTCGATTTATGTTTCTAACAGTGCTTTATATCTTACTTCCGTTTGTTAATTAATAACCACACAATGTCATTACGATCCCGGAATTCTGTATATGCAGAAAACATCTGTTAATGTGGTTGCTTTCTAGTAAAACCAATTTATGCTTTCGTTTTTCACTTTCCTTTCAAAACCCTTACATACATGTAAGAAGCTTTTTTCGAATTAATGAATGGGCAGTTCCAACACAAATATAACGAATACTAATTAAGAGTGCAGGATGTATGTTCATCCTATGAAAAAGTTGTTTACGTGTGTATTTCTAATCAGAAGTAGCAATAGAAAATCATAAACTAGTGCAAATTTCAGTATTTCATAATTATTACTCCCTGCTTTAGCTATGCTGGTTTCTTAAAATAGTTAATTATAGGAATATTTAAAGCGTTTTCCACTCGTTAAAAACAAATGTATATCCTCATATATTTTGATATAGAGTGCATGTTCGTGAAGTTTGAAAAGCCAAGAGATTTTATTTTTCTGTGTGCAGTTAAACATAATTTAGAAACGACGTCAGTTCTACTGCATGCCTCAGAATAAATATATTTATAGAATGGTAAATTTATATACACTTTTAATTTACCTAGTCATAAAAATGGCAATCAAGTGCCAATTTACTATGAAAATTGCACGTGCCTGCACAAAATATTATCCAAATTGGGTAAAATATAGTTTCTTGGTAGTTTTTGTCTGGACAACGAAATATTTATATTAAACTTAGACATCTTACCAGCATAAAGTGTCTCATAAAAGACGGAAGTGGACTCAGAGCTTTCCATAAACAACAGATTGCAGTGTATGGGCAAGATGAATAGCATGCTTTCCAGTTAAATTTTGAGGTACGCAATTTCCATGAGGCAGAGGGGCAGTGCACAATAATCTGTGCGCTTATACGGGAATAAAAAGTTCCAGAAAAGATTTTCTTTTGATTTGACTGCTTCATAGAACGTTTTTGCATGAATTGTTACTCGAAACAAGGGAATCAGTGGGATCCTACTAAAGAATCTATGTAGTGGGTTTACAAGGATTCTTTGCCACTAAAAAATTCCACACTCTTTTGTTGGAAAATGTGCAGCATCATTTTTTGACACATCGAAGGAATTTTGTTGGTTGGTTATGTGCGGTTAAATGAACTACAGGTTATGCCAAACACATTTCTACTGAAAAGTGTAATAATGGAAACTTGAACTACTTGTATTTCAGATTATTTACCAGTCATGCTTTTCTTAAAGGCATTTTTTTTTTGCTTAAATGATACTCTAATAAGCTACATATGTAGCTGGAAATTCGTGTTACATAATCAACACTAATTTGTTTTCTCTGCATTGTTGGTGAATGGCGAAAATCATTATGGTATGTAGAATTATGCATCAGTTTACAATTCAATAGAACTACGAATGCGTTATTTTTATTTCCTGATGTTTTCACTTTCCTGGCAGTATGGAAATTTCCTGCACAGAAAACGCATTTCTCTTTTCATTTGTGGAGATAACAACATGTACAAGCAAGTATTCGCAAAAAATAAATTCAATTTTAACTTATATTTATTTTGTAAGTTACATTGCGGCATATCCGCTGTTGATTCAGACCAAAACAAACTTTCTAAAAATATATAATTTATTGCAGTAACTTTCTAGCCAAAAATAAATTATACGAAGCTTCTTAAAAAATAATATTACATTTTAAAAAGTGATGAAGTCTTATAATTATTTCTAACAAGATATTTTCAGACCAATTATTCAGCGATGCGAAACTGCCTGCATATAAGTAAGTTACTAAATATCTCAGAAGATTCTCTCTTGTCTTCATTAAATATTTAACTAAGTTTTTAAAAAATAGCAAACTTCAACATAATTGCAGCAATTTCCTTTTAACATTTTTCTGTACAATCATTGGCAAGAAGTATACATCATTGTCATATTGTCGTGTTTTACAGCTTGTGTAAAAACACTTAAGCCGCCGTTTATTACTTTGCAAACACTTATACTTTCTATAACCATTTTTGCGCAGAAATGCCACATCATTTAATCTTAACCCGCATTCACGATTCTCGATTTCCTTGTGAATACAAGAACTTACTCGATTTGATGCGTGCGCTTGACAAATTGGTTGTAATGCTTTGCAGGCTATGCACGCTACATACATCACATTTAGAATACCTCTTGAGATTAATTACTGGCCAACTAGGTCGACTGGTGTTTGGTGGGTGTCAACCACGAATTTTGGTTACAATAGCCCGATCACGAGTTGCTATTGTACCTGTTAAGAATGGCATTAGGTTATTCCCAATGCTGTTTATGTTTTTTACTTCCCCCGTTTAAAAACGTATTGTAATCGCAAATAAATCACCTTCCGAGATTTTAAGATCTTCACGTTTCAGGGTCCCTAGATGACGAAAAACAGGTTTTTCAATTCCGTCTGTCTGTCTCTCTGTTGACAGTATAATTCAAAAACTGTTTGTTTGTTGAGGAAGACAGTATTTTGCACGCAGTTTATATGTCTACCTGGCATGAAACCGAGAAAATTTCTGACAAATATATACAGGATGAGCACCTTTAAAAATAAAATTTTGCCTATTTTTGCTTTAACTGAAGAATTATTACTTAAATGAAAGTAGTATTCTGCACATAGCTCAGGTTTTTACCCTTGACGAAAAGGAAATATTCTGGACCCAACATATACAGGGTGAGCACCTTAAAAAATAAACCTTTAACTGGGAAATAGATAAAGGAAATGATTTTCACATAGTTCAGGCTTTACCCTTCACGAAAATAGGAACCCCCAACAGATACAAAAAAAAATGTTGTAAAAGAGAGAAAAATGGTCAACAATAAATGCGTTGCATCTCACCAATGCGAGGGGTATTCGGTGGTCGGGTGTATAGAGAACGAGCGGTTTACTTGCGGGCTACTGCCAATTGTTGAAATCGCATTCGCAGGCGCTGAAGTTCGAATCCCACCGCCAGCAATGTTGTTTTATTTGAAAATTGATATAATTCGCATTACCAAGTGTTTCCGTTTATTCTTTCAATATTATTACGAACGTAAAGATATTTTACCCGTATTTTTGTTTAATTTTTAAAATTGTTTAGTGTCACTACGTTCGGTTGCTAGGGAAGTTCTGAGTAAAGAGCCCTTTGAAAATTTTTTAATATGAGTATACCATAGGCTTCAAGCCACATCTTCTATAGGTAAATTAATAAAATACGTTTTCTTCCTTCAAAACATTTTTGGGAATTTTTGGGATTTAACTTATAAGTAATAAATTTATTATAGCAAAAATTACAGATATATGTAAACAAACAATATTAGAGGATACCTGCGATTGCTTTCTATTTTCCGTCGCATCCCTTTTTAGGGTTTTCATTGATTTCATCTTTGGGTCCACTTCGTTTTCTATTGGAAAAAATTGTACAAATGTGCACAATCCTAAGTTTACTGTTTGTAATCGTGAAAAAATCACCTTCCGAGATTTTTTCAGATCTTCACGTTTCAAGGTCCCTAGATGACGAAAAAGAGGTTTTCTCAATGCCGTCAGTCTGTCTGTCTGTCTGTCTGTTGGCAGTATAGCTCAAAAACTATTTGTCGGAGGAAGACGATATTTTGCATACCTCGCATGAGACCGGTACAATTTCATACAAATATATACAGTGTGAGCACCTTAAAATAATAAAATTTTGTTAATT